>JAEIFV010000198.1:0-445011 GCA_018904265.1 Lordiphosa collinella | reverse complement strand
GAATGCGTCAAACTTAAAAATAATATGACACACAAAAATTAACTAACACATTTTGTTTCCTATCAACACATACATTCAAATTAAGACAAAAGTACGCATAGTTATAACTGTTTTACAACTGATACAGTCAACTAAAATGTAGATAAATGTACACAATGTAAAAATATTTGTACGAAATGTACGTTCCGCAGGACCTCCATACAGCAGGTTGGTCACACATTTCCAATATTTTGAAAACATCGTATTGTATTGACTTAATAACCCAAAGAAATAAATTTACAAAAAAAAAGTTACAAGATTGATCTGCTAATCAATGGACAATTTATTACTACCCACGTATGCAGGTAAGTTAAAGGCAAGGGGTAAGCCAGAGATCTTATAGCTTAGTACACCAAAACTGAATCGACATTATCCGTCAACGGTTATCCTCTTTGAGCCATGACTTCACCGAAGAAAGAGGCATTTAAAGGTCAAGTCAGGTGCACCGGCCCGTGCATGTCCGCAAAACTAGAAAATAGGTGATAGTGCATCTCTTGGCAATGTTATACCCAGGATGCTAACCGGTTGCCAACCGAGCGAAACCGTAAACGAACCGGCGTCCCTTCAAAAATTGTCTTTTAATCTAGTAGCCTAGCATTTTGAAGACACTTCACATATAAACCCAAGCACTTTTATTTCGATTATTTTCTCTGGAGATTTCTGGAATACACCCGCCTTTTACATTTTTGGCATCATTCTGAAACGTCTTAATATTAAATCGAAAAAATTGTATTATTTTGGATGAGAAGAAATTTTATTGTACCCCATTGAAATGAAAAAATGATATGACTCAAAAGTTCATTTTAACTAGCGGATATCAATATGAACCTGGCCGTTTTTTTCTCTGTGCGTGCGAATTTAGGCAATTTTAATCGATTTCCTACTAAAGACCTTCCGATGACGGATTAATGTAGTTGAAAGCCATTTTTAGACATGTGATTACGTACACATTATTGCAATTGCCCACAGATTTGCCTGTCATAAGGATGCATTCTCTCTTTGGAAGTTGCTAATCGTTTTGTGAGCGTATCCCATTTCCTTTACGGAACGATACTCACAACATTCTGTCATACAACTTTACCTCAATCCAACATTAGCCAGGAGCCAGGATTCAAAGTGGAAATCATTATGGACGATGCACTGTGGGCCAGAAATAAAATTTATTGGCCAAAGCTCTGACATTTCTACACCAGACTAGCTAGCAAGCTGAAAAGTCCAGCCAATTTTCCATCACATCTTGAATTTAAAGTTTCGCTGTAGCCCTTGAAGTTAAAGCTCCGACGAATTTGCACAGTTTCAATTAATCAATTATCAATTAAAAAAATTGCCTACTTTTAGGCTGAATATGTAAAATGGTAAAACATTTTAAACTCGATTTTCTGACAAACTCCAGCTCCAGCTATTGTACAATATTACAAAACTAAGCAATGTCGCGAGTGAACTGCAAAGGGCACTCGTAAGTCAAGGTGGCCAAATAAAAAAAAGCAAAATTTAAGATCTTTGATGAAAAGTAATTCGAATGGAATTTTTTTGATTGATATCTACTTCGTACACTAAAAAAAAATGTTCTTTCTAAATTTTAGAAATGGTGATCCCAAAGTGAATATTTGGACTATAATTAAAATATTAAAATTATTTTTACGAAAACAGCTCAAGTATAGACTAAAATGAAAGAATTAAGGCAAAAAGTTGTAGTTTCTGGTACCATTTTCCTAAAAGTCTTTGCTGTATACATATAAATATATGTATATATATAATTAGATTAAAGATCTGTAGAATTTATCGATTATATTAGCTACAATGCCCAACAACATCGACACAAGGTGGTCAATGACTACAATTCTCTAAGCGATCTGGCAAACTCGAAGTGGATTCTCTCCTTTAAAAAGCTAAAGGTGCTATTGAAACGCTGTCAAGTGTTTGGCGATGCTCGTCATATCAGCACAAGCTTAAAATCAGTCTCTTCAAGCCGAACACAATGCCAGCGGATGCTGTACCCCGTTGCAATAAGTGGGTCGGACACCTGGCAGTTCCAACGAAAGAAGGAGGACCGCAAACCGACGGCTAACAATAGAGTTTGCTGAAAGAGACGAGTTGTTGCTGCCCTATATCCCGCAGGGGATTGGATCTGAAAGAACACGAAATTAGTCAACTGTTTGAAAGTCAATTGATAAGTGTAATAAAAATAAGTATTTAATTACTTGTAGCACCCAGATGAAAAAATTCCATATTCAAATTATGCACAATTGCTCCTATTTCATCCACGTTTTAAAACAACTGCGATTTATTCCTATCTTTTACTCAACGGACACTGCCGGAACCGTAGCGAATCTCACGTTCAAACTGCTCTGCCTTCAGGGTTCCGTCAATACTTTCACAGTTCCTGTTGAACACGCTGTAGGCGCTCATTTTCATGTCTTTTTTGGGGCCAGTGCGTGTGTTGAAGTAAATTCCGAACAGGGCGGAGAGCATCAGGGAAAGCAGACCGGAATTTCAGTTCAATTGCTATCACATACAGAGTAATCCAGAACAGAAGATAGACGGCCCAGAGAGTGTACTTGAGCACTTTGCTCTCCTCTCTCACGTCCGTCGTGGTGGGTGCTGGCTCCGCCACGGCTTCATCTTCACTGGAGGACAAGTATTCATCATTTGTAGACTCACTATTGGCCTTGATGGGCTAAATAAACGAAATGTTAAGTTGTTAAGCATTAAAAGTGCTGACGTGTTGTTGTCGTTGTCTTATGCGCGTGTGTGTACGTACATGGGACTGTTGTATGTCTATTTTAGTTTCGTTGCTTGCCCCAGTTCCCAGCATCCAAAATTTACGCAACTTTTCCTTAAAACTCTCAACAGCTTGTCTCCTACTTTTCTGTAGGCGATATTGTCTTAGCTGTTCTTGAAAATCAGCCATAAAATTTTACATACGCAAATATAAACAAAGAGAACAAATAGAGATGGCAGTTGCTCGACTAAAGCTATTCGATAGTTTTAAAAGCCAGCTGTGTTGCTGAACTAGTTCATTATGAAGACCAGTGTTGCCAGCTCCTCTCCAAAAATAAAGGACAGTTGGACCAAGTAAAAAGGACAAAAAACGGACAATTTTTTTTTTAAAAGGACAAGAAACCGGACAAATAATTTTTTTTTATTTTATTTAATTATTGTTCATATAAAACGTCTAAGATTTCATCTAGATTTGTTCTTTCTTCATCATTGTCATCGGCATACACAGTATTAGTTCCAATTAAGCGTACGACGCTATCGGAACTTGATAGTTATGAGCACGCACCGTTTCGACGTAATCCGTACCTTAAAGAAAGAAACATATTTAAAGAATTTTTTAAATGCATGTTATTATAAATATTAATAACCAACCTAATTGCCAGAATTGAATTTAATGTTTCGATGTGAAGTCTATTTCTTAATTTGGTTTTAACCAAGTTAACTTGGCTAAAAAACTCTTTCGACCTCGGCATTTGACCAAGGTAACGACAACAAAGTGATTACAAATGAAGCCAAATTGGAAAATGGTTTGTTTCCTGCTGAATCCTTATAGTCGTTTACTTCTGCCCAAAACGAGACTATATTTTCTTGATTTGTCCATTGGACAAGATTTCATTGTATTGTACTGTGCTGTAATCTTTTCAAAATCTACGTCCTGGCTTGAAAACAGCTCCAATATTGAAATTATTGGCTTTTTTATCAGCACGTAAAATATTTTCAATTGAAAATAAATCAATATTTTTTAAAATTTGGAAGTTGTTGGGCAATCTAAAAATAAACAAATTAAATTAGAATTTAAAATGTTTTTATAAAACAATTTTCATACCTTTGTTTCAACTGAGAAATGAGTTTAATAACAAAGTCAGTGCAATGCTGGCGGATACTGAGCTCAGTTTCATCATCAATCTTATTTTTGTTTTTTTTTTAAGTTTGACTCAAACTCGTAGCCCAAGTACAAATCCCTTTTAACAGTTTCTTCAAAGTCATCTTCCAAAATATTTATTTGGAAATCAGGTGGAATTACTTTTGTTCCTAAGTAATTAATTCCGTATGTTAAATCTCCCAATAGTTTAACCGGGTTTGTTTTTTTCGACTGGAAGTTTTTATTTATGCGATCCATCTCTTCCAAAATGGGCTTTAAAAAAAGCAAGTAATTATAGTTGATGTCCGTGTATAAGTTACTTAATATTGAAGCTTTGTGACATTTCTCTGTCAATGCTGCGGTATCAAAATGCAACTTCAATTCAATCCACTGGCTTAGAATGCGTTTAACTGCATGCGCTATTGACAACCATCTCGTTTCGCATACTCTAGGTATCTTAAGAGGATCCTTATTAAAAAAATATATATTTAAAAACAAAAATTAATTTTAATGCATTTATACTGGAAAACATATATAATTTTTTGGGACGAGCATAAGGACAAATTACTTTTAGTACGAAGTTAGAATATAAAACAAACACAATATTAAAAATCTGAAAAATTCAAACAATTGTTAAAAAACAAATATGTATGCAAACAAGGCATGAAGAATGTTTTACTGTACCTTGTCACTATTTATGGCCTGATATATCAATCGATAAGCGATCTGTCTACTGGAGCTCTTTGAGAACCATGAGTAGGTTTCACTTATCAAAAACTCTAGCGATTCTGGCAAAGACTTACAAGCTGCATTAACTGCTAATTGCACGGAATGGCACACGCACTTGACCAGTATTAAGGACGGCACGGACTTCTTCAGCTCAACAAAGACGCTCTTGTTTTTACCCACCATGACATTTGCATTGTCCGTCCCAATTCCAATCAGGTTTTTGACTTGAATGTGGCTTTTTTTTAATTCCTCCAAAACGCAGTTTGCAATTGTGACCGCGTCTCCACTATCGATTGAAATCAACGACAACAATGTGGACGTAATTGTTGACCGTTGATGGCTATAATAATTTATGGCGACACCTACACAAAATGTTAATGTTATAATTAAAATATTTCTTGTATTAGATTTTTATCCTTACCGAGAACCCTATTTGTGGAAATGTCAGTCGACTCATCAATCAGCAAACTGAACTTGCTATCTCCTAGGTCCTTCCTTAAGTCATCTTTAAAGTGCGGGGCCAAAACGTTCCTGATTATATTTGTGCATTTGGTTCTATGCAAATTGATATTTGTGGCACCAAAATGCGCGCTGCATAACTCGCTCAGGTGCCCAACAGGATTGATTGCAGAATGTTGGACAGAAAACATTGCAAGTGCAGCCTCTTGACGACATAATGCAGATGCTGAAACTGGCTGAAACGCAATTTTGTTGACTTGGCCGTAGGGCACTGCATTGTGCATATGTTTCTTCGTATGGGCATGTGCGCGGACTTGGTCGATTTTAGGATTTAAACTGCACTTGCAGTATTTACAATATGCCATTTCCGGGTCTTTAACATCTCGGCACATCCAATTTTTTAAATCAGGTTCTTTTAACCAGCACTCGCGAAATTTTTGCTTATAAATGTCTTTCGGCATCTTGACACTTTAACTTGACGGCACTTGACACTAACGAAAAACATCTGTTCGATAGGCGCGATTTCGATTACATGCAAACAAAAAAGTGTTGCAAAGCGTGTAAAATTGCTTTTCGAACGCAAAAAAAAATATAAAAAGGTTATCGAAGTTATATTTCAATTTCTATTTAGTAAAATAAAAAAAGGATAAAGTAAAATAAAAAAGGCTGTTTTTCCGGATAGGGGACGTTTGAAAATATTTCCGGCAATCGCAATTTAAAAACGGACAGATCTGTCCGCAAAAAGGACAAATTGGCAACACTGATGAAGACCATTTTCCACCAGTGCTGCCAGTTTAGCTAATTCCCCCATCAGATCTAACTATTTTTAATGGTCCATAGCCGGAAACTATTCAGTTTTGCCGGAACCTAAAACTCTAACTATTTTTTAGCTTTTTTGGCCGATTTCTAGCTATTTTAACGGTGCGATATTTCTCACGTAACAACCCTTAGATAGTTTTAATGCAGCAACCATATCTGTTATAAGTTAAAAATATAATATAATCTATACATCTATATAAAAGTGAAAGTATGTTTGTCACTTATGGGCGTCTAAACCGCTGAACCTATCTTCACGAATTTTTCACAGTATGTTCATGTCGATCAGGAAAGTGTCATAGGCTATGTCTCATGTCTGTGAAATGGTCCAAAAAACGCGAAATTTGCAAAATTGATCGACGCTTGCCAGGGAAGGTTTCCAAGTAGAGTAGAGAAATCTGATTTGAGGAAATGGGCGGGAAATAGTCAAAAAACCGCGATAATTAAAAAACTATACCGTTCATCCGATTGCGACAAAATTTTGGTCAATGGTAATACGCTTGTCCGCGAAGGTTCCAAAAGTCCAAAAATCGCGAAATTCGTAAATTATAACCGTCATTCGATTGCAATCAAACTTTGGGGAATGAATTAAACGCTTGCTCGGAAGGGTTTATAAGTTGAAGAAAATTGTCCCAAAACCGCGAAAATTAATCAATTTGCGGTTTCGGTTAGTCTTTGGTTAGTGGTTCGACGGTTGCTCGGAAAGGTTTCCAAGTAGAAAAAATGGGCGGAAAATGGTCCACGAACCGCAAAATTTGCAAAATGTTCGATTTTGATGAAGCTTTGAGGAATGGTTGTACGCTTGCCCGCAAAGGTGTCTAAATTGAAGAAATGGGCCGGAAATGGTCATAAAACCTCGAAATTTCAAAAAACAATACCGTTCATCCGATTGCCATAAAACTTTGGGCAACGCTTGCCCGCGAAGGTTTCTAAGGTCCAAAAATAGCGAAATTTGCAAAATAACCAAATAACCTTATGAGTATTTATGAAAGCGCTTAGTGCTTATATTACAATGCAGGCGTTGGTAATATATTGCGAATATTGCGAAATTTGGAAGTTTTGGATTTGAGCCTATAATATTGTGAAGACTTGATAGACGGCAATTGTAGATAAGTAAATAGGGGGGATAAACAAAGCGGTCAAAAAAGTCACGAAATTTGTTAAAAATTCTTAAGTTTAGATTATAATGAAGATGAAGATGGTTAAATAGATAAAAAGATCGAACGGTCCAAAATGTTTATAGCGACTTGCAGCCAACACTATCTTGAATACAGTCGCTCTCAAGTATCTTGAGGACCCGGGCGACGCCGGTTTAGATAGTAAAATTAAAAATCAAAAAATTAACAATTATTTTAAAGTTTTAAATTCAAACACATAAAAAAATACTTATTGTGTTATTATAAAACGTTCAACAAAGTGTTATTTGTCAAAGTTTATTTTTGATTAAAAATGATTTGCAACGATTATTTTAAAACTTAGAAATAAACGTTGATATCAAAAATTTCCCAAGTTATACAATATATGCATAATGCCGACTTTGGTTCGGATTGGACAACCATAGCATACATATGTACCAGGAACCACTTGTCCCTTAAGCAAACAGCCAATGAAAATGGCAACTTATGGACAAAATAATAGGTGTGTTTTTTTTTTTTCTACTTTTTTATTTTTAATTCATATCTTCTCTAATCTCAACAAATTAAAGTTTTTTCAAAACTTTAATTCATTGTCTTTAAACAAAAAGTAAAAACAGTTTCTCAAAATATACAACTAAATTAAATATTTCCCTAAATCCGCCAATTTTCGCTGGACACAATAATAGGTGTAAGAAGATAAATGTTTAAGTTAAATCAATATTTCACTATTTTTGGTCTTGTTTTATATTAAAATAAGAATCTGGCAGCTAATAACCCGAATATCCGCCATTATTTTGCGAGACTTTCTCCATTCGTCTCCATACCATGGCATGGAGGATATTAACTTGCGACTAGTTCGAATTGGAATGTTGTACCATACGCTTTGGACAATATCCCAAAGTTGATTTTTATTTTGAAAAAAAGTCTTTCCGACCTCTCTTTTGAGATTACCCCTGAGGTTTTCGATTAGACTGAGGTCCGAGGATTGACTTGGACACTCAAGAACATTCACATTTTGCTCTCGGAACCAATCCTTTACTACCCGAGAGGCGTGCTTCGGGTCATTATCCTGCTGGAACTTCCCTAAAAGTGGCATATTATCCTCGGCATATGGTAGCATCACCGTCTCCAATTGATCTTTGTATACGAATCGGACCAACGCCATGCCATGAAAAGCAGCCCCTTACCATTAGGCTACCACCTACATGTTTCACAGTTTTTTATGTGTACTTGGAATCAAATTCTTTGCCTCATCTGTAAATTTGCCGACTGAAGCAAAGGAACGCTGCGAGCAATCCTACCTGGTAGGTTTGCTATTGCCAATCGCCGCCGAACGGTCCGTGATGACACAATATTCCCAATTTCATTGGCAATCGTCCTTGAGGACTTGAACGGGTCTCGATTAACCAACTGAACCATGCGATCGTCGGTCTTAGATGATGATTTTCAAGGTGCTCCCCGAGTTTCACCTATTTTTTCCGGTTTAAAGGCATTGGTTAAGAAATTTTGAGAACGTTTTATTAACATATATATATTTTTCCTTCATGTCGGAGTCGTCAAATGAGCCTTCTCTCCTCTGCACTGCAGTGACGTCCAAGGCCTATCTATTATTTTAATTGTTACTAATTCCCCATTTAGTTATATTTTCTTAATACCTTACCTCTGTAACCAAATAATTGTATTTATAAACTACAGGTTAGTGTTTTGATCATACACCTATTTTATTGACCTGCCGAGTTTGCAGTCTAACCAATAAAACAATCCACAATTTTTCCCAGAAAGCTAATTAATTCCGGGAATTCACCCAATTCGTACCGAAACAGTGTGACCATATTAAAAAAGTATAGCTTCCTTATTAAAAGTTAAATTTATATGGATTTAAATCGATATTAAAAAAAAAAAAACCACACCTATTATTTTGTGCATGAGTGTATATTCTTGATTAGCGTCAAAAGCCGAGTCGATATAGCCATGTCCGTCTGTCTGTAAGAACGCGTCGATCTCAAAGACTATAAGGGATAGAGCCACAAATTTTTGCATGTATGTTGCTGTATACCAAACCCATATAAAGTTGGCTTTCGATTTGGAAAACTTAGCCCCCTTCCCCCTATAACCGCAAAAAACTGTTTGCCTCTCAATATGAACGCGTCGATCTCAGAGACTCTAAGAGATAGAGCCACAAAATTTTGCATGTACGAGGGCCGTCCTAGAAATGGCCGACCTAGCACAGTAGTGTTGGAAAATGTTCAGAAAAAATATTGAAAAGGGGAAGTACCGACTATTAAAAGCTTAAGTTTGAATTTTGGTGCCTTTACCATGCACAGTTTTTTTTTGTCGATTTTAATAGAGAACGCTTGTTATTGATTTGCAAACATGGACAAAATTGGTCATCGTTATGTGATACAATACCTTCATATAAAAGGTCTTAGTCCAACTAATATTAAAAAGGAGCTGAATTCTACCTTACGTAATTCTGCTCCCTCGTTTACAACAATAAAATATTGGGTGGCTGAGTTTAAGCGATGTCGTTTGAGCTGCGAAGATAAACATCGTAATAGGCGTCCAAATGAGGTGACCACTTCAGAAATGGTGGCCAATATTAAAAAATGTGTATTGAGTGACCGGCGATTGAAAGTTCGTGAGTTAGCTGAATGTGTAGGCATTTCAAAAAGTGCTGTACAGCGCATATTGACCGAAAAATTGGACATGAAAAAGTTATGGGTGCCGCGTTTGCTGTGCCATCATGACAATGCGCCGGTTCACACCTCTGCCGTTGGAATGGCTAAAATTAATGAATTAAAATTTGAAATGCTACCTCACACTCCTTATTCGCCAGACTTAGCTCCCTCTGATTATTTCTTATTTCCAAACTTGAAAAAATGGCTCGGAGGAAAAAGATTTGGCAACAATGAAGAGGTGGAGTCGGACTCCTTCACAGTTCTTATTATAAAAAAGGTATCGAAGCTATTGATAAATTTTTGTGTTTTAGTAGTTAGGTCGGCTATTTCTGGGACCGCCCTCGTATGTAGGTGTAGACGAGCCCGGGTGTGGCTCAGCGGATAGTGCGCGCTACCTCTGTGGGTTCGATCCCGCCTCGGAACATATAATTACTCATCTCTGCTGCTTGCGCATGCTTTGTAGTAATTAGCCAAAAGCTTTTCAAACTGCCGTTCGGATTTGGCGTTAAACTGTAGGTCCCATTCTCTTGTGCGAAAAATTAGAAGCGCACAACCCAAGAGATTGAGAGGAGATCGGCTTTGGCCCTTTGGGGCTGCGTCAAGCTATTTAACATATTACAGGTGTATACTATACCCAGATCAAGTTTGTTTCAGATTTGGAAAAATTTTACCCCTCCACCATTTAACCGCAAAAAACTGTCAAAGACATGATTTTTAAGCTAGAGCCTCGTGACAACAAATATCAAGAAAGGCATATCTATCTATTCTGATAAGATTATTAAGATCGGACCAACAACACCGAAGTTATGTAAGAAACCATTTTGCTCTATGAAGCGGGGTGGTCAGCATCGTCAGCTGGGACAGGGTATTTTTTTTGGAGTCGGGACACTCGACTTATGCTCCCTTTCTAGTTTGTTTGTGATTTCGTGTAATTTTTATATATTTATAATTTTTAGTTTTATCAAATGAATTCCTGAGAGGGGTAGAGCTAGCGGTTTTTGCCGTTGTTGGGTTGTGGTTGCTGGACGAAGATGAGGATCAGTGCTCTTGCTGCGACGACAAAATTAATTTGACTTAAAGGAGAAAAAGAATATATGCCAAGTTGAGAGGAGAATTGTGAAGTACTCTGCATAAATGTACAAATGATGTGCTCAAGGATGCAGCATCTTTCGATCAGCTCTATGTTGGGTGGAGACCACTTAACCCTTCGCCATTGAACTTGACTTCTATTAGACGCGATTTGGCCGGCTCGGGGGTAATCGAGACCAGGCATCGACCACTTGAATATGATTGGGCACCTTGACTTCATTGATGGATATCTCTAGTTGTCCCTCGCCCGCCGCACTTGCATTCACAAGGAACTGGCACGGCTGTCCCCCACTCCGCCATTCACCTCAGGCACTTGGATCAGGCTGGCGTCATAGACGTTGGCTGTGAGTGGTCCGCCCGTTTTCTTGGTGCTCCGGTGAGACTAAGTTATTTGTCTTCAGGATCCGGCATGACAACCACCTCATACCAGCTTAAATTGTCAAAGGCAATAATATCTGGAATAATTTTTAAAATAAGTAAGAAAGTCGGTCAAGCCCGACCATAATAAATTCTGTACCTGTGAAGTGCTGCCCATCACCGTTGGGACCGGTGCTGTCCATAATTGTTTGTTTTCCTTATAGTTATAAGCTATCGTTTATCCGATCTTTACCATTCCTTTGGCGGATCAATAAATAATTCTGATTACTAAATACGTCCAGAAGGAATGAACCTTCTATCTATAAAACTGTGAGACATATGACTTTTTTTTTCAATTTGCGGGGTCGGGAGAGGGCGTAGCAACAATTGAAAATAAACATGATCTGCCTGCAAGTATAAGAAGCATATGTCCCGTACATGTCAAACCTCTGTCACTTACCATCTCTGAGATGTGTTTGTTCATACGGGCAGACGGACAGACAGGCAGACAGACAGACGGACGGACAGATGGACAAGGCTAGATCGACTCTGCTGTTGATGCTGATCAAGAATATATATACTTTATATGGTCGGAGATTTTTCCTTCTGGCTGTTACATACTTTTGCACAAACTTAATATACTCTGTACCTCTGGTACAGAATATAACGAGAGCGTAATTAAAGTCGGTCCTGCCCGACTTCGATATACCTGTTACTCAGGGCAATTAGTGTTTAATAGCCTTCCCTATTTTAATTAACAGAGCATTAACATTAATGTGAACATTTCAACATTATGTGAGCAAAAAGCGCGTGTAGCGCCAAAAAGTATGACACTTTTTTATAACCTTTATAACTTTATAACTCATAAAAAAAAGTCTCAAATTAGCCCTTAAAATTAGAAATTCCTTTGAAATCCGTCCTAAGGCGACTCACCCTAATAATTAAAAAAATAATTTCTAAATATTATGGAAAGCTTTTCTTAACCAAAGGGCTATTTTTTTAGAATAATAATCTCTTTCTGAATCTTAGAAAACTATTTTCTTAAAATAAATATAAAGAGACAAATTTTTCTTAATAAGAGAAAAGGTATTTTCTAAAAAGCAGAAAAATTGTTTAATTCCACCGGTTCAGGTCCAAGTGCCACCGTTCAGATCCACATAGTCCAGGTCCACCACCGGGTGTCCAGGTCCACCACCGGGTTCAGGTCCCAGGTCCACCAACGGGTAGGTCAACCACCGGGTTCAGGTCCACCCCACCGGTCCAGGTCCACCACCGGGTAGGTCCACCACCGGGTTCAGGTCCCTGGTCCACCACCAGGTCCAGGTCCACCACCGGGTTCAGGTCCCAGAACCACCCCACCGGTCCAAGTCGATCACCGGGTTCAGGTCCCTGGTCCACCACCAGGTCCAGGTCCACCACCGGGTTCAGTTCCCAGGTCCACCAACGGGTCCAGGTCCCAGGTCCACCACCGGGTGTCCAGGTCCACCATCGGGTCCAGGTCCACCTCAATGGCCACCTCCATGGCCATCTCAATGGCCAGCTCCTGGTACACGTCCACCACCGGTTCAGGTCCAAGTCCACCCACCAACGGTCCAAGGTCCAAGTTCACCACCGGTCCACGTCCACCACCGGTTCAGGACCAAGTCCACCCACCACCGGTCCCAGGTCCAATTCCGTCGCAGATTCCCCGGCCGCCCTACGCCGACTGCGCAAACACTGCGTCGTTTGGCCACCAACCTTGAAGAGTATGGGACCACACGAGACGTTGCCAAGAGTGGCCGGCCCCGGAGCGCCCGTTCAGCAGAGAATATCGCCGCTGTTGCCGAGGATGTCAAGCCGTCGCCGGAAACATCGACTAGACGCCGTGCCTCGCAATTAGCCATCAGCCGGTCGTCTCTTAGGCGAATTTTGGTCAAAGACCTGCGCATGCTCCCGTACAAAGTCCAGTCCGTGCATCAGCTGCTGCCTGTCGACCGCCAAGCGCGTGTAACCTACGCCCAAGCCATCCTCAATCTCGAGGACGAAATGGACGATTTTTCGACCAAAATCATAATGAGCGATGAGGCTCATTTCCACCTCAGCGGGTACGTGAACAAGCAAAACTATCGCTTTTGGGGCTCCGAAAATCCACGAGTGATGCACGAGGAGCCATTACACCCGCTCAAAGTGACTGCATGGTGCGCTGTTCATGCTGGAGGAGTCATTGGGCCATTTTTTTTCGAGAACGCCGATAGTCAAACGACAACAGTGTACGGTGCCCGTTATAGGGTCATGTTAACCGGGTTTTTTTTCTGCCGAAATTGGACGAACTAGGACTGGAGGACATGTGGTTCCAACAGGACGGAGCAACGCACACACTGCGCGAGCCACCACCGAAATTCTGAAGGCAGCGTTCCCGGGTCGCCTCATCTCTCGTTTTGGCGATTTGCACTGGCCTGCAGATCGCCCGATTTAACCGTTCCAGACTTTTTTTGTGGTGTTTTTTGAAATCCCGTGTTTACGTAACCAAGCCCGAGACCTTGGAAGCCCTCAAGGACAATATTCGACACGAGTGCGAGAATCTGCAGCCCGAAGTTCTTGCCGAAGTGATGAAAACCACCTTGTATTTGTGCAGTGGAACAAAAATTCCTGAAATCTTACACCTTTTCCTAAAAGCAATGACAACAATCGCGATATTTTTAAGAAAATTAGTTGCAGAAAATTTTCCTGTTTTTAAGAAATTACAGTATTTTTAGAAAAGACTTTAAGAAAAATGCGCCCTAATTATCAGAAAATCTGGCCTTTTCTCGTTTTTAGAAAAGTTCTTTCTAAAAAAATATTTTTATGGCATATTTTTCTTAGTTTCAGAAAACCTTTTCTGTTTATTAGAAAATTTTTCTAAATACTAGGGCAAACTTTAAAATAAGGCGATTTTCTAAAATTCATGGCGAATTTTTTTCTGAGAGTATAAAAAGTTTGTGCAAAAGTATGTAACAGCCAGAAGAACGCATTTCTGACCCCATAAAGTATATAATTCTTGATCAGCATCAGCAGCCGAGTCGATATAGCCAAATAGTCAAATTTAACAAACCGACTAATGACTAACAATTAGTTTAGTTTTTGTTCATATTTCATAGCCTAGTTGATCAAATCATATTTTATGAAAACTATTTAATTTTTAGTTTTTATGATTTGTGATTAAAGTCAAGTTTATGGACTTAGTCGATTTACAAATATTGACTAAATGATTGGTTAGTTTTTAATCAAAATTTAAGACTATTGCTAATATTTAGTCAGCAATTCGAACCCTGATCCACACTACAAGTTTGACAATAAAACAACCTATAAATGATTGAAAGATAAGTTGTTTCATAATTGAGATATTTGTAATTAAGTGAGAAGACCTTTTTTAAAAGTGCAACAAACAATCATTTAGGATTATCTTGAAATCTGTTCTACTTAAAATTTTTTTAACTCCAGATTCGGATTCAGCGCATGATTTTACATAAGGAATGACATAAATTTGTCAAGGGTGAAAAAACCATTAATTATTTTTAAGCTTGTGTTATTAAACACACAGGCGAATCCGAGTTGATCACTGTTGTTACGACAAGCGACAGAAATTGCTGCGGCGGATCAGAACGTCAACTGATGCTGAGCACAACGAAATCGAGACTTGCGACAGGTCAGATCAATAACTGACGCCGATGAGATTAAAAGCAAGACTGATAAATGTTTTAGTTTTTATTTTGTTGCGCCTTGAGCGGAGGGCCAAGCGCAGGCGAATTAGAAGATTTTAACAAATGAAGAGAGCAAAAGAGAGCGCATTAGCAAAACAAACATAGAATAAGAGGAAGTTACGTTAGATGCGAGTTTGCTACACAGAGCAACAAAATTATTGAAAAAAATTGAATTTAAAGATTTAGATTCAGCTGCACAGAGTGGTCAATTTCGTCCTTGAAGGATTCCACGCCAAGGAGTACGTTGTGGCAGCATACTTGGATATCCAACAGGCATTTGACCGCGTCTGACATGACGGCTTACTAGCCAAGCTGAAGGGAACGCTCAATCCTCAACTCTTCTTGATGGTCAGATCGTTCTTATCTGACAGGACATTTAAAGTTGTCTAGAATGGCCTTGCACCCCAGAAGAAGAGGATTCGAGCAGGAGTACCTCAAGGCAGCGTTCTGGGGCCAACCCTATACAGCCTGTTTACAGCAGACATGCCAACCGCTGCGGACATCCCGATTAAGGAGACACAGGACCTCCTTATTGCAACTTTTGCTGACGACACGGCCATTATGGCTCGTGACAGTTTTGTCTACTCGGCAACAGACGCGCTTCAGGAATACCTGAAAAGGTTCGAAAACTGGGCCTGTCGATGGAACATCTCCATTAACCCGGAAAAATGTGCCTCTGTTACCCACTCCCTAAGTAAGGACAGTAGCCCAGGTGTCTTCCTTCACGGAAAGCTCCTCCCAGCTCAATCGGCCCATAGATATCTGCGAGTGACGCTACACAAGAGGCTCACATTTAAGCAGCATGCCGCCGAAGCTTCTGGTAAGCATTACAGCAAGGCGAAGAGGATGAGTTGGTTGCTACACCCCAACAACAAACTCTTCCTGCGAAACAAAGTCCTCATTTATTAGGAGATCCTGGCACCCATATGGAGATACGGGGTCCAGGTTTATGGCATCGCCGCTAAGACCCACCTAAACAGAATTAGGGTCTTCCAGGCCAAAATCCTGCGTAGGATCACTGGAGACGATTGGTTTATCAGAACCCGAGACATCGAACGGGAATGTGGCGTTCCGATGGTAGAAGATACCATCAATGACCAGGCAGCGAGGAACCTGGACAAAGTAGCTGCCCACCCAAACAACCTCGCCAGGCGCCTACTCCGCACGCGTAGGATTAATGGAATAAGGGCAAGACGCAGGCTCCAAAGGATCCACCCAGTTGACCTGGATAATCGCAGGATCTAGCATAAACACTTCACAACAACCAGAATAAACACAACCTGACTATTACCATATCGAATCCGAACGGCAGTTTGAGAAGCTTCTGCATGGCTAATTACTACAAAGCTGGCGCCTACAGCAGAGACGGGTGACTGAGTGAAAAGTTTATTCAAAGAAAACTTTTCTTTAGATGTTCCGGAGGCGGGATCGAACCCAGAACCTCTTGCGCTGAGCCACCCGGCCACACTAGTTAATAGCAATGCAAATATTTCTAAATATTTAGAAAATTTAGCCTTCTTTGATGAAACAGGAGTGGTCTTCTTTGATAAGAGTTTCTCTTTAGAGAAATGTGACAACCGACTATTTAGAGATATATTTTAAGTGTATCGGCTGCTTTAGTATACACCTCAACAAAGGAGCTCCCAAAATAAAAATACCAAAATTGGCAATTCTATTGTTTTGACCCAGTGTGGCCAGATTTGAGAAACCTGCATAAATTTCTTGAAAATAAATATTATAAATAAATTATGAAGAATTCAGGAGAAGAAAAGGCATTCTGTTTAGCGCTGTCATGACCGGACTAGCAGTGGCAGCAATTTTGGAGAAAGAGTCTAAGAATAACGAGAAAGAAAGTCGGCCAAGCCCGACCATAACATACTCTGTACCTGTGAAGTGCTTCCCATCACCGTTGCGACCGGTGCTGCCCATAATTGTTTGTTTTCCTTACTACTGGACAACCGTTCATCCGATCCTTACTATTCCTTTGGCGGATCGATAAATAATGCTGATTACTAAATATGTCCAGAAAAAACGAACCTTTATCTATAAAGCTGCGAGAGACATGACGTATTTTCCAATTTGCGGGGGTGGGAGGGGGCATGGCAAAAATTAAAAATAAACTTGATCTGCCTGCAAGTATAAAAAGCATTTGTCCCATACATGTCAAACCTCTATCTCTTACCATCTCTGAGATGAGTTTGTTCATACGGGCAGTCGGACAGACAGGCAGACAGACAGACGGACGGATAGATGGACAAGGCTAGATCGACTCTGCTGTTGATGCTGATCAAGAATATATATACTTTATATGGTCGGAGATGCTTCCTTCTGCCTGATACATACATTTGCACAAACTTAGTATACTCTGTGTACCTCTGGTACAGAGTATAAAAAGAAGCGTAAATGTTGTGTGAAACAATACATCGCCACCGTCTCTGCCACTCTTGCATATGTTCCTGTCGCAGCGATGTCCACGGCCGCTTTGGCAGCTACCATGGCTAAGAATTCGTCAGTACACTCAGTGGCCACAAACAACAAAGATACATTGAACAACCTCCAATGCCAATGCATATACCTTCAGCTACGCTAAGAAACGGAGCTTAATGACAAGTAGAAATTTTGTGCAATTTGTGCACTTGGAATTATCAAGTCTTGCAAATGGCTTGATGCAACTAAAAGTGTTGCTGCCCAGCCTCACAGCTGCTGTTCATGTTCACATGTATTCTCTGTTTCTGTTAATTATTGAATTATAATCAATCCTCGACCTTGAGCCTGCTAACATTAGCTTTGACTAAAATCAAAACAGGTCATAAGAACCCATATTCAGATGGAGTTTTTTATTTCGGCAGCTCTTTTGTTAATGTGTATACTAAGCTTCAGTCTAGTATTCTGCATAAAAATATATGTTCAATAGAAGGGTTTAACCCCCAAACCATAGAAAAATTGTCTTAGTAAATAATTCTTCAATTTGCCTTCAATTGCCTAGATTTATTTCATTAGCTTTTACACAATTCTCCAAAGTTTTGTCGAAATCAGATGACAATTGCATATAGCTACCTCAGGAAAGTTCAGTCGAATAACTAGTTCTAGTGAGCAACACTTTATTGTTTGTAACCATAGTACCCACAGGCCAGGCATATGGTCACAGTAGAGGTGCCATCTATTGGTCAGCCTGGGAAAACACTCAACTAGCATTGTTTAAAGCGAAATGTGATGTTTGAACTTCAAGGTTATACAAATTTCGGGTTAGCCGAAGTTAATTATACCCTGTTCCCATTGAAAATGGGAAAAGGGGGATAATGAAGTTGTGCAAAAGTATGTAACAGATAGAAGGAAGCATTTGCGACCCTATAAAGTATATATATTCTTGATCAGCATCAACAGCCGAGTCGATTTAGCCAAGTCCGTCTGTCCGTATGAACGCGTCGATCTCAGAGACTATAAGAGATAGTGCCACAAATTGCATGTAAGTAGGTGTATACCCGATTCAAATCGAGTTTGTTTCAGATTTTGAAAATTCCTCCCCCTCCCCCCTTTAAGCGCAAAAACTGTCAGAGCTACAATTTTTAAGGTAGACCTTCCAATAAGATCGGACAAAAAACACCGAAGTTATATACGAATCAATATTGCTTGTTGGGGAGAGGGGGGCCTTGCTTTGTCAGCTACCGCGTTTGCGCGTGCGTGTGTGCGTATGTTACCCGACAATTTCTCGTATGCATCCGGGACCTACGAGAATTACGATAGTTTCTCTTATAATCTAAATCCGTTTTTCTTAAGAGATGCGGGTTTCAAACGGACATTTGCTATTTTTTCTCTATTTGTGACAGCAGCAAAAAAGAGAAACAAGGGAAAAGAAAAATGCACAGAAAGTAAGCAGCGAAACAATAAAAACACAACGCACATTTCGTAAGTCAAATGTTGTTTTTGTTTCAATTGCCGAAATATTGCCTGTTGACTGTGTGCTGACGCCGGCGTCAGGTCATTTGTGAAAAAATTTTGCTTGAAAAGGTTCGTTTGGTGTTTGTTCATAAAAGTGTTTAATAAAGTTAGGACAAAATGCCAATAAAAGAAAAAGACGCCAGTATATCAATGTAGTTGTATCAATATATTTTTTTAATAAATATTTATTTTACGAATCCTGTGATTCAGTTTAATAATACAGAATAAACTAAAATAAATAAATATACAAAACTAACAAAAATGCCAAGTTTTTATTTGGGGAACAAAATGGAATGAAACCAAACATTTTTTTCAACTATTACGAATCTAAACGTTTTCAACACGTTTTCGGATCCGTTCTTGACAGTTTCTCGATAGCGAAAACGTATTGGAAACGGATTAGTTTTCGATCCGTTTTCACTATCGAGAAAGTGTCGAGAACGGATCCAAGAACGTGTATCGAGAACTTACGTTTTGCTGCCACAAACTGAGCGGCAGGTAATACTTTTTCGGACCCAAAACGGAACACATTCTCGATAGTTTTGTGAGAGAAACCCTCGAGAAAATGTCGAAAACGCATCCGTTCTCGATACCGCTTGTCGGGTGGGTATGTGTGTGTGTGTGTGTATGTGTGTATGAAAACACAAGAAGTCAAGGGAACAGGGTATTTTGTAGTCGGGGCACTCGACTACAACTCCCTTACTTGTTTTTCTCTATTTTTTATGTGGAGCTTGTCATAAAAATTTATTTCCGCGCATCTGAGGACTTGCAGAAACGAAAAAATTGCAATTTAATTTGGCAATGATAACTGTGGGAGACGGAGAAACATCGATGTTTGGCGACATCGATTTTTTCGATGTTTTGGAAGATGCAACATCGATGTTTTTCAAATTTTAATAGTCTGACAATAAACCTTCCCAAAGCACTTTCTTGCTTGAGATTAAATAGAAATAAATAATGAACGTACATTTCCTTATAATAAAATATATTTAATTTAAATATATTAAACAAATTATAGCACTAATGTCCCTTCAATTATTTCTTATTATTATTATTTTTCAAATATTTATTCAGGATCGCAGCGTCTATCAGATAGGGTCTACCCAGCCTCACTGAATTTCATTTCAGACGCTGTGGATGCAGCCGGAATACTTAATAATATAAATAAATAAGAATAAATAGCAAACGTATTGTTTTACCTTATGTTTTACCTTTTATCTTATGACAGACAACAGTTTTCCAATCATTGCCTTAAAAATTCAAGCTTTTGGTTTTTTAAATATTTTTAACGCAGAAAGGAAAACTTTGTTTTCTTAGAATCGTCTGTTGAAGTATGCGGTGGCGTTGGATGTTTATGGATATTTTAGAATAGTAATGCGTTTGTTTTCTGCTCAAGAGCTTTGGCATCTCGGTTAGCATTGATCGGAACATTAAAGGCATTTATTTTTAAATCGCGGATCTATGAGAGATGCTATACTTGACAAGGCACAGTAGGTCATTTGACTAACTAATTTAAAATCATGGCATTCTAACTAAAACCTGTAAGAATTACATAAGTTCATAAGAATAAAGTCTAAATGAAGTGGGCTGTGGCCACATCGGCCGACATGTGATTTCACACATCACTTCTTATTTTCTTAGATACTACTTTGCAAAAATATATCAATGCTAATACACTCACTCCAACACCACCGCAATTGAACGCAATATCTCTGAAGTCACTAAATTAAATAAAATAACTATTATTTAAAAAGGTTTAAGAGACAAATTGGTCATCTTACCTTTCTTAAAGACGCCAAGTACATTTAGTAGCAAAATATTGTGACCGATGCATCGATAGTGGAAAAAAACCATCGATATTTTTAGCTTCGATGATTACCATCGATGTTTCTCCAGCTCCATGTGCCAGACGGGTGTCAACCGATGATTTCTATTTACACTTGTGGTGTGTGCCTCTGTTAAAAGTTATGCCAATAGCATAACAAGACCTCGAGCTAGTAAAAACTGCAAGATATTTACACTTAGTTAATAATATTTTGCCGAACGAGAAGGTTCTCTCAATAAATTTAGCTACTAAAACATCTACAGTTGAGTACTATTCTTGGCCACGGAAGTAAAACGGAGCAGTAGGTCGGGTTGATACAGTAACTTTCTGGAAATTAAAAAAAAAATTATAATATTGGGAGACAATGAATAAAAAGCAAATCGCTTCTAGAAGATACAAATATGGGCTTCTACAAAATTTATATGGCTACGACTGTGTAAAAACATTCATACAGGTAAAGTAACAAACCTCTAACTATTATAGCAGCATCACTCTTAACACTTAACAAACAAAAACATGTCCGGATAAAAACTATTTATGTTTATAGGTCTACTTAGCGGTGATATCGTTCCGTTTTCACACTTTAAATTGCTAGGAGTTGTAAAACATCTGTAATCCCTAAGAAGCAGAGCGACTTCCATCTCGCTCGGAAGCTCATTGCACATCATACAACAGATGCGGCCACTATCACTGAGGGCGACTCTAGTCGTTATAAATTAATCCCATCAACTTACTTAAATGTGCACGAGGTGTGTAACGGAATCTTTGTAATTTTGCGCTTCGCTCAATACTTTCGTTCAATATCTTAAATCATTTAGTTAGCCAACTGAGATGTTTAGGCTGTTTAAATGTTTAAGAAATAAGCCGTGACTTACTTTGTTTAATGATTCCTTCTTGGTCATAAAATCTTCGAAAATTAGGAGCGTTACCCAGTACGTCAAACCCTATTAATATCATTTTAAACGATCGCCGAAACACAATCGAAAAGATCCCTGGTGAAGTGAATCTGTTAATGCCATGAATTTTTTCGGATACTTTTCGAATAGTTTTCCAATAATAAAGAAAACCTTAAGAAACTGTTTTATGGCATAAGTGAAAAATAGCTAGCTTTAAATGAAACAACAAAATTATTCTTCCGCTATTCTTTAATGTACACCCCGTATGTACATACGACGTCACCAGCTCACCAATTTGTTTGTATAAGTGACTGATGAGTGGAAACAACCTTTACATTGCAATATTTGCTTTAATGAATTGAAAAATAAAACTTCAGCTGGTAGCTGCGATGGAAGAGGGGAAGTGGCTGTGTTGGGTCCAATTGTTCTAATTGTTAAGATTCTAAGGCATTTGATAAACAAACTAGAGACTCAACTATCTTTATTGAGTTCTCTGATAACCCAACCTCTAGGGCGACTCCAGTACTTGGTGTGAAGTCAGTCAAAGTTTATATGTTCAAGACATCAGCGTGGCTTGACTAGTTTAGTTTTGTCGAAGAAGTGGTAGTGACTGTGAGAAGGCATTTAAAATCAGTATGCATGCAAAAAAGGTTCAACTTGACGCCGAGTCAAAATCCAATTCTCTTGATACTGGAAAAAATGCCGACGCGCTTGTGGTCCATGAATATGAGGATGTGCTGGAATTGATTGGTAAATTCCATTTCATTTCCAATGCGAGCGACTTTAAATAAATCCTTGTTTAGGGTTCGGGCGTGTTCAGTGGACTGTCCTTTTTGCGGCAGGACTTCTTTTAATGATGGTGATAAACGAGACAATGGGCATGTCGTATATTACGATAGCATCACAGTGCGATTTAGAAACGAGTTCAATGGACAAAGCCATAATGAGTGCAGCCAGTTTTATCGGTGAGAAATAAAATTTCATAAATTTATGCCTCATGGTGCTGGAATGTATCAGCTTTTATAATCTTTGCCAAAGTTACCAATAAATTTTTGCAAGTGAATGTAACAGATCAAGGAAGCTTCATAAGTGATTGCTTTTATTGTATTTTGGAGCCTTACAATATACACTCACGATTCATTAAAAAGGGACTCATTGTTTTCTAAAAATTTAATTTTGGAAATCAAAAATGAACGATTCATTAAAAATATATTTCTAATAGTTAAGTATGTAGTTGTTAAAGTTGTGTTTGAAAATGCTTTGCTAAAAGTTGTCTATTTGTGACTCGCCACCTGAAAAAGTGTTAAAGAGTTGGAGGATTACACAAGTTTCCAAAAAATGGCAACTTTCCTTTTGTATTTTCGGGAGTTGAATTTATCCGTTTTCCCCCAGCACTTCAGGTTTAAGAGGAATTTGCATAAACGTGAGTTCAACGAAGTTTGTTCATATTTCTAGGTCCTGCAGTCACAATAATTAACCTATTCGACTAACCTATTTGTTTCTACGGAAACTGAGTTGAATAAAGATCTCGAAAAACTAAAACCAAAGATTGTTTCTGTTTCTAACAACAACTTAAATTTGAAAAAATTAAAATTTATCTGAGAATTTTCCTTTTTTTAGAAAGTTCAAAAAATTCTTAAATCTTATCTGCCAATCGAAAAAATAACAAAATTAATTAGCCATTGTATTCCTTAGTTTACTACATTGACATTTTTATACTCTGTACCAAAAGTACATAGAGTATAATAAGTTTGTGCAAAAGTATGTAACAGCCAGAAGGAAGCATCTCCGACCCCATAAAGTATATATTCTTGATCAGCATCAACAGCCGAGTCGATATAGCCATGTCCGTCTGTCTGTCCGTATGAACGCACAGATCTCAGAGATGGTTAGTGATAGAGGTTTGACATGTATGGGACATATGCTTCTTATACTTGCAGGCAGATCAAGTTTATTTTTAATTTTTGCCACGCCCCCTCCCGCCCCCGCAAATTGGTAAAAACGTCATATCTCCCACAGTTTCATAGATAGAAGGTTCGTTCCTTCTGGACAGATTTAGTAATCAGGATTATGGAAAATGGTAAAGATCGGATGAAAGGTTGTCGAGTTATAAGGAAAACAAACAATTATGGGCAGCACAGGTCGCAGCGGTGATGGGCAGCACTTCACAAGTACAGAGTATGTTATAGTCGGGCTTGACAGACTTTCGTTCTTGTTTTGATATCATCTCGCTTTTAACAGTGATGGACCAAAATGTATTAAATTTATCGATTTTTTTAGACATGAAAAGTGTATTATAATTTGACCGAGAAGTTTGAAACGCATAGAAGGAATCATCTCCGATCTAAAGTATTTATATTCTTAATCAGCATGACGAGCTGATTCGATTGAGCTTAGTCCGTCCGTCTGTCTTTTTCTACGAAAACTTGTCCCACAGTTTTGAAGCTATCGAGCTGAAATTTTGCACAGAGTCATTATTTAGCTGCACACTGCACATATGTTGGAACCGCGGAAAATCGGATGGTCACTACTTGGAGCTGCCATACAATTTTTTTTTATATGCCAATGACACGAGACATATAGCTTATAAATTAATTCATTGATCACAAAAGTTTCAAATGTATTTAAAATTCGGCACAGACGAAGTTAGCTTTGGTTTCTTGTTATACCCTTGCAAAGGCTATTATAGTTTTGCCCTGAATTTTGCAACGCTTAGAAATATTAATTTCCGACCCCATGAACTTTAAATATTCTTGATCAGGGAGTCGAGCTGAGTTGATTTAGCCCTGTCCGCCTGTCTGTCCGTCTGTCTGTTCGTCCTTCTGTCTGTTTCTACTCAAACAAGTCTCTCAGTTTTAAGGCCCTATTCTCCTTCAGCTTGCTGTTTTTGGACCTTTTTTGAAAAAGTTCTCATTTGAAAACGCAAAAAGATATTTGAATTTTGTTTTTTTTATTGAATTAGTAATGAATGAAAGAAAATAAAAAATTTTTTTCGCCGCGATATAGGGGCTGTCCATAGATGATGGCACCGTCAAAGTTGGCCCTCAAAAAAAGGCATGGTGCTGGCGGCCACGATTCCGGCCCTCAGGAGCGTCTGAACAAAAAAAATATAGGGTTATGATCAGCATAGATGTAATTCTGGCCCGTAGTAAAATAAAAATTTTGCGATTTTTTTGACAAAATGGCGGTCACTTGAAATTGACATCGAATTTGGACCCATTTTTTTGTAGTTTGTAGTGTAAAAAAAAAATAGTAAAAAAATCGCAAAAATTTTACTACGGGCCAGAATGGTGACAATTCTACGTCGATTAAACTTTGTTTCATCCAAATCGGTTCAGTAGAACTGGCGGAATCGTGGCCGCCATCTCGAAAAACGTGGTTTCGAGATAAACGCGTTCAAAGTTTGCAGTTGCTAGGCAAATCGGGTCACTTTGGGACATTAAAAGGGCTATATCTTCGAAAGTATTTCGAATTTCAAAAAATCCTTTTAGGGTTATATTCTTAAATGTCCAAGCTATAAAAAAATGCAAAAAAAAAAGTCGAAAAAAATTTTTTGCTGAAAGAGAATAGGGCCTTAAAGCTATCAAGCTGAAATTTTGCTCAGACAGGATCGGATGACTATATCTTATAGTTCCCATAGGAGTGCTCCTTCGAAAAACAATTTTTGGTGAGAAAACCTTTTTGTTTTCAATGGAAACGTCTCCAAACTTCGTATTGGTTCGCTATGATTTCTACCAAGTTTCTATGATTCTACTAAGTTTGATGAAAAAGATGGGTGTTAAGAAAATACTTAGTAAGATAAACTTTTTTATTATTAATGGTACCGTCTTGAAATTTTGCATTTATTTATTTTATATGCTTTCACCTAATTCTACAAAGTTTTGCCAAAATCGGATGACTATAGCATATAGCTTCCATAGGACCAATCGGTCAGAAAAATGGGTCAATATAAAAACATTTTATTGTTTCTCTGGGCGACATTGCAGAATGGGATGACAATACGAGTGCATCATTGGCGTATCATTGATTACAACCACAGAGTTTCAGTGTGCAATAAGAAGAATACCATCCATATTCGCAGAATTTGCAGAAATGCATTTAAGGGTTTCTAAGTTTCCTTCATTTTTGGATTCTGCATTGTTAAAGATTAGTTAAACCCAGGATTTCTAATCATAAATCAGTGATCATTGGCTGTAGGCCAATTACAAAATACCATTGGGCATACAATGAACTGGCTTCACATAATCTTTATAAGCTGTCTAAAGTTCAATTACATTCCCGCTAGATGGAGAGAAACCAAAGTGGTCTTCATACCAAAGGCTGGTTAACCCTCACATGTTAAACCAAACGACTATAGGCCAATCAGTCTATTTTCGTTTCTCCTTAAAACACTTGAGAGACTTATAGACGCCTACCTTAGGCTAACTATAAACCCCTCTTACTTAGTACACTCGCGACATGCGTACAGCAAAGGAAGGTCTACTGAAACCGCCCTGCATTCTCTGGTCTCAAAGATTGAAAAATCTCTTGAAGTGGGGGTCTTCTCTCTAGTTGTATTTCTCGACATAGATGGTGCCTTCAATAACGTCCAACCAAATGGAGGTGTTCTCTCTCCGCTTCTATGGATCGTGACAGTTAACCAACTGATACGGCTACTCTGCAACTCTGTGTGACCTCATGCAGACAGCACTGGCAACACAAGCTCAGTGGACGACATTTTGCGGACCCAGCCAAAACTGAACTTGTTCTCTTCACCAGCAAGTACAAAATTCCAAACCTTGTCCCTCCCATGATCAATGAAGTCAGTCTTGCGTTTGGTGACAATGCCAAATACTTGGGAGTCATTCTGGATAGGAAACTACTCTGGAATGACAACATAAACTATCGCTTAAATGGGGCTTCTCCCCGAATATAGTACATTGGCTTTACATAGCTGTAGTACGTCCTATACTACTCTATGGCTCACTAGTTTGGTGGCCAGCCCTCGGGAAACAATGCGTCCTGAACAACATGTCATTCTGGGCAGGAAACTACTCTGGAATGACAACATAAATGACCGCTTAAGAAAGGCAACCATTGCTCTTTTCTCATGCCAAAAGGCTATAGGCCGAAAATGGGGTTTCTCCCCTATTAAAGTACATTGGATTTACTGTATGGATCACTAGTTTGGTGGCCAGCACTCGGGAAACAATTTGTTCTCAACAACATGAACGAAGTGCAGAGAAGCGCTGAAATATGCATAAGCGGCGCACTCCGAACAACACCCACGGAAGCGCTTAGCACCATATTTCATCTCGTACCACTAGACCTAGTAGCGAAACAGATAGCTGTCATAACAGCCTTAAGACTACGAGAACCGGATACCTAAAACGGGGGTAATTCGGGCTACTATACTCAATAACCAAGCGGGCATACCGTTTAATACATACTATTGCGTACCTCAAACGACGTTCCACAAATTATATGACGTATATATCCCAAGCCGAAACGAGTGGGACATCCTTCCCCACAGTAGAGCCAATGCCATCAATATCTACACGGATAGTTCTAAGCTCGATGAAAAAGTAGGTGGGGGTGTTTTCTCACCCAAGCTAGACCTTAATCTATCGTTCCGTCTCCCTGATCACTGTAGTGTGTACCAAGCGGAGGTGGTAGCCATCCAGGAAGCTGCCACTTACCTTAGCACACTCACGGTAAATGAAGGAATCGTATTTATATACTCGGACAGTCAAGCAGCCCTTAAAGCACTTGACTTTTACACAAATAATACTAAAACGCTCACTGAATGCCGCCTATCCCTGAATGAGATTGGCCGTCACTTCAGTAATCACCTAATATGAGTGCCTGGACACCGGAGCATATATGGAAACGAGTCTGCGGACGCACAGAAAAGCTGAAACACTGCGCCTCGCTTCGGACCGGTGCACTGTGGGCCAGAAATCTATTTTTTTGGCCAAAACTGTGTCATTTCTACACCAGACTAGCTAGAAAGCTGAAATTTTTTACGAAATGTTCTTAAAAGATTGAACTTAACGCACATAATTTTTAAAAAAATTTTATAACATATTGATAATCTAAATCAAAGTTGGAAAATTTTTCAACATTTTGGTTTTTTAATTAATAAAAAAAACTCGTAATTAGATTTAAGCCAAATTTTGCAGAGAGGTACATATAAGTAAACGTTGTTTTTTGGAAAAAAAAACTGTCATGATCTGATTAGTCGTTTATGAGTTATTGACCCAAAATGGTACTTACTTTGACTGCCCACCCCGTTAAGGATTTTCAGTCAATCGGATTATTTTCACTGTTATTTTCATTTATTTAACCTGTTATACTGGATTCTTAAAACAAAAAATTAAAAATAAAAAATTAATTAATTAAGACATTGTTTTAGTATGTATTTTAAGCCGCAATTCCGTGCTCTAAAAGTATGCTACACGTTTTAATCCATGGGAATGAAAATAGCTTAGCTCCAATGTAATTCCAATGTTTTAAAAAAGAAAAGCATACTTTTCAGCTGATTTTAAACTTGAAACCGGCTCGATGCCAAATGGGGATACATTTTTAAAAGCGATTTAATAAAATCCAAAGCAAAACCGCGCAAAAGCGCATACCTTGAGTTATAGTACAATATTCAAAGAAAATAATTAGTCATGTTGCCAGTGAATACCCAGTGGCACTCGTGGGCACTCAAAAGTCAAAGTTGCCAAATGTAAAAAATCCCACAAAATTTTAGATTTTTTTATTAAAGTCTTTTTGTAGTCGAAAATATACAATCAAACTCTAGAAGCTGTTTCTTTCCTAGTTTCGAATATTAATTTTCGGTTTTTTGGAACAATTTTAAGAAAAAATCAACTTTGAATTGCTACCATTCAAAAAACCAATTTGTAAAAAATGTTCCAAATTTTGGCATAAAATAGCTATAAGTATTCTTAATCATTTCCGACAATCGTTTTATCCAGTTTCCCAAACAAAAAAGTGGGACTTTTGGCCAAAATTTCGGCCGGCTGGCCCAGTGTGCGGTGGAAAAAACCTTTCATCCTGTGCGGCACCGAGACTTACGTGGCCAGAATTCGACATTAAACGTGCTAATACACACTTTTACGTTACAGAAGGGAACACATATCACTTCTGGTAGGGGCCCTGACGGGTCACTGTCGTATAGGCAGGCACGCCTAGGTGTACAACACTTTGAGTTCTGTAGAAGTTGCAGATTTGAGGAAGAGGAGGAAACGGCAAAGAACCTTCTGTGTCATTGCCCCGCTTTAAGTAGGAGGTTTCTTGGTCAACCCCACAAACTCAACCCATCGGAGACATCCTACATAGAGATCCCAGCTCTAATTAATTACATTCTGTCCACACAATGGTTCAGTAACGAACACAACCCGAGGGTTTAACGGGGAATATATGGCATCGCAATGGACCCACGTGGCTTAAGTGGGAGAGTGACTTGTCGCTCTCAGCCATTGCAACCTAACCTAACCATATGGAGGGTGGCAAGAATATCCACGGTAACTAGATTAGGTTTGAGAAAAATAAAAATTGTTAAAGCAGTTGATATTAATTGCTCATTGCCAAGTGGATTGAAATCGTCAAAAAATACGTGCAGATATAGTAACCATAGACATTTTTTTTACTTTTCACATACAATTGCCAATTTTACATTAGAAAAACCAACGCTTACACGAAAATCGACTCGGAATTCGGAACTGGGCCCATAGTCTTCTTCTTCTTCTTGTTTGGCCATCACATCCGTTTTACGGGCTCGGCCGCTGCCACTAATGCCCGCCACTCGCCTCTGTCCCGAGCGACATTCCACCAGAAGGACACTCCCAGGTTCGCAATGTCTCCCTGCACCTGGTCACGCCATCTCCGCTTTGGTCGACCAGACGGGGGAGTGCCTCCCAACTCTATCGCATGCCGATTGTACACACGCTTTGCTGGAGCGTTATTATCCATACGGGTGACATGTCCTATCCAGCGCAAACGCTGTTGTTTTATGCGCTTGACTAGGTCGGTGTCCCCATAGAGCTCATACAGTTCGCGATTCATTCGGATGCGAAATTCGCCGCCAACGTTTAGAGGTCCATAAATCCTCCGAAGACTTCCTCCGAAGAACTTTTCTCTCGAACAAGCCAATTGCCGCCTCATCCGTTGCTGACATTGTCCATGCTTCTGCGCCGTATAGCAGGACTGGGATGATAAGCGACTTGTATTGCAATTTTCGTTTTTCGAGAGAGGGCTCTGCTCTTGAACTCCTTACTAAGCCCGTAGTAACATCGGTTTGCAAGAGTTATTCTTCTTCGGATCTCCAGACTGATGTAGTTGTCGCTGGTGATCATCGTTCCGAGGTAGACAAATTCCTTAACAACCTTGAAGTTGTAGTCTCCCATTGCAACAGATTGTCCAAGACGCGTAGTCTCACTGCGCGCTGAGACTAGGAACTTCGTCTTTTCCTCATTTACCGCTAAGCCCATGTTTTTGACTGCTTCTCGATCTCTGAAAACGCCTTGCTTACCACAGATTCGCTTTTGCCGATGATGTCAATATCATCGGCATATGCAAGTATCATGTTATCTCTGGTAAAGATGGTGCCCGTTCTGTTAGCATTTGGGCACTGGCGCAGTATGTACTCCATCAGCAGATTAAAGAAGTCGCACGATAAGGTATCACCCTGCCTAAAACCTCTTTTGGTATCGAAAGGCTCGGAACGGCCTTTACCTATTTTGACGGAGCTTTGTGTGCTTCTCAACGTCGTCATGCAAAGTCGAACGTACTTTGCTGGAATACCAAAGGTAGACAGGGCTTCAAAGAACTTTGACCTTATCGGCGTGTCAATGGCGGCTTTGTAGTCAACAAAAAGGTGGTGGGTGTCGATACATCTCTCTTGGGTCTTCTCCAGGATTTGTCGCAATGTGAATATATGGTCCGTGGTGGATTTGCCAGGTCTAAAGCCACACTGATAAGGTTCAATCAGTTCACTCATTCTCGGTTTTAGACGTTCGCATAGACTGATCATATAGACTGAGACTGATCCCGCGCAAGCTACCGACATGATCAGCCACTCAAAATGTTTGAAAAAGATGCGGCTAATACGTATATTTTTTCAAAATTTTTGAAGGATGGATCTTTTTTGCTAGGCTCAGTTTTTGAAGAAATCATTTTTTGCAAAGAAATGTTAAAAAAAAAATTTTCAAAACTATTTTCAGAAGGCCTTTTGAATCCTGAACAATCGAAGAAAAATTGCAAAGCTCTATTTTAAACCGTTTTCGAGATAAATAAAATTTAAAAAATTCTAAATTTGACCTTTTAAAGCGCAGTACTTCAGCAAAAGAGTTCCAATAAAGCTCAAATCTTGGGGTTAATCTTTTTGCATAATAAATTGCTTCATTTGGTTCAATTTTCATCCAATTCCAAGACATCATCTCAGAAAATAATTATTTTTGCTTGGAACGCCCCATATATTCTTGATCAGCATCAACAGCCGAGTCGATTTAGCCCTGTCCGTCTGTCTGTCTGTCCGTCTGTCCGTATGAACGCGTGTTTTTCTTAGAGACTATAAGAGCCACAAATTTTTGCATGTAGATAGGTGTATACCCGATTCAAAACGAGTTTGTTTCAGATTTGGAAAATTCCTCCCCCTCCCCCCTTTAAGCGCAAAAAACTGTCAGAGCCACAATTTTTAAGATAAACCTTCCTTTACATATATCAAGTAAGGCCCAATATCTATCTATTCTGAAAAGATCACTAAGATCGGACAATAAACACCGAAGTTATTTACAAATCAATTTTGCTTGTGGGAGAGAGGGGGTGGTCTTGCATTGTCAGTTATCGCGCGCGGCCGCATGCCATACGTTTGTGTGTATGTTGGAGTGTGTGTGTATGTGTGAGAGTGTGTGTATGTAAAGAAAAAACACACGAATTTAAGGGAACAGGGTATTTTGTAGTCGGGGCACTCGACTACAGCTCCCTTACTTGTTTATAATAAGAACTTTGAAGCTCTTCAAAATAGGCATTAACCTCGGACTCCACCTCTTCATTGTTGCCAAATCTTTTCCTCCGAGCCATTTTTTCAAGTTTGGAAATAAGAAATAATCAGAGGGAGCTAAGTCTGGCGAAAAAGGGGCGTGAGGTAGAAATTCAAATTTTAATTCATTAATTTTAGCCATTGCAACGGCAGAGGTGTGAACCGGCGCATTGTCATGATGGAACAGCAAACGCGGCACCCATCTTGCGCATAACTTTTTCATGTCCAAATTTTCGGTCAATATGCGATGTACAGCACTTTTTCAAATGCCTACACATTCAGCTAACTCACGAACTTTCAATCGCCGGTCACTGAATACACATTTTTTTAATTTTGGCCACCATTTCTGAAGTGGTCACCTTATTTGGACACCCATTACGATGTTCATCTTCGCAGCTCAAACGACCTCGCTTAAACTCAGCCAGCTAATATTTTATTGTTGTAAACGAGGGAGCAGAATTTCGTAAGATAGAATTCAGCTCCTTTTTATACCCTGTTCCCATTGAAAATAAGTTAAGACCTGTCCAAACATGATACAGATATATCAAGTAAGGCCCAATATCTAGCTAGGTGTATACCGTTCAATCGAGTTTGTTTCAGATTTGGAAAATTCTCCCCCCCCTTAAGCGCAAAAAACTGTCGAGCCACAATTTTTAAGAGATAAAAAAAGACACTAAGATCGGACAATAAACACCGAAGTTATATACGATCAATTTTGCTTGTGGGAGAGAGGGGGGGTCTTGCATTGTCAGTTATCGCGCGCGGCTGCATGCCATGCGTTTGTGTGTATGTTGGAGTGTGTATATGTGAGTGTGTGTGTATGTAAAGAAAAAACACACGAAATCAAGGGAACAGGGTATTTTGTAGTCGGGGCACTCGACTGCAGCTCCCTTACTTGTTTAAGTTAGAGCGTTGAAACTTAATATATGTATATCATGTAAGGCCCAATATCTATCTGTTCTGAAAAGTACAGTAAGATCCGACAAAAACACCGAAGTTATATACAAATCAATTTTGGCTGTAGGAAAGAGGGGGTTAAGCACGTGCGTGCATGTGTGTAAGTGCATTGGGGCGGACATTTGATGTATGGAAAAATGTAAGGTCATACTAATCGCTTTTTTTAAAAAAAAAAAAAAATATTTTATTTTTTTTTTTTATTTATTTTTATTTTTTAAATAATATTTTTTTTTTTTTTTTTATAAAATTTTATTTTTATTTTGGGGTATTTTTTTTTAAAAAAAAAAATTTTGAAAAAAGGTGGTTTTTTTTTAAATAGGGTTTATATACAACAATTTCAATGCCCTTAAAAAAATATTTTAAATACAAGACAATGGGCGTATTCAGCAGATAAATCCGATTTACGATTTCCGATTTATGATTGCCGATTTTACCTGCTGAATACAGTGATTGCCGATTGCGATTGATAAATTTGACGAACATGATTGCTGAGATGGAATCATAAAAAAATGTATGATTGGTGAGACCGTTTACCGATTGCACGGCCAACTGTTAACCCCAAAACTAAAAATAAACTGACAGCTCTCAAAAATTGTGCATAAAATGATTTGTGGAAACATGAATTTAATTGGGACGGTCTTTTGTGAGGATGAATTTAATATGGGTATAATTGCTGATCTGGTCAATGTGCAACCCATTCGTAGCCGCTATTGGGGCAATCGAAAAATCAAAAGGAATCGCATTCGCTCTAAATCATTCTACGAGGACACAGTTCCCAGGTACAGAATGGACCAATTCAAGGCGCATTTTAGGATGTCACGCACAACTTTTGAGGTTAATATATGAAATATTATTTATGCATAAAAATAGAATTCTGTTAACTTTGCGTTTTCCAGGAACTTCTTGGTGTTGTAGCAAATGCAACGGCACTAACAGAGAATGAAACAATTGCAAATGTATGTTTTTCAAAGAAGATGCTATTTTCAATTTGGCTGCTAAGTAAGCAGGAATCTTTCTCGTCTGTTGGCGATCGATTCGACATTCCAACAAGTTCAGGCCACCAAATATTTTACAACATAACAGGGACTCTATCGAGGCTAATGCCTACATATGTGAATTGGCCAAACGACTCCCAGCAAGCTTTTACTGCACAAATATTTAAACAAAAATCGCGTGGAATCCCTGGAGCGATTGGGGCAATTGATGGGTGCCATATATCTATTAAGCAACCTGTAGGAAACGCCGCAGATTACTACAACAGAAAGCAAGGTCAATCGGTTATTCTTCAAGGCGTATGTGACAGTAAATGCCGATTTTTGGACGTTAACATCGGCCAGCCCGGAAGAATGCACGATGCTAGAGTATATCGGTTAAGCCCCATTTGTTCAAAAATTGAAAGCGAAACTGATCCGCTCATACCAAGGCAAATGCATTTGTTGGGAGATTCCGCGTACCCCTTGACCATTAATTTGTTAACCCCATATCGTGATAATGGACATCTAACGAGGGCACAAATTAGATACAACATAAAATTTTCTTCAATACGGTCTGTTATTGAACGGGCGTTTGCTTTGCTTAAAGGGAAATTTCGTAGATTGAAGTATCTAGATGTGCAATCGCCAGAAGTTGCAACATCTATAATAAGCGCTTGTTGCATGCTGCACAATTTCATCATAATGAAGAACGATACAGCTGACCCAAGTGATGAAGATGAAACCGCCCAAGAATCAGATGCATATGCTTATCCAGAGCAGGAGTTTAGAAGATCATCGGAAGCTTCTCGCAAAAGAGATGCAATTAAAGAAATGCTATAAAGCTAAGAAAATGTTTAAATAAAAAAATTTGACTGCATTATTTCTTAAATACTCTTTTATTGATTTTTATTTTTGTCATTTGCCTTAGCGAATTCTTGAATATAAAGCTCAAACAGCTCATTTCTGCGAGCTAGGATTTCGTTAGATTTCTCCATTGCCTCTTTGATACCTCGCAAATGCTCGTTACGCTCTCTTTCAACATCCAACACTTCTTTAGTTTGATAGTAACGTGCTCGTTGAGTCACGGCCTTGGCTTTTTTTATTTGAGCCCCTGGTGTATTCCTATTTTCAGATGCCACGCGCTTTTGACTAAAACAACTTGAGTCTTCGCCGCCGCTTGAAGTGGACCCAGACGGTATGGTGTGATTGACGGCAGCCACAGGAACTGCAGCTTTCTCATAGTCCTCTTCATTGAATGGCGCAGTCTGTTCTATTGCAATACCAAGTAACTTGCGATGCTGCTCTTCGTTTTCATCATCGGTCACAAACGAAGATATGGTTTGGCATCCAGCGACGGTTCGGTCTTCAGCGAAAATCTCCTCCATTTCGCTAAAAAACTCCCACTTGCTGGATCCTTGCCCGGTGCTTCTATTTTTTAAGCGAATGGTGTCAAATGTGTGCTTCAAATTGCGAAATTTTCGCTCCACCTTATCCATGTTGAAGCCTTTTACCCCAGTTTCCTCCATTTGGTCAACGATTTTTCGCCAAATCGTTTTCTTTTTTATTTTTCTGTTCCGAAAGCTCTGTCGGTTGTCCTTATATAAGTCCAAGAGGAGCCTTACAGCGCTAGAACTCCACTTGATATCCTCGGCTAAAAGGATTATTCATTGATTAAAAACCCACTAAATTTTTAATTAATAATGCTTACTTACTCTCAACGCGAGCATCCATTTTCAAATGTCAAATATATTTAATACTAAAGCCAATATTTTTATATGTGTGAATGTATTTTTGACCAAATATACTAAAGCCAAAAAATAACCTAAACTTAGCAATCATTGTCATTCAGCAGAGAATTATGATCAATCGCAAATCGTAAATCAGAAATCGTAAATCGGATTTATCTGCTGAATACGCCCAAAAATAAAAAAAAACCCCCCCATCCTCCCTTTTCCCTTTTTTTTTTATTTTTTTTCCCTTTTTTATTTAAAATATTTTTAAAAATTATTATTTTTTTTTCGTTTGTTTTTTGGTTTTGTTTTGTTTTTTTATATGTTTTAATATATTTTTTTAAAGGGTTAATTAAACTATGCAAAAAAAAAAAAAAAAACACCTATTTTTTTTTTTTACTTCAATATTTAACTTGCTTGTTTTTTTTTTTTGGGGTTGTGGTGGTTTTTTGTTTTCCAATAATAAAAATTTTTTTTATTTTTGTTTTTCTTCCCGTTTCCACAACAAAATTTTTTTATTCTTTTTTTTTTAAATTTATTTTGCCGGTAAAGAAAAAAAAAAAAAATATTTTACAAAAAAAAAAAAAAAAAAAAAATAAAAAAAATTTTTTAAACTTTTTTTGTATAATTAAAAAATTTTCTAACCTTTCTTTCCATTATTTTTTTTTTAAAAAAAAAAATTTATTTTTTTAAATAACAAATTTTTTTTTTCCCCCCAACAAAAAAAAAACATTTTTTTTTAACCTGTTCTGGTTTTCTCAATTTTTTTAAAAAACTTGGAAAAAAATTTAAAAGGGTGGTAAAAAAAAACTCCAAAATTCTGTAAAACAGTTCACCACTTCTTTAATAACCTACATTTGAGGTTTAATAAGAACTAACTGTCTAAAACGCAAAACTTAATCAAAAAGATTGGTTAAAAGATAAAAAAAAAATTAAATTAGAATGAACCATTTGATTTGTTACCGTTGGCAACCCTGGTTTTATTATTCAACACAGTCAGCTGTTTGATATACAGCGTTAAAGTTGATTCGCAAAAATGTTAGTATATTTTATTATAAAATGTTATTTGCTTTTATTAATGATAGTTTTTAGGCGCAAACACAAGAGTGCCGAGCAAGAGAAGATTCTCTTGCAATAAATGTCGAAAAGTCCTGATTTGGCAAAGGGATTCGTGAAAGGCGACAGGGTGGCTGCTGATACCAAATGGTTTTCGGTTCATAAAAAGGGATTCATCCTTCGTTGGCTTGATTATTTTTATGTGAGTGCCGTCTACACATCCAATTACGCCTGGTATCATGAATTTGGAATAAAAATATTTTCTGGATTCTGTGATTTGCTCTTGTGTCATTTGAACTCTGATATTTTCAGCGCAAATAGTGTGTTCGAGTTGGCAAATCACTTCATGGAGTATTTTGGAAAACGTACTTCTACCAATGTTAACGTCATGATCTTTGGCGACTCCTAGTTGATAAGACCCAGTGGCCAAAAACCTCAGCACAGCAGCTAATTGAGTAGTCTTCGGGATTAAAGGGTGACTTGACTCGGGGCCAATCCTATTCAGAAGCATTGAAAAGGTCTGCTTATCAACTCTATAGGATTGAATGAATCTAAAATTATGTGGCATATAAAATATGGTGCTAATTAGGTTCATAAATGCAGCTCTTACTGATGTTCAGAAAGATCCATTAGGCATGTACATAGATGCTCGCAGTTGCCGGTTTTTCCGAAGCGCATAAATTTTTTGCCTCCGGACATGTTCATTAGATGCCATTAAAAATAAAAACGTCATTTGAAACAGCAATATTATAATTCAATCAACTTCTTCGACTTTGCCGAGTGTTTTCTGTTTTGTTGTTTTGCTCCACCAGCTGATTGAGGTGAAAAAGTAGTCAAAGGAAACATTGTGGAAATGAAACGTTCGAATTGCAAATCGAATGCAATGGAACAGGCCTGATTGTAAGCGTCACTTGGGTGAATCGCGCTCGAAATAAAGTTACTTGTGAAATAAAATCAAATCAACCTGAGTCTACAAAATAAGGTAAATATTTTTCCATTTTATTTATTGATAAAGCTGTATTATCTTTTACATAAACTTATTTTTTTTTAGCCAAATGAGTGAAAAGAACACTGCTGGTAGAATTACCAAAAATAAAAAAAACTATTAGCTTGGAGACAAAATTAGATATTCTGAGGCGATTTTATTCTCAAAGCATGACTTAATTTTCTTGACGTATGATTTTAGGCCTTATAAGAGTGACGAAACCATATGGTATAGAGACTTTAAAAATATTGACATTAGGCTACTCCAAGATGAATTTATGAAATATAGCTGGGAGGAAATATACAGATCAAGCGATGTGAATTCTCAGCTGGAAACACTTCAACTGTTTATTGAAAATTTATTTGAAGCATTTATACCCATTAAAAAGAAAGTATTGAGACCAAGTCAAAAGCCGTGGTTTAATGATAATATTGCCAAGCAAATCTCCTTGAGAGATTCAGCATACAAGAAATGGAAAATATATAGGACTTCTCAACATTATCAACATTTCAAAATTTTAAGGAAACAAGTTTATCAACTGATAAGGACTGCTAAGAGCTCCTATTACTCCTCCAAATTTGAAAGTGCAATAACTACTAGACAGAAATATGTTGAAATTAGAAATCTTGGAATTGGAAAGCAAAAAAGTAGTACTAGAATTGACGCTGAAATCAATGATCTAAACTGTAAATTTGTGCAATCTGGAGTACCTGAAGTTACATCTAATCCATATCTTGAATTGATGCCTAGTAATAACTATGATAGTAGTTTTAGCTTTATGTGTGTGAGTCAGTGTGATGTTTTTGAGTCTGTTCTTAGAATTAAGTCAAATGCAGAGGGCCTAGATAGATTGAATCCAAAATTTCTGAAAATTATCCTTCCTCAAATATTGCCTCTTATTACTCACATCTGCAACACGTCATTTATGACATCGACTTTTCCGGATTTATGGAAAGTGGCTAAAATTATACCCATTCCGAAAGGAAACAATGAATACAGACCGATTTCAATCCTACCGTTTTTATCCAAAGTTTTTGAACAATTAATGGCTCAACAAATAAGTATGTTTCTGACAAATAATTTATTGCTTAGTAATAAGCAGTCGGGATATAGGAGACATAGAAGCTGCACCACGGCAATAGTTAGTATTACGGAGGATATAAGAAGGCAAATGGACAATGGAGATGTGACTTTTTAACACTTCTTGATTTCAGCAAAGCGTTTGACACCGTCAATCATGAAATCCTAGTAACAAAGCTTGATAAATTCTTTAATTTTACGGATACTGCCATTAAACTTATAAGCTCTTACTTATCTGATAGAAGTCAGGCAGTGGCAACTGAGTCTGAAATATCGTCTACTTTGCGTCTAACTCGTGGTGTACCCCAAGGCTCAGTCCTTGGCCCACTTCTGTTTTCTTTGTATGTAAATGACCTTCCAGATATGTTGTCTAATTGTAATGTCCACATGTATGCCGATGATGTTCAAATGTAATGTATGTAAGTCGTCCTCTGAATAAAATAAATGAGTGTGTGGATGTTTGTAATAGAGATTTGTTAAGTGTTAATGATTGGGCTAAATGTAACGGATTGTCACTCAACCCTGTAAAGTGTAAGTGTATTGTAATATACAAGAAAGCCTTGACTACAACAGACCTTCCAACACTAAGAATTGAGAACAAGTCTATTAAATATGAAACACAGACTGTAAACCTAGGTATTACATTTAATAATACATTATCTTGGAATAACCTGGAGCAACTGGTAAAACATATGGAGTACTTAGACAGCTTTCTTTGACTAAGAATTATTTGCCGATAAGCCTCAGACTTTTGATCGCAAAGACATACTTGATACCCACACTTTGCTATGGGATTGAAATATTCGGAAATTGTGATGCTGCCTCCCAAAGAAGACTTAACGTAACATTTAACAATATAGCTAGATATGTATTTAATAAAAGACGAACTGACCATATTACACAGCTTGCTAGGGAAATATACGGTGTTGACTTTAAATCATTTATAGTATACAGATCTCTTATTTTTCTGCATAAGGTAATATATACTAGAGAACCATCATATTTGTATGACAAGTTAAGTTTTGCCACATCAACAAGAATTTTGAACCTAATAGCAGTACGCCATAAACTTGCCAGTTCGGAGAAACAATTCTTTGTCAATACTGTTAGGTTGTGGAACCAACTACCAGCAAACATTAAGAATGTCTGTAGCGCAACGCAATTTAGGGAAAAACTGAATATACACCTAAAAAACTAGATTTTTTAAATGAAACGTACTATTTTACTATTTTATTAAATTAATAGAATTAAGTAAGTCAATTAAAAATCAAACGTCTTGTTTTTGTGACTGGTGCAATAATTTTTAAGTATATACTTGTAGCACCAGGAATTTTTGTCAAATAAATCTAAATCTAATAAAGGCGAAAGAGCTGTAGAGATAGCAAAGGCTGTTGGCCTGGCTCCAACAACTGTCAGAACTATTAGAGATCGAGATGGGGATAAAATAAAAGAGGCTGCAAAATCTGCAACATTATTAGATGCTAAAACGATGATTCGTACAAGGAGTGCTTTGATGATCAAAATGGAGTCCTTGCTTTCTATTTGGATTGAAAATCAAGTCGCACAGAGAATACCATTGAGTACAAGAGTAATTCAGACGAAAGCCAAAAGCATATTTGATGACATAAAAAGTCAAGCAGTATCCATTTTTACATTTCCAGCCCAAAAGTAAGCAATTTTTTTGAAATGATTTTCCCGATTTTCCGGAAAAACTTCGTGAAAATTCGTTATAAAAAATAAGAAAAATATTTCTAAAATAGTTGGGCTTTTTTTTTTAGTAATACGAAGAGCAAGATATCAACGCTGGATAAAAGCAATTTAATATATAAAATCCCATGTGCTGGAGACGGAACTAATATATGCGACTAGGTATATATTGGTACGCCTAAATCAAAATTAAAAACTAGACTATCAGGACATAAGTCTGATATAAAACGACGTGATGAGACACCAATACAAAAAACAGCACTTGCGGCCCATTGTGCAGAGAGCAGACACTCACCAGACTTCTCAGCTGTGAGCATATTACAACAAGAACAACAATACCAAAAACGGTTCTTTTTGGAGATGCTGCACATTATACAGGCCTGTTCCGGTTTTCACATATTTCTTCGATTTCAAATGAAAACAAAATCGAACGATTTGGTTTTAGCTGTTCTGGTATTCGAACGATTTGCAATTCGAGTGTTTCATTTCCAAATTGTTTCCGTTGACTACACTTTCACCTTAATCAACTGGTGAATAAAAACAATCCAATAAATAATCACTCAAAATAGTTGATAGTAGTTGAATATAGGTGTTTAAAATGTCGTTTCAATTTTTAAGGGCATTTTTATTAACATTTTCAGAGCGTTTCATAAACCAGAACCAGAAACCAGAACAGCTTGAACAAAATATGTGAATTCGATTTGGATGGCACGTGGCAAAATCGAAGCTGTTCATAAAAATTATTAATTTTTTTATTAAAAATAATTTTTAAGGGAATGTAAAATTGCAAGAAGTATCTAAAATCACTAAACATTGGTACAAAATTAACTTGAAGCCATTAAATTTATGCCTTTATGTACAAAATCGCATTTACTTTTGAATTCATCGGCTCCAAGCAATGTGAATTCAAATCGAGTAAATCTATCGAATTGTGAAGACCGGAACAGGTAGCCAAATCGAATTCGAGCAAATTTAGTGAAAGTGAAAATCGGAACAGGCCTGATAAAGACACCTACGCACATAAGACTGAACTACAAAACGGACACAGAAAATTGTGCACATATTTACAGACACCTTCTCGATAGCAATAAAAAAATAGTTTAGTTTCAAACTCCGCAGCTGACTGATTGGACGCTGTTGTTCTCTGTATGTAATTATTTTGTGACCACTTTGTTTTTAATTGTCAAGTTTAAAATTTTGCGTTTTGTTTCTTGTGTTATTGTTATATACAGCCCTGATGACGAATGCCGATGGCAAATCGAAATATATCGAAGACATCAAAAATATTGTGTTGTTATTAATTTACAGCACATGAAATACACACGACCTTGAGCCGGCAAACAAGCATTTCTTAAATATTTCTAAAATAAATTGCAAGGCGTCAAGGGAAACAGGGAAACTTTATATATAATATGTGATGAAAAATTGGCGGGAAACTGAAAAAAAAATATTTTTTCCTGTTTAAAAAAATATTAGTTTTTTGATATTTGTATAATAAATTGTGAGCAAGGCTATAATAGATTAAAAAACTTCTGAAAGTGGTGCAAACTATAAAAAGGCATTCCATTATGTGTGAGAAATTTAGAAAATGTTATGATATGCGTTTAATGTGTCTTTTATTTTTTAAAATGAGCAAGAAAGCGTTTTTTTTAACAATTCGGATACATTTTTCTGTGGTTTTCAACGCCTTGGAGCACACACAGTTTTTGGGCTGGCGTCGTAGTAAGCTTGCCACTATAGTCTTCTAAAATGTTTACGGCCCGCTCTGCCACATCATTGACTACGTGCATGGATTTAATGATTCCATAGTTAGTAAGATATGATTGGTGCAAGCGTATTATTTGCTTCTTAATATTTTGGAATGCCTTGGTGGAAAACCCGTTTGTGAACCATGCGGACTTCAACCTGCGAGCCACGTTAGTCGCACTTTCCGGAATGGTCATACTCAAACATTTTGTCCCATGTAACAGCGTGGATAGAACGCACCTCTTGGTTGGAAACGAGCTCGCCCCGGCAAAATGAGGCCTACGTGTACCCTTTAAAAATTCATTTGTATCCTGCCCCATATTTATTTGTTGATCGAATAAATTAAAATTTGCCAACTTTTAAAATAATATTGAGAATGTGTTGATGAAATATCGAAGAGGCAAACCTGTCGTAAACGTGACATTTTTGGAAACTTTGAAGCCCATGCGTAGTGGAAAACGCAAATTAAAATTTTTTGATTTTTTAATTTATTATGTAAACCTGTCAAAGAATCATTTATGATCCGAATCTCATAGGACCTTATCGGCGTCCCCCCTTATGTGCATGTATGTGTGATTGTGTGTGTACACTAGGGTCTTTTTTTAATTGAAATTTAGTAACGACGCCCCCTAGAAAGGTTCCTTTTGTATTATAGTTAAAAAAATTTAAAACAAAAAAAGACCCTAGTGTACACACACAATCACACACACTCACACATACACACACTCCAACATACACACAAACGCATGGCATGCGGCCGCGCTCGATAATTGACAACGCAAGACCCCCCCTCTCTCCCACAAGCAAAATTGATTCGTATATAACTTCGGTGTTTATTGACCGATCTTAGTGATCTTTTCATAAGCTCGACAGTCGATTACGTTAAGATGCCGACTTTCGTGTTTAGTGCCAGAGTAAGAGGTCCCGGGTTCAATTCACTGGCAAGGATCGTAAAGTTAAGTTTTATTTATTTTTATTTTTTTTTAATTTTATTTAGCAAGTGAAAAATGGTACTAAAACATGCCCAAGCCAATTAAAAAGCTCGCACAAAATATTCATAGCCTGAAAACCACTGTTCATTATTTAAGAAAAAAACAGGATTACACTTGGTTTTGAGAAATGGATATCGAAAGGTCTTTTCAACACAATACATGAGTTTCTTTAACCAACGCTACATGTTCGTCCTCCACGAAGTTCTTAAGAGTAAGTTTATTCCACCAAAAATTTTAGTATAAATTATTTTTTTTTTGGTATCGTCCCTTATGCTTTGCAAACTTTAGTTTAAATCAGAGTAACCTTTTGAAAGTACAAAAACATATTGTTCTAGATCAACGCCAACTACAACAAGTAAGGGAGCTGTAGTCGAGTGTCCCGACTACAAAATACCCTGTTCCCTTGATTTCGTGTGTTTTTTCTTTACATACACACACACTCACACATACACACACTCCAACATACACACAAACGCATGGCATGCGGCCGCGCTCGATAATTGACAACGCAAGACCCCCCCTCTCTCCCACAAGCAAAATTGATTCGTATATAACTTCGGTGTTTATTGACCGATCTTAGTGATCTTTTCAGAATAGATAGATATTGAGCCTTACTTGATTTATGTAAAGTTTGGTAGGTCTATATAAAAATTGTTGCTCTGACAGTTTTTTGCGCTTAAAGGGGGGAGGGGGAGGAATTTTCCAAATCTGAAACAAACTCGTATTGAATCGAGTATACACCTACCTACATTCAAAAATTTGTGGCTCCAGCTCATATAGTCTCTGAGAAACACGCCTTCATACGGACAGACGGACGGACAGACGGACAGGGATAAATCGACTCGGCTGTTGATGCTGATCAAGAATATATATACTTTATAGGGTCGCAGATGCTTCCTTCTATCTGTTACATACTTTTGCACAACTTCATGATCCCCCTTTTCCCATTTTCAATGGGAACAGGGTATAAAAATATATAAAGTTGAATGGCAACACTGCGTATGAGTTAAATCAATAACTTTTAGAATTTTTTCTCTTTTCTCGGTAAATATACACCATAAACTAGCGAATAAGAGGGAGCCAGTATGACCTTAATTTTTCCATACAAAAAAAAAAAAAAACGCCCTAGTGTACACTAGAGCGGCCCTTAAAACGACAAAATGGAATAAAGTAGGTCTCCCACAGCTAATTTTAGTAGTACAATTCATAATTGTCAAAAATTTTATTTTAAGGTACATGTCTAGTTTCAGATTTAGAAAATTTCGATTTTTTTTTTTTGGCTTAAATCATGCGTTATAATGTTAAAAACATCCCCTGAAATTTTTAAGCAAAAAAAAAAAATACAAATTCGAGATATTTTGATTTTTGTACAGGTAGGTCGGGCGCAAAATCACAAAAAAAAAAAAAAAAAAAAAACAAAAAAAACAAAAAAAACAAAAAAACAAAAAAAACAAAAAAATAAGTCTCATTACTTTTCGATCAACTATGTTTCAAAAAAAACATCAAAGCGAACTAAAATACGTAAATAAAAGAAAAAAAAAAAATCTCATTATTTTTTGATCAACCCTTTTTCCAATTTCCAATTCCAACTTTTTTTCCGTGAAAGCTAATAGCCAGATGCAACTAATCGATGCCTAAAACCTACAAAATTTTTTTTCTATTTTAGAGAAAAATGTTGTCGAAACTTTAAATGCGATTATCTCGGAACCACTTTTTTCACCCTGGTGCGTCAGATTGCGAGGCCATTTGTTGACCGATTTTCTTATAGTTTTTTTTTAAATTGCTCGTAATACCCGTCGCTATGGTCGGAACTAGGATATTTTTGATCGGTCCATAAATAGCGGAGTTAGGGCCATTTTAAGGGGTAAAAATAGGTCAATTTTCGAAATTTTGACTTTGAGAACCCCTTACTCCCCTATATATAGACCGATCCCAGATATCCTAGTTCCGACCATAACCACATCAATTCCCAACAAAACCTCATTTAAATTTTTTTTATCCGATGACGCGTTCTCTGGAAATCTGACGCACCAGGCACCTATGTTTTTAAAAATGGGTCGACTTTGAAGCGGGCTACAACAACAACCGCTGCAACAACAACTACAAAAAAAATTTTAAAAGTTAGCTTGATCAATTATCTATCGAACAAAAAAAACCGCTAGTCGATATGTGGTAAACTTTTCGAGTAATAAATTTTTTCGTAAACCCTTACTTTTGGGCTGCTGAAACTAGACATGTACCTTAAGTTTAAATGGGCACGCCATGGCTTCAAAGTTTTGAAAAAAATTACTAATACGACTCCTGAAACTAATACGTACAAATGTTTTAATTGTTTTCATTTTCTGGAATTAAAAAAGGCAACTACATTTTTTGGAAATATGGCAGACGAGACTTATTGGGTGTTCCTTGCCAACAAAAAGGTGTGTGCTATCTGCATTTTTATACGGCACATCTGCATTTTTATGCGCAGAAACCGACAGACGGACGGACATAGCTCAATCGACTCAGCTCGTCCAGCTGATCAAGAATCTATATTCTTTATGTGGCCGGAGATTGTAACGAACACGATCAGATTGTGCAGCAAACTGGAGGCGTGCTCAGGGAAAGTGGGGTGGGTCTTTTGCCACCTATTTAGTAAGCCGCCTTGTCACATAATAAAAGAAAGTAGACAGAGTGATAATAGGAAGAGGGAACAACCAAGCGGTTAAGCCACAAGATGATACTAAGATAAGACCTGAACAATATATTTATGACGAAGAACTGAGGTGGTGATGTTCTTCCTCTTATACTCGCCCAACCTGTAAAGACACATTCCATTCCGCTAGCTGCCTTTGCCCGATATAGATGCCACAATATTTACTTCAGGTGCCCATTAAAAGTAATTTAATTCATCTTACTTTATAATTCACAAATGTTATTCAATCAAAAAAATCCCTTGTGTTATAAAAATACACTGAGGTTTTACTAACATATCGTTAGACCAACTATTGCTGTCTCTATACATTTCAAGGCGAGACAGCTTATACAAAAAAAGATATATCAAAACAAAATAACTTCAAAATTCACTCTTTACAGATATGCTTAGATATTGATAGAAGCCATAAGCATGTTTGTTTCAAGTACTTATGTATATGTATGGCAAATTGAAAAAGTTTGAAATTGAGCGGAACTATAAGATGTTATATGTATGTATTTTAACTCACAATTCTCAGAGTGCGGCTATGCCGTACCTACGAACGAAGCAGCTGCAATTTCATCGAAGTCGACAGGCCTGGAGACGGTTGATGGCTGATGTGCTGTATGAACTTCAAAAGAATTTGGAAAAAATAACGGCTAGTATTTCGCATAAATACCATACCAAGATATTGCTTACTTAAAATTAAATTAATCTAATAAAGGAATTTAATGAATGAAATAAATTTAAATTCAAAATAAAGTCTGCGAGACTGGAGTCTCGTAAAGACCAACGTGTTGAGCAGGGTGTAGTGTTGAGTGGAAAAGCTGGTGATATAGTGTAGCCAAGGATACTATGTAATAGAGTGACCACGTGCCGACACTAGGCTAGGGACCAACGAATATCCGATCTGCAACTCTTCCGATTATTCAGCTGTGGTTGGATCATTGATCGACCTAGGCACAGATTCTTTGGCAAAGACTCCTCAGAGCGTAATCCACTTCTGGCTACGGCAACACCTTTCTGGGCTTGACTCACTCAAAACCGTGAGTTTTGACTGCAAATAGCTCTTAATGGTAGCCCGCCAGTATTCTGCAACAAAAACCACGCAATATTGTCGTGCGACACGCAGATAGAGCCCAATATATGTGTCGAGAAGAGGAAGAACGCACTCGCTTGCAGCGGAGCTTGACCGGCGTCGACGTAACCGACGTCGACCCGGGGACAATGGTGGCAACGCTTTCGGTGAAAGTGCCTTTATTTCAGTTTAATGTCACAGGATGGCTTGACTATTTGAAGATTAGATTTTTCACAACTTTCTTGACCGACAGTAAAGAGAAAAGAGAACGCAAGCACCAGCGGCTATCGATATTTTGGCAGCACGCAGGGTTGATGTTCGTGTCGATCGATAAATTTTCTACCGACTGCATGTCTTGTATTTTTGGTCCTGCCAACTCATTCAAATTGTTTAGTTGATTTTTGAACGCTAACGGCTGTTATAATTCAAAAGTGTTTTAACAAATATCGTTCCAAATTTGTTTTGCCAAGCAAACATAGTTTTTCTTATTAATTTTGAAATTCGAATTGAATTTAAATCAAATCACCGCCGACTATTTATAAATGAAAACAAAAAAGATAGTCGGTTCGCCCGACTATAACATACTCTGTACCTGTGAAGTGCTGCCCATCACCTTTGCGACCGTTGCGAATATCGCTCATCCGATCTTTCAAATTCCTTCAGCGGATAAAGAATCCCTAATACTAAATATGTCTAGAAGGTTCGAACTTTCTATCTATAAAACTGTGGGAGATATGACGTTTTTTCGATTTTGCGGGGGCGGGAGGGGGCGTGGCCAAAATTGACAATAAACTTAATCTGCCTGCAAGTATAAGGAACATATGTTCTGTACATGTCAAACCTCTATCTCTTACCATATCTGAGATCTGTTTGTTCATACGAACAGACAGACAGACGGACGGACAGACGGACACTTTTGCACAAACTTAATATACTCTGTGTACCTCTGGTACAGAGTACAAAAATATATGGAAATTATTGAACTATAATTAAACCCCGACCTTGAGCCTTCACTTTGACCAAATTTTTTTAGTTTAGAGAAAACTTATTGCTGAGTTAATCAAAATTTAACAACTGTTGCTACTTCAAGTCATGCAATTTAAACACTGATTTTTGCACCACATTTTTTCTCTTTACCGAATTACTTTTGCGGAAGTTGAATTGAGAATATTGCTGATAATGTAATCGTTTTGCTTAAAATTATACGATAGTTTTTAGCAAGAAGTGGCTGGGTATGGTGCAGAGGATAGTGAGTGCACCTGCTGTGCAAGAGGTCATGGGTCCGATAGCGCCTCTGGACATCTAATGAAAAAGTTTTTTCTTAAAAACATACACACCCTTGGTCCCCTTTACTAGCTATTGGCCTTGCTTTGATAGATACTTTTATCTGATACCCTTACAAAAAAATTTAAAATTTCTGAGTCAACGATTTTACCTAAATTAATGCAACAATTCTAAAACTTTTAACTTATTGTACTGGAATATTTTTGTTTAAACAGGAATATTTTGCTCATCATATTTTTGGGGTTATCTGAGTGACACTGTTGGCCGAAGACCAGTATTGATACATACCACGTTTGCTGGATGCTTGTTATCGCTGGCCTCAATATTTGTTCCAAACTACTGGCCTTATGTTTTCCTTCGATTCGCTGTTGGATTTTTGTAAGTATTCAATCAATGTAAGCGTGTGAGACAACAAGAAGGGTTGATGTGCTAGACTGTAAAAAGTTTCAAATTGTGGTTTATTTGGACATTATTTTAAGAGTCACAAAATGTATTATCCAAAATTATTATTATGCACTTTACTTATTGAGACTGCGGAAAAATTTTATTATAATCATGTCTGCCCTTCATCATCGTAGGCGCGTTGATTTCAGAAACTTCAAGAGTAAGAGCTGTCAACTTTTTGGTATAGGAGCGCTTTCTTCTCAGGTTTTCCTTCTTAGTAGGCAGCTTTCAGGTTTCAAGATTATCTCAGATATGGCAAAGCCAATTTATTAAATACTACTTAAATTTTAAGTAATATTGGGTGGAAAATGAAAATTCTATTTTATTTTAAAATAAGCATTGCTGGAGCATCATCAACAACATACGCGTACCTTGGCGAGTTCTTCACTCCGCGTCATCGTCCTATTGCAATCAATTATGCCAGCTTATTTGTCGGAATTTCCACAGTCTATGTGCCGGGTAAATAATTTTTATGATGTGCACTGCTAAAAATTTTAAGTTGTAAATACATTTTATTTTTTTTAGCCATCGCATGGGGGATATTGTCCATGGATTGGAAGGTGCCGGTGACGGAAAGCTTTGTGTTTCGACCGTGGCGGCTACTAACCATATTTTATCTACTACCTGGTGTCGTGGGAACTCTTATGCTGCTGACACTGCCGGAAAGCCCGAAGATTTTAATCTCTCTACGTAAGACCGACGAGGCGTTTGCTGCAGTTAACTGGATCGCCATGAAAAATTCGGGCAAACAGTTGCATGAACACAAAGTTAACAAACTAAAAGCGGAGCCCGATTCTGAGAGGGAAAATGTGTTACTCACGTCGAAATCTGCGTTAGTTGAAATACAAAACTAAAACAAACGTGGGGCCAATTGTAAATCATTATCTTTATAGCTTAGCCACCATGAAGAAAATGTGGAAAGAAACACGGCCCCTTCTAAAAAAGCCACACTTTACTAATTTTGCCATAAGCTGTACAATTATGTGTGGACTCTTTTTTAGGTACGATAGATTCGGTTGAACTTCATGGTTCTTACATTGAAATATTATAAACAGTTCTTCAGGTATGGGCTTGTGGTATCCAGAAATTCAAAATCGTTTGGGCTTGTCTACTTCGGAAGATGCCATGACAGTTTGCCAAGTCATAGATGAATCTATTGAAGCGGCGAAGACAAACACGACTGAAAATGTATGTACAACATCTCGATCATATCTTAAATTTTTTTGCACAGTCACCAAAAACTACAATTTTTAAAGATTTGATATCGGGAACCTTTAGTGGATTTGTGCAAAATTGTTTGCCTCGAAAAAAATTTTACTTTTATTTAATTGCAGGGTTGTGACGATAGCATAAGTTCCAAAAGCTACGTTGACACAATTACATATGGTTCAGCTTTAACTCTCGGATACATTTTATTGGGCCTGGTTCTAAGTAAAATTGGTAGAAAGGCGGCTATTTCCATTGGGCTAGCCATCGCTGCAGCTTGTGCCATTGCATTGGTGTGGATAATGGATGAAGCTGTAATCGTCGTGTGCTTTTGTATCTACTTGGTTCTTCCGGGTCTATGCGTATCAGTTCTTAGCGGAGCAGTTGTTGACTTGGTTCCCACGCATCTAAGGGGAAAAGCCGTCTGCATCTGCCTTATGCTAGGACGAACTGGAAGTGTTTTTGGAAGTAACATTATTGGAGTACTTTTAGAATCATACTGTTCTTTAACATTTGCAGTATTCTCTGGATTTGTCTTAGGTGAGTAACTGAAGATCAATATCAACAATACAAATTGCGATTAAGAAGGTGGCCCAGGATAGAAAGAAAAATTATACACGAATTATCTGCATAGTTTGATCAATTAAATACCGTATTCCAATGGCTGTGTACCCGGCGGCGATGGGGGACACCAAAAGAATAATAAATACTGGAATCTGGTCTCTTACGCAAAAAAAATCTGAAATCTAAAAACATCAACAAATTACTAACGTTAGATGTTCGAAGTCCCAACAGTAACCGTTTGCCTCTAGAAGCTCTAGTCCCCACTGGGGACTAAAAAAAGTTCGGTAAGTTGACTAGAAGAAAAAATCTAAAATTATGTTTGTGCGTTTATTCTTAATCTGCGCCATTTTTAATCTTCTCTACATAATCGCCATTGATTTTAATGCATTTCTTAAGCCTATAGATCCACTTAAAAAAAGTCTTTAAAATCTTGCTTTTCAAGTTCAGCATTTTCCGCATCAATTATCTCCGCGTTGATATTAAAGACCTCTCCCCTCAAATTTTTTTTTAGTTTCTGAAAATAAAAAGAAATCACAAGGTGCTAGATCGGGAGAATATGGTGCTGGAAGTATTTCTTCGATGCCAGAGAGCGCAATCAAGTTACTTGTTGATTCGGCGGTGTGAGCTGGCGAGTTCTAATGATATAAAAAATAGCGGTTTTCCAACAAATTTTTGAAAACTTTTGGCAAGTAGTCTTCAGTATACCATTTAGCAGTTACGGTCTGACCTTTTTCTAGGCGGATAGAGGCTACGATTTTTGATCTGGTGAAGTACTCTGATATTATCACTTTTGTTGCTTAGCTTTTATTTTTGATTTAAAAAAAAAGACTAAAAATCACCAACTTACCGAACTTTTGTTAGTCCCCACGTATACTCTGTACCTCCCAAAGTTTGTTTTAAGGAGTGTGAAGTGCTGCCCATCGCCGTTGTTACCAGTGGTGCCCATCATAATTGTTGGGTTTCCTTATATTTCGACTATCGTTCATCTGATCTTTACCAATCAGCACTAGAGCTTATATAGCTGCCATAAAACCGATCCGGCCGAATTGCATCAACTCTTTTGATTGTTAAGCAATTGAACTAAAATTTGGTTTGTATACGTGTTTTTAGCTGCCTAGTCAACTAACCAAATTTGGGTCAGTTTAAAACACTATTAATGCATGACAATGATAATGATAACACTTATAAGATACACACCTTCAATATTCAATGTAGTTTTAATACTCTGTACCAAAGGTACATAGAGTATAATAAGTTTGTGCAAAAGTATGTAACAGCCAGAAGGAAGCATCTCCGACCCTATAAAGTATATATATTCTTGATCAGCATCAACAGCCGAGTCGATATAGCCATGTCCGTTTGTCCGTCTGTCTGTCCGTATGAACGCACAGATCTCAGAGATGGTAAGAGATAGAGGTTTGACATGTATGGGACTTTAGCTTCTTATACTTGCAGACAGATCAAGTTTATTTTTAATTTTTGCCACGCCCCCTCCCGCCCCCGCAAATTGGAAAAAACGTTATATCTCCCACAGTTTTATAGATAGAAGGTTTGTTCCTTCTGGTCATATTTAGTAATCAGGATTGTTTATCGATCCGCCAAAGGAATGGTAAAGATCGGATGAACGGTAGTAAAGATATGAGCAACCGAAAATTTAATATATCTGGGCTGCTCCTGCAGCAGCAAAACACATACATATGTATGTAAAGTAAAATCGGCTTGTCAAGATGACAACAGCCCCAAGGGGCGAAAGCCGAGCCTCTCTCAATCAACAAGAGAAAGGGACCTACAGTTTAACGCCGAATCCGAACGGCAGTTTTTGAGAGGATTTTCATGGCTTATTACTGCAATGCTGGCGCCAACAGCAAGAGGTGTGGCCGGGTGTAAAGTTTTATTCAAAGAAAAAACTTTTCATTAGATGTTCCGAGGCGGGATCGAACCCACGACCTCATTAGAACTTTAATACATTATAGCTGTTGTCAATAGAAATATTTTTTTTGTTTACACCATGGGTCTAAGAGGCCCCGCTTTTGATTTACGTGCACGAAGTCATAAAAAGTACCGGAAATCACGTTATGATGAGGAAGCTGCCTCTGTGGATTTACAAATACTATTTTAATAAATTTTCGTAATAATCTGCAAACTTCAAAGATTTTTTTAATGTAAATTTCCTGTTGAGCTACCAAGCTTTTTTGGCAGCTGTTAATGTTACTATAGCCAACTTGATCAGCATCAACAGCCGAGCCGACATGTCCAAGGTTCAATATCTATCTATTCTAATAAAAATAGTTATACACGAAACAATTTTGCTCTTGGAAGCGGGGTTAACGCATCGTCACTACGTGGGTGCGTGTGTGCATACGAGGTGTGTTCAAATGAAAAGGTAAATTTTTAATTTTTTTAAAATGTACTTATTTATTCATTCAGACAGACGGACATGGCTAAATTGGCTCGGCTATATTTACTTTATAGGGTCGAAAGTGCTTCCTTCTGCCTGTTACATACGAGGTGTGTTTTAAGGAAAAGGTGAATTTTGAATTTTTTTGAGAAGTACTTATTTATTCATCAATATCCATTTTGTCCCCTTCAAAGTAATCGCCCTCGGATATAATACACTTGTGCCAATGCTTTTTCCAATCCTTCAAGCACTTCTGAAGTGCGCCTTTTGATATGGCCATCAGCTCGCTCTTCAATTCTGACTTGATCTCATGAATTGTGGCAAAGCACTTTCCTTTCATTGGTCTCTTCAGTTTTGGGAATAGGAAAAAGTCGCAGGGAGCCAAATCTGGTGAATACGGTGGTTGAGGCGTGATTACAGTGTTGTTTTTTTTCTAAAAAACCAAGAACAAGCATTGATGTGTGAGCTGGAGCACCATCGTGATGCAGAATCCACGATTTGTTTTTTCACAATTCCGTTCGTTTGAGCCGCATTGCTTCACGCAAACGTTTCGTAACTTCCTTGTTCATATCTGATCGAACTTGGAGTTCTTTTTCAGTCTTGGCTCATCTGGCCGCTTCCATTGTGATGATTGGGACTTGGTTTCGACGTCACACGTTTTGTTTGAGCAAACTCGGATCGTCGTTGACGTCATTCAGCAACTCCTGAGCGACGTTGCTTTTGCACAAAATTTACTCAAAAATCGAAGAGCACACAAAAGTGTGACTAATTTTTTCAGTTGCCAAAAACCAACTACTAATCGAAATTGACTGCTAATGCAAACATATAGGGTGGCTGATGAATGTTGCTACATTAAGTACATTAACTCAAATAACTTGTTTTTCAGTGTATGAAATTAATTTTTCTTTTATTCACGTTAAGGCTCATTCAATTTTATTAAATATATCCTAATTAGTTTTAAAAATAATAGAATTTAAATACCCCCCTGTTCGATGATGCATGTGAGCGTAAAAGTTCCTTGTCGAAACTCTTGAATTTTTTTGTATCCTTCGTCCGAACTGTTGGGTTTCGATGGTAAGGTCTTCTTTCGACTGTCTCACGGTCGGAAAAATTGTTAGCACGTCTCATTGTGGTCCATCTGCCTATAGTCTCTTTGAACCAAAACTACGGACTCCAGAGCGTGATAGCGGCGAACAATCCAAATTCTTGTTTCAGTGTCCCAGCTATCCATTTACCACAAATTTAAAGATCAAAGATTTAAAGATTAAAAATCTGAACACACCTCGTACATTTGTCAAGAATATAAATGGAGTCGAGGATCTCGACTACAGCGCGTTTACATGTTCTATAATAACAAGTTAAATATAAAAAACAATATGTTAAAAAGATTATGAGTATCTGAAATGCCCTTTTGCAAATAGTAATTAATGAATTTGCACATCTGTTTCTTTTTAGTTTGTGCTGGCTTGACGTTACTGCTGCCGATCTAAGCGAGTCAATCGTATGTGTTCGCCATTATTTTTGCATGTATCCATTAAGTATTGTATGTAAATTATTACGTCTTTGCGATCAATAAACTAAGTTTACTTTAGCTTCATACTTAATAAACATTGGTAATAAATCAACTAGGCGACCAAGCTTCTTCGGCTGCAATTTGATTAATTCAAATACGTTGTTAATTATTAATTTTGCCAGTTTTTGCACCTTTCTTTTCCTTAAACTTGGATATATTATCCCGTCAAAAGCCATAAATTTGATCATACCTAGCAAAAGGCATTGAACGCGTTCATCAGCACACACCAATCATCTAACATAAATCAACAATAAACAAGGAAGAAAGTCGGTCAAGCCCGGCTATATTATACTCTGTACCAGTTGGGGTCGCCGCTCGCATTTGCTTCCGATTATATTATATAAAATCGGTATCCAGGGTACACCACTAGGAGGCCATTGCAATAGCAATGGGTTCGATATATGAATAAAGACCTCCGAGTCGACTTGAGTTACATACTTTTGCACAAACTTATTATACTCTATGTACCTTTGGTACAGAGCATAATTAGGAGAGAGAGGGAGAGAGAGAGGATTGGCACGCGCCGCAGACAAAAAAAAAAACCTTTGTATTTGACAGAGCTATAGATGGGCGTACATCGAAAACTACGCGGGACTCCGGAGTGACCAGAATGACTTAACATCATTGTGATTGCTCGATATTATGTTAGAATTAAAGAACTAGACTATTTTTATATTATTTGCAATAAAAACAATCCTCGTCTTAAAAGTCAGATGGGTATCGGGCGATATATTTGTCCCGCGACCATCTCTAATTTCTCTCTCTCAATATTGTGTATGTGGAAAAGGGAAGGGGGAAAATGAGAGCGTCCCAGTTAGCTGCAAGAATCCAGCTAGCCATAGCTGTTAGGTTTTGTGTAGGATTTCGTTGTTGGAATTACTGACATTATATTTGCAGGTTTAATTCATTTAAAAGGTGGGATTTTTGGCGGGGAGGGGTCATCACACCCACAACGATCCAATATGAATCGTTAAATAAAAACTTGTCCTAAAATATTTTTGGCTATCACTTTGATGTGTAGTCGTTGCTCATATATACATACATCTACATACATATGTATGTGTTTTGCTGCTGCAGGAGCAGCCCAGATATATTGAATTTTCGTTTGCTCATATCTTTACTACCGTTCATCCGATCTTTACCATTCCTTTGGCGGATCGATAAAAATTCTGATTACTAAGTATGTCCAGAAGGAACGAACCTTCTATCTATAAAACTATGGGAGATATAACGTTTTTTCCAAGGGGGGAGGGGACGTTGCAAAAATTGAAAATAAACTTGATCTGCCCGCAAGTATAAGAAGCATAAGTCTGAGATCTGTGCGGACATGGCTATATCGACTCGGCTGTTGATGCTGATCATGAATATATATACTTTATGGGGTCGGAGATGCTTCCTTCTGGCTGTTACATACTTTTGCACAAACTTATTATACTCTAAGTACCTTTGGTACAGAGTATAAAAATCTCTGTATAATTTGTATGCTTTGATTAGAATCGAAAAAATCAAGAATCATCATGCTTGAATAATAAAAATAAAACTCGTCAAAGAAATCATTAATGATTCTTACAAATAAAAATCGACCAATAAATAGAATATTAGAATTATATGAAAAAAATCATTCAAAATTATTATTGACGTAGAAAAAAACACAAATATACTCGAATAATAATAATTATTGTAAGAGGGAAAAAATAAAATTCAAAAATAATTATGTTCTGATTTTAATATAAAAACGAGTGATTTGTTCGGTCTCTGCTTAAAACACAAATAGAATTAAACAATGAAATGTAAAATGAATTAGTTAAATTAGTAACAGCATTTACTTAGAAGTTCTCGTATATGTCAAATCTCTAGCATTGAACAGCTCAAGATAAATATTTCGAAGCTAACTTCGCTCTGAAGGGGAGGAGTTACCAGATACACCTTTGGTTATCCTGGAAATACAGAGTTGTTTAAGAAGAGAGAGATGATTGACGAGAAATCGGAAGGGGACAACGAACAACGAGGATAGCCAAGTGAGATCCGTGCAGTTACGAAGAGAAGTCAGAACAATATTGTAAACGCAAACACATACAAGAATTTGTAACACACAGAAAAACGTATAATACACGAAACTTTAACAGTCTTCGGTGAGTTTACTTGCGGGAGGAAACAGCCTGGTGTCCAAACCATAACTCGCGCAATGAGATTCTGCTGTGGTTAAATGGTCCATTGTACACGGATCTTAAAAATAAAAAAACCGGCTGCTCATCAATTTAAATCGCGCTAAGTTCATGACTAAAGTGGAGCATGAATACATACAGACTTTTAGATATTGCTGTCGGCGTTTGTGAAGGAGAACGTAAGTAAGTTCATTCCCATTGCAATGGTTTAAGAAGTTTTATACGGTTAATGATATAAAATGCACCAGAGGCACTAAATTACGCAATAGTTGATGTGGACCATGAGCTGAGCAATAAGAGAAGGTTAAAATTTATTCATTTTAAAAATAATGTTGCTTCTGCAACGACAGATTATAGAATGAATTATTTCGTTGCTCTTCTCAATTCCTGATTTTACATTGACAGCTTTGTCAATGACTGATTGATTGCAGGTGATCCCTTCATCCCAACAGCCTACTACTTTGTTACATATATTCAGGGGTTCCACAGAAATCGCTTTCGCTCGAAATTAGCTAGAATTTCAATTTGCCCTGTCACAGACCCTATTTACGAGTGATTTCAAAATCGCTTCCTACTGAGACGGGGAGTTGCTTAAATAGGTCCCTAAAACGCGTTTACGTAAAAAAAATCCCTATTGATACATAAAGGGTGTTAAATTTCTGAATAAACTACATCAAAAAATTTAAAATTTTAGATGTTCTGCTTATTTAATAGCAATTTAGCAAGTCGCTAGTTCAATTTGTCATTCCAACACACAAAATAGCTAGTATTTCAGTAATGCCACCTCTTAACATTTGAATTTCGAAACTAGTCGGATTTGTTTTTAAGGCAGTTTTTGTGTTAAAACAAAGATAAAAAAATAATTTTATTCTCATTTACTTATGCGTTAATACTTAGCGTATTTATTGTGCAATTTGTACGAGATTGCTGACAATTTGAATTCAATAAAGCGGCAACGTCGCCAATAAGGTAAGCGACGAATACATACATGACGGAAAACAAACTAAATGCAAAATAATTGTTTTATGCTTTATTCTGTTTATATTTTAATAAACTATTAAGGGAAAGCATCGATCAGAAGACCAGGTGGATTCTGAAGGAGCATAAGGACGGCCCACAATTTCACAAGGGGCGACATGGTTGCTGTGGCTGCAGCCTGGTACTAATTTACCTTGCATCGGGCCAACCTTTCTTCCGATTGCTGGAGTTGAATAAAGCTGGTCACAAGATTCTTTTCGAGCATCGGGAGCATTACTCAGAGCATTTTGCCTGTTGAGTGCTTTGTCAAAACAGATTCATGTCTTTCCTAGCGCTCTTGTCAAAACGACAATTTTACCGGTTGGGATCTATCGTCTCCTTAAGCATTTGCTTTTTCCGTAAATCTTTTACTGGAATCAGACGTACAAGGCACGTTTCTTTAATTAAAGCGATTCATTTGTTTACATTGCGCTTTTCAGTTTGTACGGCCTCTAAAGTTGCTAGGTTACATTTTAAGTTTAGCTGGCGGTAACTTAGATTTATTTTTTAGCAACTAGTAAAGTAAAATCGGCTTGTCAAGATGACAACAGCCCCGAGGGGCCAAAGCCGAGCCTCTCTCAATCTCTTGGCTTGTGCGCTTCTAATTTTAGCACAAGAGAAAGGGACCTACAGTTTAACGCCGAATCCGAACGGCAGTTTTTGAGAGGCTTTTCATGGCTAATTACTGCAATGCTGGCGCCAACAGCAAGAGGTGTGGCCGGGTGTAAAGTTTTATTCAAAGAAAAAAACTTTTTCATTAGATGTTCCGAGGCGGGATCGAACCCACGACCTCATGCTCAGCAGTCGCGCACACTAACCGCTGAGCCACTCCGGCCAACTAAGTAAAATTTAATTGAGATGATGAAAATTTAGTTTATTTAGCTTAAGACAAGAAAGAAGTCGGTCAACTATAGCCCGACTATAACATACTCTGTACATGTGAAGTGCTGCCCATCAACGTTGCGACCGGTGCTGCCCATAATTGTTTGCTTTCCTTATAACTCGACAACCGTTTATCCGATCTTTACCATTCCACTCTCAGTGCTTGCCATTTTCGAGACCCATGACTTGGCATCGCAGCGCAGGAAATCACAAGCCCGATGCTTGCTACTTTTGCATCACCAAAACAAGTGGTCTTAGCTTTAAAACTCGGGTTCGCATACTGTATGCGGTCAGGAGGGGGCGTGACAAAAATTGAGAATAAATTTGATCTGCTTTCAAATAAAAGAAGCCTATGACCCAGATATTTCGAACCTCTATTTCGGAGATGATTCCGCGGTAACCATATTCATTGGGCCAACATTTGTTCAACGGAGAAATAAATGGGCTTATTTGTTAAAACTTTAAAAAAAAAAATAGTGCAACCAGTGGGGGTCAAAGTTTCAAAGGCTATACAAAATCAGACAGTCCATGCGCCATTTATTTTAATTTAAATGAGTAAAAAATGCAAAAAGCGGTTTTTTGGCCATAACTTCAGATTTTGGGGGAGTTAGGAAAAACCCCGAGAATGAGGAAATGCTCGACCTGCCCAACAATAAGTACTGGGTCTCGTGAAAAGAATGTTTAGACTTTTTTTTGTTACCCAGGAAAATTAATGTTGTATAGCCTTCCTATGTTAGTTAACAGAGAATTAACATAATTATGAACACTTCAACATTATGTAAGCAAACAGCGCAGGCGGCGCCAAAAAGTATCAAACTTTTTAAGACTTTATATAGCTCTGTCATTTTTTATCCGATCTTAATAAAACTTTCAGAGATTGCAGATATTGGGCACATACACTGCACAGCAAAATATGAGCTCGATATCTTTAAAATTGTAGGAGTTTTCAACATTTTTAATTGTGGGGCAGGAGGGGGCGTGGCCAAAATTTGAAATAAACTTGATCTGCGTAGGGACAATAGGAGTCTACATACAAAATTTGGGGGCTCTAGCTCTTCTAGTCTCCGAGATCTTGGTTTTCATACAGACAGACGGAGAGACGGACAGACAGACGGACATGGCTATATCGACTCGGCTGTTGATTCTGATCAAGAATATATTTACTTTATGGGGTCGGAGATGTTTTCTTCTGCCTGTTACATATATTTACACGGCTTTAGTATACCATTTTTACTCTTCGAGTTACAGGTTTAAAAATAGAGGAAAGTTAACTTCGGCTAGGCCGAAGTTTTGTATTGCCTTGCAGTTTGATTTTCTAAATAAGACTACTTTTCGGACCTTACTTTTCTATGGGAGCTAACTATATAAAGGGTGATTTTTTAAGAGCTATACGAAATTTAAAAAAAAAACACGTAAAATTCAGAAAAATGCATGAAATCTTTATTTGAATCGATAGTACGGTCCATATTATTTAATGTTTGAAGATTATTTCTTGCAAATGTTGACCGTGACTGCGCCTCAAATGGTCCATCCGCTTAGTTCAATTTTGGCATACTCTTTCCAACATTTCGGCCGGTATCTCACGAATAAATGCTTCAATGTTGTCTTCCAAGGCGTCAATTGAAGCGGGCTTGTCTGTATAGACATGAGCTTTAACATAGCCCCCAAAAAATAGTCTAAAGGCGTTAAATCGCACGATCTAGGCGGCCAATTGACCGGTCCCGAACGTGAAATAAAATGTTCACCGAACTCGCCTCTCAATAAGTCCATTGTTGTGCGTGCTGTGTGGCATGTGGCACAGTCTTGTTGAAACCACATGTCATGCAAGTCAAGCTCTTGCATTTTGGGCAAAAAAAGTTGGATATCATCTCCACGTTGTTGAGTAACAGAGGCCCAATTGCTGCGAACGGCGACGAATCGATAATTGCTGGTCATTATTAACACTGGCCGATACAGCTGCGATATTTTCTTCAGTTCGCACTCTACGTAAGCGTGTTGGTGGTTTAATGTCTAACAATGTAAATTTGGTGCGAAATTTAGTCACAATAGCCCGAATAGCCGCTTCAGTGGGTCAATTAAACTGACCATAAATGGAAGAAGCGCGCGATGAATTTTCTTAACAGAGCACGCATTTTGATAATAAAATTCAATAACTTGCAAGCGTTGTTCGTTTGTAAGACGATTCATGGTTAAATTATAGACCAAACTGAAGATGTTTGACAGTGAAACAAAACACGAAACGTCCGTGAGCTGTTTAAACCAGTGTTGCTCGACTTAAACACTTAAAACAAAAAGTTTTTCACACTAGAACTTCTTTTTCGACAGATCATTCATACTGCAGCTACATGCAATAGTCATCCGATTTTGACAAAACTTTGTAGAATTGTGTAAAAGTATATAAAATAAATATATGCCAACGTAAGGGACGTTTCTGATGAAAACGAAAAAGCTTTTCTCACAAGAACTAGTTTTTCGACCGATCGTTCCTATGGGAGCTATATGCTATAGTCATCCAATTTTGAAGAAAATTTGAAGAGTTGTGTGGGAGCATATAAAAAAAAATACATGCTTGTTTTTCATGGAAAACATTTGGTGGAATCATGGAAAAGCATAGTAAACTAAGAAATGCAAACTTTGGAGGCGTTTCCATTGAAAACCAAAAAGTTTTTCTCACTAAAACTAATTTTTTTACCGATCGTTCCTATGACAGCTATATGCTATGGTCATCCGATCCGTAGGTTCCGATAAATGTGCTGCGTATATGTACCAAAAGACTTCGTGCAAAGTTTGGTGAAGATTGCTTTCTAATTGACGGAGGAGATGGCATAGAAATAGACAGACGAAAGGACGAACAGACGGACAGGGTTAAACTCAACTCAGCTCATCGTGCTGATCAAGAATATATATATACTTTAAGTGGTCGGAGATGCTTCCTTCAATGCGTTACTAACATCCGGACAATTTTATAATACCTGTTTGTTTTCAATGGGATCGCCTCCAAACTTCGTATATCTTGGTTTGCTATGCTTTTCCAAAGTACGTGACTAAGTTTGGTCGAAATCGGTTGTCTATATAAAATAGCTGTCATAGAAAAGTACAAGGTGGGCCAAAAGAAGTCATCCGATGTTGTTTGGCTTTCTTTTTTTTTTTGTAAATAAAAAACGTATATTCTGTTTTTTGATTATATTTATTTGAACCTTTAGAATTTTATTGGTCATTTCGAGAAGATGATATCGGCCAAATGCGCGCCGTTACAATTGATTGCCATACGGGCTCGTTTTATGGCATTTTTCATTACTTCGGCAAGAGCTTCGGGCTGCAGATTCTCGCACTCGTGTCGAATGTTGTCCTTAAGGGCTTCCAAGGTCTCGGGCTTGGTTACGTAAACACGTGATTTCAAAAAACCCCACAAAAAAAGTCTGGAACGGTTAAATGGAGCGATCTTGCAGGCCAGTGCAAATCGCCAAAACGAGAGATGAGGCGACCCGGGAACGCCGCCTTCAGAATGTCGGTGGTGGCGCGCGCAGTGTGTGCCGTTGCTCTGTCCTTTTGGAACCACATGTCCGTCAGTCCTAGTTCGTCCAATTGCGGCAGAAAAAACCCGGTTAACATGACCGGCGGCGTTCTCGAAAAAAAATGGCCCGATGACTCCTCCAGCGTGAACAGCGCACCATGCAGTCACTTCGAGCGGGTGTAATGGCGTGCATCACTCGTGGATTTTCGGTGTCCCAAAAGCGATAGTTTTGTTTGTTCACGTACCCGCTGAGGTGGAAATGAGCCTCATCACTCATTATGATTTTGGTCGAAAAATCGACTACTCACGATTATTCCGCGTTCTTGGGGAGTACTTGTATTCTACATCTGTCTAGTCCACAAATGTCAAAACAGATCTGACTTTGGCGGCTATGTGTAAAAATAAGAGCATCTTCCAATAGGGTGACTTCTTTTGGCCCACCTTTAAATTTGAGAATATCGTCCTAAAAGGTTTTTTTGTAATTCGAAACACTAAAGAAGGTATAGCCCTTTTCATGACCCAAAGTGACCCGATTTGCCTAGCAACTGCAAACTTTAAACGCGTTTATCTCGAAACCACGTTTTTCGAGCTGGCGGCACTGATTGCGCGCGTAGTTCTGAACCGATTTTGATGAAACAAAATGCAATTGACGCAGAATTGGTGGTATGGCCCCTATTTCAATCATAATTTGAAAAATTTTTTACTATTTTTTTTTAACACTACAAAAAAATACTCAAAAAAATTGCCCAAAATCGATTTATAATTTTTCGATTGCCACCATTTTGTAAAAAAAATTGCAAAATTATGATTGAAATAGGGGCCCGAACAACATCTGTACTGAATCTAACGCAGTTTCCTTTTTCCATTTCAGATGATCCGAAGTGGAGTTCTCCGTGCCGCCAGCAGCAAACCTATTTTTTCGACGTCCAACTTTGAAGGCCGACTACTTTTTAAGTAGCCCTACAAAGGAAAAAGTTTTCTTACTTATAAATTATATTAAAAATAATAAAAACAGAATTTAAATAGCTATTTCCGTTTTCAAATAAATTTTTTTTAAAAAGGTCCCAAAACAGCCTTCCAAGCAGCAATACCCCCTTTATATACTTTTACACAATTCTACAAAGTTTTGTCAAAATCGCATGACTATTTATAGCATATAGCTGCAGTACGAATGATTGGTCGAAAAAGAAGTTCTAGTGAGAAAAACATTTTTGTTTTCAATGGGATCGCCTAAAAAAATCGTTATTGTTAGATTGTTATGCTTTTCCATGACTCCACTTAGTTTGGTTGAAATCGAACATCTATATAGTATAGCTTCCATAGAAAAGTAAGGTCCGAAAAGAAGTCTTAGTAAGAAAAACTTTAATGTTTTTAATGGGCCGAGCCGAAGTTAACTTTCCCCTATTTTTTTTATAAGCAAGCTGTATAGCCGGTGTTGCCTGGGCCTTTGCATTCTGAGAACATATTTTAAATTTATAACTGGAAGCAAATCGATATTAACATATGAGCTAGTGGAACCTTGTTCGAACAGAGCTTTAAACATGAAAAAATCCAACGTCATATTTCCAGCACACACACATAATTTCCAGATTATAGGTAGCTTAACTTAATTTTGAAATTTGGAACACGTCTAACACTCTCATAATAAGCCTTAGGGCCACTTTTAAAATCAAAAGGTGTGGAACTGATCCACTTTTGCAGTGGTTCAATTGGATGGTTCGTTGCTGCGAGAATGCCCAACTTCTTAGTACAAGCCTACACACCAAATATAAAGTTCTTAGCTTAAATAAATTCTGAGATATGGCTCAAAACCTTATGTGGGGTTTTTATTTAAAGAAAAGGTTTATTAAATGTAATCTTTAAAGTTAAGTTAGTACGTATGTGAAATTCGTCTTCAGTTAATCGTTTTAGTTCAATCGGCACGGCTTTCCGATGTCACTCGTCTTTGACTCGACTCAGCGTTTCGAGCACACGTCTTCCTTCGTCGGCTGCCACGGTACAACTCTCCCTCTGGACTGCTGGCCGTCTTCCTGCTGCCGCTTGCCACTCGTGAGCAAACTACATCCCACATTCGGCCGTCCTGCTTAAACATTCGCCTCGAATGTTTCGTCGTCGTCATCATCATCGTCGTGGGCGGACCATGGCTTTAAGTACTCTGCGCACGTTGAAGAGTTCTTAGGACCTTCGGAGCTGCCAACCTTTTGGACATCGTATGCGTTGTTGTGCTTCACCTTTACAATTTGATATGGACCCAAAAACTTCGATTTTAATTTGAGACCACTGCCAAACTGTGTGCGTTTTATGGCCACCATATCGCCAACATTGTATTTCCTTGCCGGTTTACGTCGTAGATTATAAGTCTTCTTATTTTCGGCTTGGAGCTTTAAAATCTGATTCTTCGCTTTTACTCGTAGCTCCTTGCGGACGTCGTTGAAAACAGCAATTGACTCTTTGTTGATCAGATCTTGCAGCTGCTGGTCATCTTTGCTTCGCATCTTGACACCAACTAGAAGCTCAAATGGAGTAGAGTCGATACTTCTTGCATATGTTGAATTTATGGCTTGCTGAACTCGATCAACATGCCTGTACCACTTCGTAGGATCGTCAATACTAAGTTTTGAGAGAACCGAGATGATAATTGCGTTTACTCTCTCAACTTGTCCGTTAACTCGAGGCAATCCGGTAGTCGTCTTTATGGCCTTAATGGTCTCGTCTTCGCAGTATTGTAGAAACTCTTGTGAGGTAAAAGCGGAACCTCGGTCAGATATAATGCAAGCTGGGTTGCCAAATACAATACTCTGGGTACGCAACTTCGATATAACTTCATTGGCTGTCGTCGATTTTGTAGGGTACAGCCAGCAAAATTCGTAAATGAATCAACTACGGCGAGTATGTGTTTGTAGTTCTTGTTTGTTGACTCTAAAGGACCCAAAAAGTCAATATGGTAGGTGTGCAAGGGGACGTCTTCTTTTTGCAATGGATGCAACAATCCTTCCTGTTTTCCTCTCTTGCGGTTGTTAAGAATGCAAGGGACGCAACACTCAATATACTTCTGAACTTTTTCGTCAATATTCTGCATGAAGTAGTCTTTGGAAATCAGCTCTTTCGTCTTTTTAACTGCAAAATGTCCTCTATCGTGAGCACTACCAATAATCTGTCTCTGCATATTTTTTGGAATAACAATCAGTTCCGCTCCGTCAACCAATTTGTAGAGTACTCCTGCATTCAAAAAATAATCTTCGTTGATTTGATCGTCATTTTCGAGTATTGTCCTTATAGTCTTCAAATGTTCGTCATTTTCTTGAACACGTCTTAAGTCAACCGTAATACTCTCATCAAACATTCTCATGACTGGATAACGAGAAAGTGCGTCTACGTGTTTCATTCTTGAGCCATTCTTCAGATCAAGCAGGTCTTCGATCAGGGGCAACGGAAAATGATCTTTTACAATTACCTTGTTTATGCGTTTAAAGTCTATGCACGTTCGCGGTGTGCCGTCATTTTTCTTCACAGGAACAACTTGACTACAATATTCCGAACTCGGCTCTTCGATAATACCATTTTTTAACCAATCTTCAACTTGATCTTCTACCGCGTTCGCCTCTGCAAAAGCCAATCGTCTTGGACGCGAATATATGGGTGATTCGTCGGTTAAAATAATGTTCATTTCCACACCCGTCGTTTTTGATTTTTTCGGCTTATAACTCGACATCAGTTCACGCACCTCATTTTTTGCCGAATTACTCATTGCATCGTTTATATCAAGTTCATCGTCATTACTCACGGCATCTATTTTTAGTAAGTTGGACTCATCATTTTCACAGTTTTCATCGGACACCTTACGCACGTGTACACCGTTTCGGCCAAAGGATATTTCTGCATATAGACAAAGTTCTTCACCAATGATCACTTTTATGTCCATACAATTCACTGGCACCACATAAAAATCTAAGTCATATGCACTATTGTCAATCCAAACGGTTTGTTTACACTGTCCTACTGGCTTAATTTTGTTCGCATTCCGGTTTTGTCCAAAACCAACCAAATAAATTCTGCACTTGCACAATTTTTGCACTTTTAGTTCGTTGTACACATCTTCGCGCAAAATATTAAATTTGCTGCCTGTATCAAACAATGCACTACACTTTTTGTTTTGAATCATAACTTCTTTGCTTGTCATTTCGTTTTTCGCCTTCAAAACTCTTGTGTTTGATATTTCTTCTTGACTTTGTTTTCCACTTTGTGCACAGTCTTTCGAAATGTGGCCAAATTCATTACACTTGAAGCATTTTCTTCCTCTTTCTTTGCTTTTGCAACTGCCGGACAAATGTCCCTTTTCTCCGCAATTGAAACAAACAATATCTTTTTTGCCACTCTTTGAGACACTTTGATATTTCTTCTCGTTCACACAAACGTCATAGCTCTTTGATTTGGCACTCATCATTTGATAGTCTTTTAATTTCAATTTGAATTCGCTCAAATTTCGCGCACCATACAAAACTGTTTTATTCATCGATAACTCATCGATACCATCGATCACATATTGCATGACAGCGTCGTCTTCTACCTGTCCGCGCGAGGCAATCTCTTTCATGCGATAAAAATATTCATGCACATTCTCAGCACTTTTACGTTTACTCTCACCAAGCTGTGTATGTATTTGTTTACTGCTTACTCTCGACTTAAACTCACTTAGCAAGGCTTTTTTCAACGCATTCCACGAATTTAATCCTTTCTCACTTAAAACAAACAACCGAGCAATAACTTTAAGTGATTTCTTCGCAAAAATAAGTTTTTGAATCTCATTCCAACACATTAGCAATGCTTGTTCTTCGAATTCACTTATCCAGACCTCTACTGGTATTTCATCACTTCCGTCAAAATGTTTAATCGAGTCTTCTATATCACGGAAACTAATTGCAAAACGAGGCACTTGCATTTCGTTGTTTTCATCATTTTGTTGTTGGCCAGAATTTGATCTTGCTCTCTTTCGCTCTCTTTGACTCTCTGGGGTGGTTTTTTGTCGCGACATGTTTGTTGCTGGACTCACACTCTCAATATCGTCGTTTGATTGTGCGTCCCTCTCGTTTTCGTCTTCGTCTCGCTCTGAGGCACTGTCGTCGTTTTCATCGTCATCTTCGTCGTCGTCGCTTTTACCGTTCTCCCCAAGCAAATTCCCGAGAAGCAAATTCCTGAATATGTGCAACTGTACATTTTCGACGTTGTGGCTTAGTCCCAGCAGACAACAGATAGATACAAGGTCACGCTCACTTAGCTTAGCTTGTATGTACACACACTTTGCTCTGTATACTGCACTCTGTTCGTTGTATTGAAAACCACAAAATTCGCGCAGCCGCTTTCTGTTGCTTCTGTCTCCTTCTTCCTCAAAAATGAACTTATGCAAGGCGCATATGCTTGCCTTGGATGCAGATTTTATGTTTTTAGAAATCAATTCATTTAGACACGCCATATTGAAAAAAAATTTTGATTTTTTCACACAACTTCGTTTTGGTTTTTGTTGTCGTCGATCACAAAAATTTACTGCGTCGTTTGCAAATTTTTGTACTGCGTCGTTTACAAATTGTTGTACTGCGTCGTTTACAAATTTTTGTACTGCGTCGTTTACAAATTTTTTCACATATTTCGTCACTCACAGCTATTTCACAACATTGATCAATCACGGGCGAGCTTCCAAGATGTGGGGTTTCACAACATCGATCAATCCCGGACGAGCACCCAAAATGTGGGGTTTTTATTTAAAGAAAAGGTTTATTAAATGTAATGTTTAAAGTTAAGTTAGTACGTATGTGAAATTCGTCTTCAGTTAATCGTTTTAGTTCAATCGGCACGGCTTTCCGATGTCACTCGTCTTTGACTCGACTCAGCGTTTCGAGCACACGTCTTTCTTCGTCGGCTGCCACGGTACAACTCTCCCTCTGGACTGCTGGCCGTCTTCCTGCTGCCGATCGTCGTTCACGTTCTCTTGCGTCGTTCTCTCGTCGTTCTGCTTAATGGCTACGTTATTGTCTAGGGATTCGTAAGATTATTAGGGATGGGCACGCTTGCCACTCGTGAGCAAACTACATCCCACACTTATATTTCCATTTTTAAAAACGAGTTTGAACCAGCAAAATATCCAAATTCACATTTTCAACCTACAGACAAGTTTTAGGTGATATGGCTCCAAACCACTTTTGAAATGGTTCTAAACCATTAAAATATCCAACGTCATAAAACCAACCTACATATTTAATTTAAACTTCGTTGCTTAAATCTTCTAAGATATGGCCCTGATCAATTTTTTAACCGGTTCGAAACCGGGTAAATATCAGATATCAAGTTCAAATCATGATTAGCTTCTGAAATATGGCGCAGAAACTCTTTTGAACCAGTTCGAAACCGGTTCTGAGCCAGCAAAATATCCAACTCCATATTTTCAACCTATAAACCAAATTTAAGTTCATAGAGCCAGCCGGAGCCGGAGCCAGATAAATAAACAACTTCATTATACCAACAAACATATTTACCAAATTTTAAGTTCGTAGCCATAATAGGTTCTGAGATATGGCTCTAGCCACTTTTGAACCGATTCCATATTTGAGCCAATTCAAAACCGGTTTTAAGTCAGTAAAAAATCTAACTCCATTTTTTAAACCTGCAATCCTGTAGCTTAAACTACTTCTGAGATTTTGCTCTGAACCACTTTTGAACCGGTTCGAAACCGGTTCTGAGCCAGTATAAAATACTGCTCCATTATACCAACCTACTCACCAAATTTCCAGTTCGTAGCTTCAACGGGTTGTGAGATATGTCTCTGAATCACTTTTGAACCAGTTCCATATTTGAACCAATTCAAAACCGCTTCAGAGCCAATTAAAATATCCAACTCAATATTTTTAACATACAAACCAAATTTCAAGTTCGTAGCTTAAAGAGCTTCTGAGATATGGCTCTGAACAATTTTGAATTTTGAAATATCCAACCTTATATTCCCAACCTACATTCCAAATTTCAAGTTCTTAGCTTAGATAACTTCTGAGAAATGGATCTAGCCCACCAAACATACAAACATACATACTTTCACTTTTTCTGCTTTGCAAGAGTATTTAATGTGCGGACGAGCAGAATTTAGTATTCCTCTATCTGTTCATTTTCACACCTGTTGTTGTATGACGTACAAAATTTATTCATTATGCGTCAAGATGGAGAATTTTCGTTTTTGTTCTACATGAGGGAAGGGAGAGTGTCAGAAGGGTCTTGTTCTCTTCTTTTAATGCATTTTATTAATTCTGCGTCGAATGTTTTGTAAAATGGGAATTTCTGTAACGTCGTTGGGATAGTGAGAGGGAAGGAAGATTTTGTTAAAAGTTTTGTTTGTTTTTTGACCAAAGCTTACAAACAGCCTAAGTGTCATAAAAATCGAAACAATAAGTTGCTTATGCTCCTCTGCCCTGCAAAGGGACAAACACACATTTAACTTTGTGTATCGTGTATTGTAGATTATAGGTCAGAGTAAATAAACCACTTCGAAATCGTTTAATTAAATTCAAGTATAAAACAAGCTCTCTTAAACAAAATGTGGATACACCCAACCGCAAACATTTTAATCTCAGAACGGGTTTCTGCTTACTCTGTCAGCACTTTTTTCTCAGATTTGGCTCAGGGGCTTTGCTATGTTTGGATCTGAATTGAGTTACATTAGAATACAATGGATAAAAGCTTGTTTTGTATTGGCGCACAATTCAGTTGACAGTGTACTTTATGAATGTTAAGATGCGAAATTCCGACGGCGAAAATCGGGACTTAATTTCCTGGGACTATGATGAAGTTTTGGAGAAGATCGGTAAGGAATTAATCCATGCATCGCTTATGACTGTCACTGACTAAATTTCTGACTGCACAGGTTATGGAAAGGTTCAGTGGATACTTTTGATTATTAGTGGTCTGCTGACCATAACCTCTGTGGCTGCTCAGCAGGCAATGAGCATCATTGTAATCGCGTCGCACTGCGAATTTGAAACGTCACAAGCTGAAAAAGGTATTATGATGGCGGCGTGTGTGGCCGGTAAGACGACATTTAATTCACAATTGCTATTATATAGTGTAGTTTTAATTTTAGACTGGCCATTAAACACATTTATTTTTCTGCGGCAAAAAATGCTTCAACATACCTTTTACTAACTTAACCTTTTAAATGGGGCCAAACCCCACCATTAAAGCTCAAGGATTATTATAATCTTGCTGAGGGAACTTAGATTTTCTGCAGATATTTGTAAAGCTGGTAACGCATAAGGAGAGGGCTTAGTTGATATAGGCATCGCGTCCCTCCAACTGTATTAAAGCAGATCTCAGTGAAGCTATTTAGCATCACTGTAAACGAAAGAGAAGAATATATAAAGCAACTAAAATTGTGCCTTAATTGTTTTGCTAGAGGGCATATCGTCAAGGATTGCAGCCGTGCTCACAACTGCTATAAATGCAAAGGACGCCATAACACACTCCTTCACCGTGGCGATCCTTCTGAAGGATCCTCAGCTCCCATTTCCTCGAACCAAACTGTTTTGAATATTCCGATTCCAAATATTCAGTTCGTTTTATCCCAACAACAGCCAAGTATTCAAAATCATTTCGCGGCTAATAGGAACTGCTCTCATCGATATATATCATCCGGACAGAAAATATGCGTGCTCTGATCGATTTCGAATCAGAGGCGACTTTCATAACTGAACAGCTGTTCAAGTTGGTAAAGCTACCCTTCCAATCCATTCAAGCGCAGGTTTCGGAATTGGACCGCGCTGTAGCAGCGCAGCCACACAAGCTTTGCCACTTCCATATTGGATCTCCGTCAAGAGCCATATTCCAAATCGAAGCAACTGCAATTGTTCTCCTTCACTTAGCCGAGAGCTTGCCATCATATAGCATCCACACAGAGAAAAAAATATGTAAGAACTACACGAAAATGTAGTTTTTCTACACGTTTCACAGGGATTTTCAACTCACTATGTTTGTATAGCTTTTCTGCAGGCCACGTTTAGCTTTCTCATTTCAACAAGTGTCTTGTAGCTTTTATAAACGCCACGTTTAGCTTTCCCATTTCTAAATATGGCGTGTAGCTTTTCTACACGCCACGCTTAGCACATATAAAAAAAAAAAAAACACACTTTCAACTATAGTATTTGCACAAGGGTATGTGTGGAGTATGACAGTATGGGGAGGGATGGGAGGAGGGGCACAAAACATACAATTAAATTTTTTTGTTTTTTTTCTTACCATGTCTGGGATTCGAACTCACAACTGAATTACCTTGTCTCGGAAACTTATAAACCATTTCCGGCTTAGCCCATACGACTATATAAGCACTCGCGGCAATGCCGCAAATTACAGTTATAAAGGGAAGCAACAAGCGACGATGAGCTACACGTTTCGTGTAGATTTTCTAAATGTAGCATTTAGCATTTGAAATCCTTAACTTTTGTTCAGAAAACCTACACGGCACGTTTGGATAACAGTTTTCTAAATGAAAAATATAACTTTTCTGTACTGATTTTGAGCTACATTTTCGTTTAGAATTTCTACGTGTGCGTGTAGGTTTTCAATATCTAAGCGTTTATGTCGAAAACCTACATTTTCGTGTGGAATTCAGAAAGCTTAATGAAAAATGAAGAATCACATTGAAAAAACGCTGGTCTTCTCTTGTCATGTAGCCTTTGCATTTGTCCACGCAGCATTTAACTTTTCTGTATGCCTCGTTTAGTCTTTTTATTTCTACACGTTCGTGTACTTTTTTCTAAACGCCACGTGTAGCTTTCTGTTTTCTACATTTTCGTGTGAAGTTTTGCAGGGTGAACTACGGTTCGTTTAGGATTGTATTGTCGTTTCTACACGTGGCGTGTAGCTAATTCTGTTTTCTCTGTGTATCCTTCCATCCATTTTGCTGGTCGGCTTTTATCCGAATATATGAAGTTCGTTTTTCGGCCAGGAGACCATCTTTGGCTGGATTCTTTCAGCTCCGGTCTCGGACGCAGTTTCAAAACCAAATTTTGGGAGGTGGAGGATGCGCCAGTTGAGATTGTAAAGGAATCCGACGCATTTTGTGAGAACAATTTATTTCGAACAACACAAAGTAACGAGGACATTAGGTATGTCGTCACTTTTACATTCCAAGATCCTAATAACATCGATTTGGGTTATTCAAGGTCTATGGCACTATCTCAATTCCTAAGAAATGAAAGTCGTTTGAAAAGAAATACCACGCTGAAAGATCCACATAACTCAGTGATCCAAGAGAATTTGACTTTAGGCCGCATACAACAAGTTCCACTAAGAGATAATTCCAACACCTACTATTTGTCTCATATTTAACACTTCCAAACCAACCTCCAATGGCGTCAATAATATCCTTCATCCAGGACCGGTTCGCCAACCCTTCCTGACTTGACACATTCTTAGTCTGCCGTTTTTTGGAGCAGCTTGAAATGACTTTATATAATCAGCTGGACAAGAATAATGACTTTCTGTTTGAACATGAATTAGGAAAATTCCAGTGGGAAACAAAAGAGCAGGAAAAAGATCCTTACCTTGTAGGAGCTCTTAGATTAAGCAGCCTTATTTACCCCCAGCAGCCACAGCTATATAGTCAAGTTCAACCACATTATGATTCTCGCCAGTTAATAGAAGAAGAAGATCTTTCGACTGAGCAGCAGCAATGTTTACTACAAGCTGCTTTATTGCAGACCCTGAGCACCTTTGTACCAATATATTTTTTAAAGCAAACCATGTAGACACTCAATGAATGGATCTCTGACTAATTTTAGTTGTTATGTTTAGTTTTCAAGCTATTTTAAAGTCTGACTTTTAAAAGTTATCTGGATAAATATTAGTTCGAAACAAATATAAGACTTTAAAATGGATTTCGGTCCTAAATTTATATTATAATTATTTTTGTTACAAGATGAAATACATTTAAGTCAATAAAATGAAATATGTAAAGTACAATAAAATTGCACTAATCAAGAATATCAGAAAATGCTGGAAAATATTTCTACTTTTGCATAAAACTATCAGCAGTGAGAAGAACTTTGAAACAAGTGTTAAAATATTATGAACGATTGTTGAAAATAGAGTTGGATAGTAAAGTAAAAGTAAAATGGCTTGTCAGGTTGACACAGCCCCAAGTCTTGTCAAGTTGACACAACCCCAAAGGGCCAAAGCCGAGCCGCTCTCAATCTCTTGGCCCGTGCGCTTCTGATTTTAGCACAAGAGAAAGGGACCTACAGCTTAACGCCGAATCCGAACGGCAGTTTGAGAAGCTTTCCATGGCTAATTACTACAAAGCTGGCGCCAACAGCAAAGAGGTGTGGCCGGGTGTAAAGTTTATTCAAAGAAAAACTTTTCATTAGATGTTCCGAGGCGGGATCGAACCCACGACCTCTTGCACAGCGGTCGAGCACTCTAGCCGCTGAACCCCCCGGCCACTAAATAGTTTTGGATATTCAAATTAATTCTCTTATTCTTATTCTTCAAGTGGCAATGTCGTTCAAATTCAAATTTCTTAACTGTCAACCTGCCTCCCCATGCCGATACCGATCCCAGTCATGTCGATGTTCATACATTCTTATACTATTTATCAATAAGTAATAGCGTCGCACAGTGGGACGAAAATGCCAAAATCGCGCCATAATTCAGCGGAGTCCTGTAGCAAAAAATTTTTGATGCCATCTTTTTAAGAGAAATAAAGTATTACAAAAAAACTTTAAAGCCACAAATATTTGGAGAAATATTTATTTCTTAGAATTAAAAAATTACAATTTTTTTTACCTGTTTTGGCAAAATACTATTTTTTTCGAAGGTAGTTAAAAACAAGCCAACACGATTCGTTTTTATAATTCCTAACTTAAACCTTTTTTTCACAATTGGAAAAGTATATCCTAAGCGTAGTTTTTCCTTGAATTCGGTTTGAATTCTTTTTTTGGTTTTGGCAACAACTTCTTTGACGTCCACCGATCTAGCTGGCCACCTTTTTATAGGCAATTTGTAGGACAAATGCAGAAGGCATTCAAAAAACCGAATCCATCCATGTAAAGTTGAAAGCCCGAAACTCAAATTTTCTGTTTTCACTTCTTTTAATGGCATTTCGTAATTGTTATTAAATTGTTCACTTGTTGCTCCGCAAAAGTAACACTTAAAAGTTGATGTTGTATCCGTCAATGCATTGCAAGATTTTCCGTCAATCATTGAAAGAATTAACTGATGGCTAACTTCAACTTCAGCGCCTTCAATTTCAATAAGTCGGTGAATTTCTCTCTCGACTCTATAATTTTCTGCCATCAAATAAATTCAATTTTTAAAGGTCGACAAAACTATGTAGATTCGGGTCGAGGGTTCTGATAAATGTGTTAAGCATCTGTCTTTTTTAAAAATAATTTCAAACACCGATCCTGCCCGATTAATTACTTTTTGTCCAACAACAACAACCAAAAAATATAGTTTTTGGACATATTTTAAAAAATAAAAACAAAAATCTTAAAATGTTTTTAGGAAAACTTTATTTATGCTAATGAACTAAGAAAAATCAAAACTTATACTTTCAATTGCCACATATCCGCATAAATGTTTCATATTCATCTATCGCCCTATTCTGTGAATTCCTTAAAATCGAGTTCAAAAGGCGAACTCTTAAACATCCTAGAATATTTTTCTTTTAGATTACTATGCAATATTCTATCATCTTTAAAGTTGCATTTAAACTTTCTTTAATATCTTAAAAAAAATCTTTGTTAGCGCGACATTTGCTCTAGTCGCCCCAACGTGCGTCGTCCTCCACTAAAATGTCTGGAGTATTCACAAAGTTCGCGCTGCACGAACACGTTAAAATGAGCGCTCCGCGACGCTCTCCGTAATGACGCTTGCTTAATTAAAATAAACAAATACATATATTAAGCCTGGAGTGTTCTATTTTTGTGTTCATTTGGTCTGGACATGCCAGAACCATCTTCAGTTGCCAGAACAGGGTGGTATTGATAAGGTTAAGGATGTTAACAGCTTTGGCTTGCCAATTTGATTACCTAACTACTATTGTTGACAAAACGGTATTTAAGAGGAAAATCCTTGTTTATATGTTTGGAAAAAAAGGGTTTGAAAAAAAGGGTTAAACTAGTTTACAAAAATAAAAAAAATTAACCCATTTCTGCTATAACTTTTCTAATCCATTTTTAGATTCTGAGCCAACAGAGAGGGGTGACCGGGTGTAAAGTTTCTTCAAAATAAAAACTTTTCATTAGATGTTCCGAGGCGGGATCGAACCCACGACCATTAAGTCAATCCCAGTATAATGGCAAAAAAAATCTGTTGATCCCAGTATAATGGCAAAAAAATCTGTTGATGTAATAACGCTAGACTTGGTGGCTCTAGCTCTTCTAGTCTCCGAGATCTAGGTGTTCATACTGACAGACGGGCATGGCTATATCAACTCGGCTGTTGATGCTGTTCAAGAATATATATACTTTAGATGCTTCCTTCTGCCTGTTACATACATTTGCACGACTTTAGTATACCCTCTTTACTCCACGAGTAACTGGTATAAAAATAGGGGAAAGCTAACTTCGGCTCGGCCGAAGTTAAGCATACCCTGTATACCCTTGCCTCCGGCCGGATCCGATGATTATAGCATATAGCTGTCTTAGGAACGATCGGTAGAAAAACTAGTTTTAGTGAGAAAAATTTTTTTGTTTTCAATGGTAATGACTCATAACTTCGTATTTCTTAGATTGCTATGCTTTCCCATGATTGCACTAAGTTTGGTCGAAATCGGACATCTATATAGTATAGCTTTCATAGAAAAGTCGATTCTGAAAAGTAGTCTTAGCTTAAAGAACTTGCTGGTTTTCAATGGAAATGTTCTCAAAATTGGCTTCTTTTTTTTTTATATGCTCCCACATAATTCTACAAGGTTTGGTCAAAATCCGAAGACTATAGAAAACAGCTGCCTTAGAAACGATCGGTCCAAAAACTAGGTCTTGTGAGAAACCTTTTTTGTTCCCTTACGATGGCATATATTTATTTTGTATACTTTTACACAATTCTACAAAGTTTGGTCAAAATCGGATGACTATAGCATATAGCTGCAGTATGAATGATCAGAAGAAACAGAAGTGCTAATGAGAAAACTTTTTTGTTTTCAAATGGAATCACCTTCAAAAAATGTACATGTTAGTTTTTTATGTTTTTCCATGACCCCAATAGATTTGGTCGAAATCGGACATCTATATAGAAAAGTAAGGTCCGAAAAGTAATCTTATTTAAAACAAGAAAGGTAGTCGGTCAAGCCCGACTATAAAGTGTAAAGTAAAGTGTAAAGTGCTGCCCATTACCGTTGCGACCGGTGCTGCCCATAATTATTTGTTTTCCTTATAACTCGAAAATCGTTCATCCGATCTTTTAAATTCTTCGGCGGATCGATAACGAATCCCGAATACTAAATATGTCCAGAAGGTTCGAATATTCTATCTAAAAAACTGTGGGAGATATGACGTTTTTTCAATAATGCGGGGGCGGAAGGGGGCGTGGCCAAAATTGAAAATAAAGGCGATCTGCCTGCAGGTATTAGAAACATATGTTCCAAACATGTCAAACCTCTATTTCTTACCATCTCTGAGATCTGTTTGTTCATACGGACAGACAGAAAAATTTGTCTATTTGGAAATAACGATTATATAGAAAAATATCCAAAGTTTTTTTTTATGATACACCCACAAAATGCACCAAAAACAACAATAAGTATCTTACGCATCAACTACGAATAAGAATAAAACTTTGAATGACCATTGTGCAGCCCATGTTAAATCTAAAATGGTGAATAAAACAGATTTTGATGTATATACTAATCTATATTGACTTGGCATCACTCAATTATTTCAATTTTAAAAAAATTGAATTAATCTACAGTTTGAGGGTCAAATACCTCACTGTGTGACGGAGGAAATCGCATAGAAACAGACGGACATGGCTGGATCGACTCGGCTGTTCATTCTGATCAAGAATTTTATTTTTATTTATTGTGAAGGTTTAACAATGTTCAGTCAAACAGAATATAAAATTACAAAATGTACAATGAGAATCCAAAAAATAACAATCTCCGACCCGGTGGGACTAATTTATTGGCTGAAGCCAGCTATGGTCCATCTCACAGCAAAGGTGGTCAGAGTGTACGTTATCTGGAGATTTTTCAGTTAAGAAATGACAATAAGGCGTTTTTTACATTTAAAGTAGAGTAATCGATAGAAAACTGGTGATAGTACCCATTATAACCAACGGAGGGGGTCTCGATGAGCATAGTTGGTTAGGCGAGGCGAGAGGTAAATTGGAGTATAGTGGCAAGTTAATCTGGGTGGTACTGTCAAATTAATAAGGCTTAAAAGAACCATGGAGTCAATCTCACCCGCCAAGAGCTTGTGGACAAAAATGACTGCATGACAAATTCTCCGGGATTTGAGTGAAGGGAGGTCTATTAGACGTAGTCTTTGCTCGTATGGAGGTAATTGCCTGTTGGTGTCCCAGTTTAAATCACGAAGGGCAAAAATCAGAAACTGCTTCTGAGTCGATTCAATTTGATCTTGATATGTCAGATATTGCGGAGACCAAAGACACGAGCAATATTGCAGATTTGGTCGGACCAGCGAGGTGTAAAGATGTTTGGTAGTGTAGGGATCATTAAATTCTTTGGACCATCTCTTGATAAATCCAAGTACACTTTTAGCCTTATTGCACAGCACTGAAATGTGGCTGTTAAAGCTAAAATTGGGTTCAAACAGAATACCCAAATCATCAACTTTATAAATACGGTTTAACGAATCCCTATTAATGGCGTAATCGTATAGGTACGGCTTGGTTCTATTAAAGGTCATAATATTTCACTTGGTAATATTAAGGCGGAGGCGATTCAGTAGGCACCAGGCACTCAGAGAATTTAGATCACTTTGTAAGAGAAGCTGGATCGTTGAATGAGGCACATAGCTTGAGATCGTCAGCGTACATACGGGCAGTTAAAAACGAAAGGACTTGAGGAATATCATTGATGAACAGGTTAAATAACAAGGGACCCAGATGACTGCCCGATGGGACACCCGAGGTAACGTGAACAGTTCCGGATATAGCAGACTGAAAACGGATCGCAGCTACTCTCTTTTGCATACTTACATACTTTTGCTAAAACTTAATATAGTCTGTGTACCTTTGGTACAGAGAAAAAAAACATTTTAGTCCCCTGGGTAGCGGGTATATCGAAGCCGTACAATTCTAAAGTTAACCTACGCATTCGTTTATTTAACGGCCAGTCTATTCACCACATACATAAGTATCAGTAAAAATTGATGTTCAATATTTACAGGTATTTTTCTATCCACTTATATTTGGGGATATATAAGCGATGATATAGGTCGCCGCACGGTTTTACTCTACGGCATCTTTGTTAGCAATGCCTTACAATTTATGTTAATGTTTGTTAACAACATATGGACATTTAACGTTATAAACCTACTTGCTGGCATTAGGTAAGTACACACTTGAGCAATTTATTTAACGATTTCTACTTTTGTAAATTAATATACCATATAACGTGTCACACTGGCCGCTGCTTCGAAAAAACTGCGAATGTCGAAGCTGTGAGTTTTTTAGGAATCGCATAGGTTGGGTCGAATAACTCAAAAGTCTCATTATTCAAGCTACACATTCGTAGATATGTACAATAGGGCGGGTCAAATTTTTAATTGACCAAGTGTATAGCAGAAACATAAGCTACGGTAAATTCTAAGAAATGTTTCCCAAGAAACCATAGGTCTAAGATCAGTTCATAGGTCCCGCCTTGCAGGTACCTTGCAAAATTTATTTAAAAGCCATCCTGAACGGAATGATGCTCTAAAAAATTTATATGCATAGAGGGAACTTAAATCTTTGGACAGTCTGGACTCATTCGAGTGTCAGCCATGACTCAATATTTGAAGAACAGTATAATGTATTTAATATTGACCTCGCTAGGCGGGACCTAGGAATTGGTTTTAGACCTATGGTTTCTTGGGGTAATTTTCTTAGAATTTACAGTATATTAAGTTTCAGCCATACGCTTTGTTAATTTTTTCTCATCCACACAAATTGACCCGCCATAATGTACAATGTACATATCAATTCTAAGTAATTATACTCTGTACCATAATGAAATTAGTATAAGGTGGTCCCGTCCGTAAAATCTCTCCCTTAAGCCCGTATGACACGATATTAATGGTTGCATTAATTAAATGCGTATGAACGGTTCAGCTGTATATGTTTTCGGCTAAGGATTTCTATCTTCATTACGAAAGGACACTTTTCACATTTGGCGGTAAAAAGGCAAAAGCAGTGTTTAGCGAGAAAATTTGGAATTTGCTATTGATTCTAATGTTTAAAGTTTAAACTTAAACGGAGGAAGAGTGAGTTTCGGCAGAAGCTAGCGTAAGACATAAACTTCCAATCGTTACCAACTGTCGAGCTTAATCATAGCTATTAAAATCAGGGCTGCAAGCCAGTTCGGAACCGAACCGCTCCGGAGTCGGAGACTCGGGGATTTTTGGGAAGTCGGAGTCGAACCCGAACCGGAGCAAACAATTTTTTCCCGGCCGAACCTGAACCCGAACTGGACGAAGAATACTTAAGAAAGGGTTCGGTTCCAAAAAATTTGTATTTGGTTGCCAATGATTTCTTTAGGATGATATATTAAACACTTGCACTCTTTGTAAGACGTTGTGAACTCTTCTTGGATCGGAACATCCTAAGAAAACAGTGCTTGATTGTGTAAAGCGATGGAACTCGACTTACAAAATGTGCGGGCAATTATTAACTTTGAATGAATTCTGTATGAAAAGACTCGGTCTCAAATTTCTCCAGCGATTTCTACTCAACTTGGTAGACTTGACGCACACAAGCTCTGAAGTATTCGGCAAAATACTGTAATTCGTTATTAAAGTGTTTAAAATAATCATTCTGAAACTTTAAATTTTAGCCCAATTCTTACAACTGTTTTTTTTGGATCCAAAAAACCAAACATAATTAACCTAACAACAAAAACAACTTTCAAAGAAACATATTGCAATGATGAATGAATGGCAAAAGATATTATTGCTACTTTTGACATAGACTGTCTTAAAATTCTAATGTATTAAAGTTTTTGGAAAACTAGCATTGCACTGTGGGCCAGAAATCTATTTTTTTGGCCAAAACTCTGTCATTTCTACACCAGACTAGCTGGGAAGCTGAAATTTTTTACGAAATGTTCTTAAAAGATTGAACTTAACGCACATAGTTTTTAAAAAAAATTTAAAAATTTTATAACATATTGATAATCCAAATCAAAGCTGAAAAATTTTTCAACATTTTGGTTTTTTAATTATTTAAAAAGAACTCGTAATTAGATTTACGCAAAATTTTGCAGAGAAGTACAAATAAGTAAACGTTGTTTTTTGGAAAAAAAAATTGTCATGATCTGATTAGTCGTTTATGAGTTATTGACCCAAAATGGTTCTAACTTTGACTGCCCACCCCGTTAAGGATATTCAGTCAATCGGATTATTTTCACTGTTATTTTCATTTATTTAACTTGTTCTTTGTATTGGATTCTTAAAACAAAAAATTAAAAATAAAAAATTAATTAATTAAGAAATTGTCTTAGTATGTATTTTAAACCGTAATCCCGTGCTTCGAAAAGTATGCTACACGTTTTAATCCATGGGAATGAAAATAGCTTAGCTCTCACAGTTTGGCTTCATGGTCCAAATTCCGCTGTTTTAAAAAAGAAAAGCATACTTTTCGGCTGACTTGAAAATTAAAACTGGCTCGATGCCAAATGGGGATACATTTTTAAAAGCGATTTAATAAAATACAAAGCAAAACCGCCCAAAAGCGCATACCTCCAGTTATAGTACAATATTCAAAGAAAATAATTAGTCACGTTGCCAGTGAATACCCAGTGGCACTCGTGGGCACTTAAAAGTCAAAGTTGCCAAATGTAAAAAATCCCACAAAATTTAAGATTTTTTTCATTTCTTTTGAAAACGAATAGAATTGGAAACATTTTTATATTTTTTTATTAACGTCTTTTTCGTAGTCGAAAATATACAATCAAACTCCAGAAGCTGTTTCTTTCCTAGTTTCGAATATTAATTTTCTGTTTTTTGGAACAATTTTAAGAAAAATCAACTTTGAATTGCTACCATTCAAAAACCAATTTGTAAAAATGTTCCAAATTTTGGCATAAAATAGCTATAAGTATTCTTAATCATTTCCGACAATCGTTTTATCCAGTTTCCCAAACAAAGAAGCGGGACTTTTGGCCAAAACTTCGGACGGCTGGCCCAGTGTGCATTGCACTGTGGGCCAGAAATCTCATTTTTTGGCCAAAACTCTGGCATTTCTACACCAGATTAGCTAGGAAGCTAAAGTTTTTCACGAAATGTTCTTAAAAGATTGAACTTAACGCACATATTTTTAAAAAAATAAAGAAATTTTAAAACATATTTATAATCAAAGTCAAAGTTGGAAAATTTTTGAACTTTTTGGATTTTTAATTTAAAAAAAAAACTTGTGGCTAGATTTAAGCCAAATTTTGCAGAGAGGATATACAAGTGTAAATTATTTCTAAGAAAAAAAAATTGTCATGATCGGATAAGTCGTTTATGAGTTATTAACTTAAAATAGTACTGACTTTGAATGCCTACCCAAGGGATTTCAGTCAATCTGACTACTTTCGCCGTTATTTTTATTTATTTAACCTGTTCTTTACATACATTTCTTAAAACAAAAAATAAAATATAAAAAATTAATTAATTAAAAAATAATTTTTGTTTGTATTTTAAACCGCAATTCCGTGCTTCTAAAAGTATGCTACACATTTCAATCTCACAGTTTGGCTTCATGGTCCAAATTACGAAGTTTTAAAAACGAAAAGCATACTTTTCGGCTGACTTGAAAATTGAAACTGGCTCGATTCCAAATGAGGATACATTTTTAAAAGCGATTTAATAAAATCCAAAGCAAAACCGCGCAAAAGCGCATACCTCCAGTTATAGTACAATATTCAAAGAAAATTATTTGACATGTTTCGAGTGATTAGCTATTGGCACCCGTGGGCACTCTCAAATCAAAGTTGCCAAATGTAAAAACCCACAAACCCACAAAATTACTGATTTTTTCCATTTTTTATGAAAACGAATACAATTGGAAACTTCTTTATATTTTTTTATTTAAGTCGAGTCCGTAGTCGAAAATATATAATTAATCTCTAGAAGCTGTTTTTTCCTAGTTTCGACTATTAATTTTCCATTTTTTTGAGCAATTTCATGAAAAATCAACTTTGAATTGCTGCGATTCAAAAACCAAGAAGTGAAAATGTTCCAAATTTTGGCATAAAATAGCTATAAGTATTCATAATCGTTTCCGACAATCGTCTTATCAAGTTTCCCAAACAAAAAAGAGGGTCGTTTGGCCAAAATTTCGGCCTGCTGGCCCAGTGTGCATTGTAAAGAACTTAAAAATATCGCATTTGTTGTATGTATTAGCTGTTCCTGCCACACAAGTATCAGTCGAGCGCGCTTTGTCTAAGGTTTGATTTCTCCAGCCAAAAATCCAGTAAAGGTGAAAATTAGTTGAAAGATATATTAACAGTTAAATAAAACTAAGCTAAATTATTATATAAAAAACATCGACTCTAAACTTCAAAGAACAAAATGTTTAATTTTCTTTAAATTTACATACCGGTTTTGGAAATTAGTAAAAAACATATTATCACTGAACCCTGGTTCAAAACTGAACCCGCTCCGTGAACCCGAACGCAGCAAGTTTTGCGTATTCGAACCCCGGCGTTAACCGCTCCCAATCTTAAGGAGGTTTGCAGCCCTGATTAATCATAGAGCTGTCACATTTGTAATTGAAAAAGGTAGACCCGGCTTTGGCCAACACTCATATTTTTCAATGCTTGCCTTCGGCTCATAATGGCTCATAAAAATCTTTGGCAAATCTTTTCCCATTCCCTGCTTGTAGATGGAAATGCCAAGTACTTCTTGTGCAACACGGAATAGAAAATAAAGATTGTCTCCTTTAAAGTTTTGGATATGGAAGAATGGTGGAATTCGAAAGAGCAGTTGCAGATAAGCCGGACTTTCAACTGTAGTCATATAACGTAATGTGTCTTGTAGCCTTTTTGCAGGTCCTTTGCAGTTCCGCATGTCAGTGACCTGCTTCTGAATCAGTGGCTCTACAATATCTAGAAGCAATCCAAATTGGTGTGGGTTTAAAGGAAGCACAGTCTGGTGTATTGTCGTGTCCTCGTCCATGACCTACGACAGAAAATTGTGAGTAAAGCCTTCTTCCTCGCGATGCATCAACCAATTCGCCGAAAATTTCTTTTTATTTTTTATTGATTTTATTTTTTTAATTAAATGCTATAATTTTGAGCATGCTGAATATAGCAAGAAATTGTTTCCAGTTTTGTCCATATTGGAGGATAAAAACAAATTAATGACAAAATAATTAGTTTCAAAGTACAATTCAATGCATTCATTTTCTATCGAAATCGAAGTACTTTTTGGCTTATTGTTTAAGTCAGTATTTTTCTAGCATATTTATCGGTAAATCGAATTTAATGCATTACAACCTCATTAAATTTATTTTAAAATCACCATGCAGTTGTCTCGCTCACACGCACGAATATACAATGCCGGCTGAAATTAATGCATTATTAATAGGTTCCATTATTGTATGTTGACAAATGAGTGTGAGCCTACAAATTTCATGTGAGTGAGTGAAACGGCAACACTTTCTGTGTTTAACACTTAAAATGGCAGTGGGGTACATTTGCAGACTACTGTAGTAACCTATGCCCTATGTCCAATGCTTTTTGGTTCACGCTCTGGCTCTGGTATTGCATCTGGCATGAGACGTCTTCTCTTCGACACCTGGCCTTTGTTGGTTAAAGGCTTCCAATCGATAGCTTTAAAATGAGTATGGCAGATTTTTCCCTTTGGACCAAATCTACTTCGTAAGGATTCTCCCCACAATTTTCATTTTATTCCATCTTTGGATCATAAATAAAATTTACTTCCTCTGTTTTAATACTCGCACGAAAATAAATGCAAAAGGTAATTTCTTTTTTATCACGTAAGGGTTAAAGCAACGAACAAAAATATCCGAAAAAAATTAGTCCGATACGAGTCTACTCTGTTGACAGCCTGCCATGTACTGGCAATAAGGAACTAATCGAGAGAGCTGCTCTCATGACGGGGCCACCTTATAGGTACTTATTACATCATGCTCTGTACCAAAGGTACACAGAGTAAATTAAGTTTGTGCAAAAGAAGAAAGTATCTGCGATCCTATGAAGTATAAATATTCTTGATCAGAATAAACAGCCGAGTCGACTTAGCCATGTCCGTCTGTCCGTCCGTATGTACGTCCGTCTGTCCGTCGGTCTGTCCGTGTGAACAACCGGATCTCGGAAATGGTAAGAGATGGAGAATTGACATGTATGGGACAAAAATTTCTTATACTTGCAGGCAGATCAAGTTTATTTTCAATTTTTGCTACACCCCCTCGCGCCTCCACACATTGGAAAATAAGTCATATCTCCCACAGATATATATAAAGAAGGTTCGTACCTTCTGGACATATTTGGTAATTGAACGAATTCTTTATCGATCCGCAAAAGGAATGATAAAGATCGTATGAACGATAGTCGAGCTACAAGGAAAACAAATAATTATGCGCAGCACCGGTCGCAACGGTGATGGGCAGCACTTCACAGGTACAAAGTATATTACAGTCGGGCTTGACCGACTTTCTTCCTTGTTATATTGTAACTATGCCTGTCGAAAACCTCAACTGTAAAAACAGCTGTCAGCTACAACTGCTTTGTATGATTCTTGAGCAAGACAAATAATGTGGAAAAAAGTTCTTTTGTTTAGTGAGAAAGAATAAGAAGAATAAGAACAGTTTGTGTATTTAGGCATTGCATTTATTGCCGCCAGCCTTAACTGATAAATAGTTCAATATATATTACTAGCAAATAACCCGGCTTGCTTCGCTACGCCGCCGTTAGTTAAGCTATTTAAACCGATATCGGTATAGCTTTTTCTTTTCCGACATGGGGGTGGATTTCACAAATTGGAAAATAATTGAAAGTATCTTAGATAGCGGAGATTAGCTCTCATGCCCCTCCCGCGGTTAAAAATAAAGTCTCTCCTGACATTTCCAATCTTGGTGGTGGACTTTTAAAATTTGAAGCTTACAAACCCAATTTGATAAAGATCGGCCCGCAAATAAGGATTCGCCTTCAACACACATTTTGGGACATTTTCCACCAATTCTCCAACCATCCCTCAAAGTTGCATTGCATTCGGATGAACGCTATAATTTTACGAATATCGCGGTTTGTGCACCATTTTCCGCACTTTTCTTCTACATAGAAACCTTCCCGGGCAAGCGTCTAGCCAATCCCCTAAGTTTCATCGAGATGATTAATTTTGCAAATATTGCGGTTCTTGGACCATTTTCCACCTCCATGTCCACCTAAAGGTCCACCTCCATTGCCACGTCGATGGCCACCTCCATGGCCACCTCCATAGCCACCACCAAGGACACCTTCATGGCCACTTCCGCGGCCTACTCCATGGCCACCTCCAGGTCCACCTCTACGTCCAGGTCCAGTTCCAACTCCAGGTCGAGGTCCAGGTCCCGCACACAAGCAGTACAATGAAAAACGGCAGCCCAATTTATCGTTATCGTTATTTCTTATACCATCCTTTCAAACCAAGTTTAAAGCCAATCGGATAAAAATAGGTTTTTGACTGCTGAGTTTTCCGACCCTAAGGTCAAATTTTCCAACATTAGAAAATTACATAAAAAATTATTTCAATTACTATCCTTACAAACCGAGTTTCAAGTCAACCGAACGAAAAATAAAATTCTCTCCATAACTGTGCAAGCTTCTTCACATCTCTTTCGGCGCAATGGCGGAAAAATTGATGCCAAAAATTTAAGATTCTGTTAAGCCTAAAGTCTGGGACCATTTTCCTAAAAATCTTTGCACAAATTAGTTATAATCTGTGTACTTCAGGTACAGAGTATAAATAGTAATAGCTATTTTTATACCCGTTACTCGTAGAGTAAAAAGGGTATACTAAAGTCGTGCAAATGTATATAACAGGCAGAAGGAAGCATCTCCGATATCACAAAGTATACTTATGGGCAAAATAATAGGTGTTTGATTTCCTTTTTAAGTTTTTTATTTCTGATTCATATCTTCTGTAATCTCACAAGCTCAAAGTTTTTTTCAAAATTTATATTAATTGTCTTTAAACAAAAAGTAAAAACAGTTTCACAAACCCTTTAATATACAACTAAATTAAATATTTCCCTAAATCCGCCAATTTTGGCTGGACTCAATAATAGGTGTACGAAGATAAATGTTTAAATTAAATCAATATTTTACTATTTTTGGTCTTGTTTTATATTAAACTAAGTATCTGACAGCTAATAACCCGAATATCCGCCACTATTTTGCAAGACTTTCTCCATTCGTCTTGGAGGATATTAACTTGCGACAAGTTCCAATTGGAATGTTGTACCATGCGCTTTGGACAATATCCCAAAGTTGATTTTTATTTTGACAAAAAGTCTTTCCGACCTCTCTTTTGAGATTACCCCTGAGATTCTCGATTGGACTGAGGTCCAGGGATTGACTTGGCCACTCAAGAACATCCACATTTTGCTCTCGGAACCAATCCTTTACTACTCGAGAGGCGTGCCTCGGGTCATTATCCTGCTGGAACTTCCATAAAAGTGGCATATTATCCTCGGCATATGGTAGCATCACCGTCTCCAATAGATCTTTGTATACGAATCTTTACATTATTCCGTCAATACAATGAATCGGACCAACGAAAAGCAACACCATACCATTAGGCTACCACCTCCATGTTTTACAGTTTTTTATGTGTACTTGGTATCAAATTCTTTGCCTTTCGTACGACGAACATTTTGGCATCATTTCCATTCATTCTCACCCTCCGGTCCGCACCAGGTTTTATGATCTAATGCAAATTTGTTCCTCCTCTGTAAATTTGCCGACCGAAGCAAAGGAACCCTGCGAGCAATCCTACCTGGTAGTCTTGTCATTGCCAATCGTCTCCGAACGGTCCGTGATGACACAATTTTCCCAATTTCATTGGCAATCATCCTGGAAGACTTGAACGGGTCGCGTGTAACCAACTGAACCGAGCGATCTTCGGTCTTAGATGATGTTTCGCCTATTTTTCGGTTTTAAGGTATTGGTTACGAAGTTTTGAGAATGTTTCATTAACATGGCAATGGACTTGCATCTCCTTCATCTCGGAGTCGTCGAATGACCCTTCTCTCCTCCGCAATGCAGTGACGCCCACGGCCCATCTAACAAAATTTTAATGGTTATTAAGTCCCCATTTAGTTTAACTTTTCTAATACCTTACCTTCTGCAACTAAATAATTATATTTATAAACTCCAGGTTAACGTTTTGCTTCATACACCTATTTTATTGACCAGCCGAGCTTGCAGTCTAACCAATAAAACAATCCACAATTTTTCGCAGAGAGCTAATTAATTCCGGGAATTCACCCAATTCGTACCGAAACAGTGTGACCATAATAAAAAGTTACAGTTTCCTTATTAAATGTTATGTTTATATCGATTTAAATCGATATATAAAAAAAAAACTTCACACCTATTTATTGTCCATGAGTGTATATATATTCTTGATCAGCATCAACAGTTGAGTAGATTTAGCCTTGTCCGTCTGTCCGTCCGTCTGTCTGTCTGTATGAACGATCTCAGAGACTACCAAAGCCAGAGCACGCAGATTAAGTTGGTTTTAAGTTTCGGCCACGCCCCCTCCCGCCCCCGCAGTACAAATTGTTGAATATCTCCTACAAATTTTAAGATATCGAGCATATACAACAGTGTAAGTGCCCAATATCTATATTCTTGTAAATTTTCATTAAGATCGGATAATAAATTTCAGAGTTATAAAGGTTATAAAAACGTTGCATACTTTTTATACCCGTAAGCGAGATAAAGTTGAACCAAATTTATATACGAGAGAGGAAACTTCTGTCGCAGCGACCGTTTTCGAGAGGTCCCTAACATAGGTAGCCATAGGTAGGCACATATGTGAAAAATAAAAGTGTAGGCTTGTTTTAGGGGAGCATAAAGTAAATGCACTAGCGGTTATGGATACTGCACCACTCCCAAAAATCATGAAATCTTTCGAGAAAACATCAAGGAATATTATTATTTTATTTAATACTGGCTGAATAGATCTTATGATTCTTATAAGAGCGATTTATTCAAGTTAGTGATGGCTGCGTATCGATAAAAACATTTTGGACCATTCCATCCCCCATTCGACCCGTCTTTATGATAATCTAAACTCATAAATATTTTGCAAATTTCGTGACTTTTTTTTACCGTTTTGTACCTCCGTCTACAATTGCCGTCTATCAAATCTTCACAATAATCCAGACTAAAATCAAAAATTTGCTACTTCGCAATATTTTGGACCGTGTAATCTGCAGTTTCCATTTATTAACGCCTGCATTGTAATATAAGCATTTATCGCTTTCATAAAAACTCATATACAGCCATGCTCCGGCTTTCACTTAATTTTGCGATTTGCGATTTAAGGCAATTCGTACGATTTCAATTCAGAGCGCTCCAAAATTCGCCAGTTTTTGTTATCGATAATGTGCCATTACCAACTTGTTTTGCGTCACTTCACATAACAAAAACAGCTGATGAGCGCCTATCGATAGTCATATATCGATATATACCTCGGCCAAATCGCAAATTGTGGTTATTGTGGGCAGTTTAACACCTTGCTCAATTTCGTGTGTCTCTATTAAAAAGTGTTTAAAATATACTCTTAATGCGACATGAGAAGGAGACTCCGTAAGAGAAATCTTAAAATGTTAAAAAACTAAATAAAAATAGTTCCGTGGGGTGTCTGTTTGTGCATCAACCTATATTTTCATTTACTTTTCATTTCACGGACTCCGATGTCGCCGGTTTAAAAACGTCAAAACTTTGCGATTTCCGAATGTCGGAGCACCAACTTTTACGATTTGGCGATCAAATCGCAAAGTTTTTGCGAAAGCGAAAATGGGAGCACGGCTGATAGTAATTTTTTGCAAATTTCACAGTTTTAGGACCTTAGAAATCTTCGCCCAAGGTTTCATTGCAATCGAACATTTAGCCCTGGGTAAGCGTTCAATTCATTTCCCAAAGTTTCTTTGAAATCGGATAAACTGTATAATTTTGCAAATTTCGCGGTTTTTGGGCCATTTCACAGACATGAATCATTGCCGATGAACCTTTCCTGATCGACATGAACATACTGTGAAAAACTCGTGCAGATAGGTTTAACGGTTTAGACGCCCACAAAGGACAAATACACAAACATAAAAATATACAAACATACTTTCACTTTTATATATGTATAGATTGAGAAAATTAACTCAAAATACAAGGTAAACAAGTAAGTGAGCTGCAGTCGAGTGCCCCGACTACAAAATATCCTGATCCTTTGATTTCGTGTGTTTTTTCTTTACATACACGCACTCTCACACATACACACTCCATGTTGGCTATCTCCTCCGTCAGCTTTAAAGCAATCCTCACCAAACTTTGCACGAAGTATTTTGGTACAAATACGCTGCACATTTGTCGGATCCGGCCGGATCGGATAACTATAGCATATAGCTGCCATAGGAACGATCGGTCGAAAAACTAGTCTTAGTGAGAAAAACCTTTTTGTTTTTAATGGAAACGCCTCCAAAGTGCGTATTTCTTAGTTAACTATTCTTTCCCATGATTTCACTAAGTTTGGTTGAAATCGGATGACTATAGCATATAGCTGCCATAGGAACGATCGGTCGAAAAACTAGTTCTAGTGAGAAAAACTTTTTTGTTTTTAATGAAAACGTCCTTATCATTGGCATACACTTAATTTAAATACTTTTAAACATTTCTACAAAGTTTGGTCGAAATCGGATGACTATAGCATATAGCTGCAGTATGAATGATCGGTCGAAAAAGAAGTTCTAGTGAGAAAAACTTTTTAGTTTTAAATGGGATCGCCTCCAAATTGCGTAATTAACAGTGTATTATGCTTTTCCAAGATTTCACCAAGTTTGGTCGAAATAAGACATCTATATAGTATAGATCCCATAGAAAAGTAAGGTCAAAAAAGTAGACTTAGAAAAACTTTTTTGTTTTCAATGGAAGCTGCAAGGGTCGGCCGAGCCGAAGTTAGCTTTCCCCTATTTTTACACTTTGATTTTACTATTTTTACCAATAATTTATGTGGGAAAGGAATATGATCACATAGACATGAGTCTAATGCCAACACAAAATATAAACATAGAAAGTCAGTCTTCTCCCATCTGTGATAGCAAACAGTTCGAAATTATAACAATAAAATTGTATTCAGAATAATCTTTTGGGACTTGGTTATTTTTATACTAAACTAATAATATCAGGTTCCACATATTTGGGGGCTCAACCGTAGCGAAGAAGACGACGAGAACAGCAAGAAGACGAAGAAGTACAGCAGGACGCTAAGACGGGCGAAGCGCTGTTAAACGACGGATTTGGATAACTGTGTGGTAAGACGTTCGGCCTAAGACGAGGGTTGTGAGGACTTAAACCAACGGAATCCAACATCTTGCTGTTAAATCAAATAAAGCCATTATGTCGCGGCTTGCGTAGTTTAAGAATATTCATGAGATGCTACACAGGGAGAAGAAGAGAAATGTGATGCTTTTACATAAATTTATTTTAGAGGCGGAAGGAGATCGAGGGAACCGAGAACGTTTGCGGAATTTTGAGGGGTTCGATTATGACGAGAAAGTTGCACCGTTCTTTGACAAAAGGGATTACATAAGACAAAATATTTCCAACAGTGATCTGGCGATTATATGCAACCTACTAAATTTACAACATAACGGACTTGATCTCACATTGCACATATTTCGGAATCTAAAGAAAGGAAATTTTCTTCTTGATGCTGACCCAATTCCTAACAGCACTGATGACGAACAGGATAATGATGATAATGAAATTGGTAATGACGGAGACGCCGGTACCGAAGCAGAGCGTTTGGAAGCAAACATTCATATCGACGTGAATTCCAATAGATCCGGTCATGAATATGTTAACAGCAGCGCAAACAAAAGTTATGGTATGTTGCGTAATCAATTTACAGAGATAGAAAGGAATGAAGCTGCTCAAGCAAATTCGAGGTTCACTTTTAATTTTCGCGACCTTGAAGATTCAATTCGTGTCTTTAGGCGAGTTGTGGGAAAGGAATATGATCACATAGACATGAGTCTAATGCCAACCGACAACCCATCTAGTAACACAAAATATAAACATAGAAAGTCAGTCTTCTCCCATCTGTGATAGCAAACAGTTCGAAATTATAACAATAAAATTGTATTCAGAATAATCTTTTGGGACTTGGTTATTTTTATACTAAACTAATAATATCAGGTTCCACATTTATAGCCTATTTCCACTGACACAAATATCTCAGACCACATAAAGAATATGGGTGATTCCAATAAAAATTGACCACCCAAAATTTTATTTTGGACAAAATAAATTTTTTTTCGTATTCTCTTTTGCAAAATAGTGTATACGTGTTTCAGCATTTCGTCGAAATATGCTTAGTTCGCGGAAAATAATTTTTTTTAAATTTTGCATGGCCGTCGGAATGCACTGATCATTCTTTTTTCTTGGCAAGGACTTACAAAAAGCCCACGAGAGTTTCTAAGTGTCGTCTTTTGGTTAAAAAAATCATTTGGCTTTTTTTGTCAACGTGGCATTATCTATGTCAACAAAATGATGTTTTGTTAATGGAAACGTCAAGATTGTCAAGAAATGAATATAATTGAAAACGAGCCAAATGAGCACTTAGCGGTTTTTGGGTAATTTCTCCAGATTGTAAGGGACCCCGAGGAAAACTCAGAATGAGGAAGTGCTCTACAGCTTAGTTACGCAAGGTCATTTTCCAGGTTTTTTACTTTCGTGAAATTTGCAGCACTGTGTTATATATCTTAAACCCTCGCAGCCACTTTGTTGAATAGTTATAAAAAAAACAAGCCAAGAGATTGAGAGAAGCTTGGCTTCGGTACTTTAGATTTAGGCCATAAGGGCTGTTTTATCTATGTATATATATTTTTCTTCTGTGCTAAAATTTAAGATGTTTTAAGCCCATATTTTGTATTACAATATATATTTTTTGTTTTGCAGCATTGGAGGCGTATCAGCCGCAGTCTATGCATATTTGAGTGAGTTCAACATACCACGGCACCGAGCAGTTTCGATCAATTATTCTACTATGTTTGTCAGTGTGACTGCTATATATGTACCAGGTAAGAACACACAGAATAAAACAACTGGAATTTTTGTAAACTTGAAAATGTACGTGCTATATATGTATCAGGTAAGAACACACAGAATAAAACAACTGGAATTTTTGTACACTTGAAAATGTACGTGTTCTATAATTTTGCCGACCACATCTATACTATAAATTTGTAGAGAAAAAAATGCACCAAATTGCATGCGGTTTTTTACTCTGTACCAGAGGACCACTGAGTTTGTGCAAACATGACCGTCTGTCCGTATGAGCAAACAGATCTCAGAGATGGTAAGAGATAGAGGTTCGACATGTATGGGACAAATGCTTCTTATACTTGCAGGCAGATCAAATTTATTTTTAATTTTGGCCACGCCCACGCAATATCGAAAAAACGTCATATCTCCCTCAGTTTTATAGATAGAAGGTTCGTACGTATATTTAGTAGTCTTGATTCTTTATCGATTCTCCAAAGGAATTCTAAAGATCTGATGAACGATAGTCGATTTATAACTAATCAAACAATTATGGGCAGCACCGGTCGCAACGGTGATGTGCAGCGCTTCACAGAAACAGTATATTATAGTCGGACTTGACCGACTTTCTTACTTCTTTTAAATCAGCGATGTTCAAGAAGAGCGAGTTGAAAAGTGAGAGCGTATTAGTGTGCGAAATTAAACCGACACAGCCCAGCTTTGAACTGCCCTCATTGACGCCTGGGCAGCAAATGCAAGCAAAGAGAGCGCTGCTTACGCTCATTTGCCCGACTTCGGCATGCGCTCGAGTCGTGTGTGTGTAAATAGCCGATTGCGCTCGGCCCCTGGGGGCTAAGGGTGAACACCGCTGTTTTAAATTATAGCCGGAGTATGTGGCACGGTTTTTCTAAAAAAAAGTTTTTTTTCTGTACATAAGTCCCTCAAAAATGAAGCATTAGTCCAAAAAACTAAAATTTGTGCCAAAACTGTGTGTTTGACCGATTATTTCATTTCATTTTGTTTCATTCTGTAGAACGGAAAAATTGTTTTCTAAAACAATTGCAATTTGTGAAAGTATATTTGTTGCTTTTGAAAAATTGTGCGTTTTAAATCAACCTCTGTGATCTTTAAAGTTAAATGTCGAAACGATTAAATTTGGGCCGGCGAACGCGAAATGCTTCACAGGTTCAGGCTTCGAGGAGCCGTGAAAGTAGCCAAGACTGGTTTTTTTTTACACCCGGAAATGCAATGCGAAGAGCTCGAACTGCATTCGTTTGCGTTGTGTTAAGCAGATGATTTTGCGAAAACGTTGCTATACGCCGAAGTACCCGAATATTATACGTGGAATAATTCGTCAAAAGTTTTTCAAAGGCGAAGACGAGGACAAGCCGTTCATGGTCAGCCACTATTGATTCACTATTGACTCATCCCAACAATCAAGAATGTTATTATTTGCGATTGTTGCTAATAAGTGTTCGTGGACCAACATCATTTGAATCTTTGCGAAGAGTTGATGAAGAATTTTGTGGGACTTATCGCGAAGCATGCGAACGATTGAATTTGCTTGAGAATGTCATTCATTGGGATCATACACTTGAAGATGCAGCATTGCCATCAAGTCCACATCAAATTCGGATACTTTTCGCAATTATTATAGCCACGTGCTGTCCAGCAAAGCCAACTGAATTGTGGCAAAAACATAAAAATCATTTGTCAGAGGGTTTTTACATCGATTGCGCCGACAAACGGTTGATATAAACATGGACTATAAGCCGGAAATTTTCAACGAAGCATTGATCACTATTGAAGACCTTTGCTTGATGATGGCAAGCAAAGCACTAGCTCAAATAGGTATGACAGCGCCTAATCGTGAAACACGCGACCTTTTTAACCAAGAACTGGAGCGTGAACAACATTATGATCGGGCCGAGCTTAGTGCGTATGTGCATGACAATGAGCCACGGTTAAATATCAATCAAAGAATCAAAGGACAGTCGACCAAATATAGCGAGCTATCGAAGAACAACATAGTGGACTGTTCTTTTTGGATGCACCAGGAGGTACCGGAAAAACTTTTGTCATTTCAACTATTTTGGCTACCATTCGAGCACACGGTAGAATCGCATTGCCTCTGGCTTCGTCTGGCATCGCTGCCACATTATTGTATGGTGGTCGCACGGCGCACTCTGCCCTTAAGTTTCCCTTGAACATGCAAGCTAACGAAAATCCTTGTATCGGATGAGTGTACCATGGCCAACAAGAAATCTTGATCGTTCGTTGAAAGATATTCGTGGAGATAATCGATGGTTTGGTGGTGCATTGAAATTGTTAGCAGGTGATTTCAGACAAACATTTCCTGTAGTCAAACTAGGAACTGCTGCTGATGATGTTAATGCGTGTTTAAAAACATCTTATTTGTGGCGTTCTGTGAAAACTCTGAAAACGATGCTTCAGCAGATGTTCATCGCATACTTCCCGGTGACAATTCTGGCTTCATAACACATCCAAATAATTTTTGCACTTTTGTGTCAACGAACTTGATTCTGAGTGTCTTTCCAAATATTGTACAAAATGATACCAACCATGATTGGTTGAGGGAAAGAGCAATTTTGGCCGGAACAAATAAGGATGTCAATGAGATCAACGCATCTATTTTCGAATTTCTGAATTCATTGGAATTACCTGGATTGCCGCCATACTATTTACAAGTAAATGTTGGAGCCACCATAATTATGCTGCGGAATCTTAATCCACCACGACCTTGCATTGGTATAAGATTTGCTTTGAAAAAAGTTATGACCAATTTACTTGAAGCAACTATTTTGTCTGGTAAATTTTGTGGTGAACACATTTTAATTCCGAGAATTTCGACTGACATGCCATTTGATTTCACACGACTACAATTTCCCATTCGTTTTGCTATGACTATTAATTGCTGTGTCTATTAATCAATCACAAGGACAGTCGTTGCAAATTTGTGGTCTAAATTTGGAGCATTCAGTATTTTCACATGGTCAACTGTATGTAGCGCGCTCAAGAGTGGGCAAAAAAACGGTCTTAATCAATCATTGACGGCAAATCAAAGAATATTGCAATACATTTTTTTTAATATGACTAGCTTATAGTTATAAACTTAAGAGCTAGTAGCATGGCTTCTAGGGCCTTAAGCTAATTAGGTATTGGTATGTACATTTAAGTATATTTATATTTAGGTGAATATTAGGGTGTCCCAAGAAAATATTTTTTTTTCACCGGCATTTTCTGAAAACTTATAAAGTAAAGTATTTCTGCTATTTTTTTCAGATTTTTCGGAAGACGGTTAGAGGTCGCGCAAGACGAATTTCCCTTAAAATGAAGTATTATGTACTGTTTCCGAATTTTACCTATTACTTGGTCAATAACCACTATTTTCTTAGTTTTCAAATTAACATCTTAAAGAAAAATGTCAAAATTTAACTCTTATGAGCATAAACCTTAAGCTTTGACTATGCTTTTGCTCATTTGGGCACCATTTGATACATTTTTTCGTAAATTTTTTATAAATTTGATAATAAACGCCTTATGACTTTCAAAATTTCTATGAAAACTATAAAAACTAATGATGCAGTTTAAAGAATGGGTTAATTGCTGAAAAATGGAAAACAAAAAAAAACATTATTTTCTTTTACCGTTATAGAGTTATACTCTTTAAAAGGTTGGTTCATCAAATAATAATTATTTTAAAAACGACAGTCATTCGTGAACCAAGACTTCGTTGGTGAAACCGAAAACGCTGTTTGTTCTATTTTTCGGTATTGTTTATGACCTATATGGTGTGGTTCGTGGGTAAATTTTAAAATGGTACTTCATCTCGCGGTTTTTTTTCTGACGAGTACCATCTCTTAGGGACATGCAATCGCCCATTATGCTATCATAAATTTAGTTTTTAATAAAACTCTTCCTTGCGCTTTTAAAGATATTCAAGGATTTAGTCTTGACCCCTTTTGGATGTACCTTAACCATTTGTACGATAAACGCATCATTAGTTTTATTTGTTTTCAAAGAAATTTTAAAAGTTATAAAGCGTCTATTAACAAATTTATAAAAAAAACTAGCTGAATACCCGGCGTCTCCCTGATTCTTATGATTCTTATTAGAGCGATTATATTCAATTTAGTGAAGGCTGCAAATCGATATAAGCATTTTGGACCATTCGATCTTTTCCTCTATTTACCCGTCCTCCTGATAATCTAAACTCATGAATATTTTTGTGACTTTTTTGACCGTTTTGTTTATACCTCTGTCTACAATTGCCGTCTATCAAATCTTCACAATAATCCAGGCTAAAATAAAAAAATGCATGCATTGTAATATAAGCATTAAGCGCTTTTTGGACCTTCGAAAGCTTCGCGGGCAAGCGTCCAACCATTGCCCAAGGTTTCATTGCAATCGAACATTTTGCAAATTTCGCGGTTCTTGGACCATTTTCCGCCCAATTCTTCTACTTTGAAGCCCTAGCGGGCAAGCGTCGAACCATTTCCCAAAGTTTTACCGAAGCCGTAAAATTTTAAATTTTCGCGGTTTTTGGAGCATTTTCCGCGAATTTCTTCAACTTAGAAACCCTTCTGGGCAAGCGTTCAATTCATTCCCCAAAGTTTCATTGCAGTGGGATCGCGGGTTTTTGACCATTTCACAGACATAAGACATAGCCTATGTCACTTTCCTGATTGACATGTAATGGGTGATTTTTTAGCTATTATCTTTTTGGCAACATTGGTTTAAACTTTTAATCGACCCACTGAAGCGGCTATTCGGGCTATTGTGACTAAATTTCGCACCAAATTTATATTGTTGTACATTAAACCACCAACACGCTTACGTAGAGTGCGAACTGAAGAAAATATCGCAGCTGTATCGGCCAGTGTTAATGATGACCATCAATTATCGATTCGTCGCCGTTCGCAGCAATTGGGCCTCTGTTACTCAACAACGTGGAAAATTTTGCGGAAGGTTTTAGGTGTGAAGCCTTTTAAAATACAGCTGGTGCAAGAATTGAAGCCGAACAACCTTCCGCAACGTAGAATTTTTGGTGAATGGGCTCTTGGAAAGTTGGCCGAAGATCCACTTTTTTACCGAAAAATTGTGTTCAGCGTCGAAGCTCATTTTTGGCTCAATGGGTACGTAAATAAGCAGAATTGTCGATTTTGGAGTGAATATCAGCCAGAAGCATTGCAAGAACTACCAATGCATCCAGAGATAGTCACAGTTTGGTGCGGCTTATGGGCTGGTGGCATCATTGGACCGTACTTCTTCAAAGATGATGCGAATCGTAACGTAACTGTGAATGGTGAGCGCTACCGTGAGATGATATCCAACTTTTTTTGCCCAAAATGCTAGAGCTTGACTTGCATGACATTTGGTTTCAACAAGACGGTGCCACATGCCACACAGCACGCTCCACAATGGAGTTATTGAGAGGCGAGTTCGGTGAACATTTTATTTCACGTTCGGAACGGTCAATTGGCCGCCTAGATCGTGCGATTTAACGCCTTTAGAGTATTTTTTGTGGGGCCATGTTAAAGCTCATGTCTATACAGACCAGCCCGCTTCAATTGACGCATTGGAAGACAACATTAAAGCATTTATAGATACAGGCCGAAATGTTGGAAAGAGTATGCCAAAATTGGACTAAGCAGATAGACCATTAAACATTAAATTATATGGACCGTACTATCGATTCAAACAAAGATTTCATGCATTTTTCTGAATTTTATGTGTTTTTTTTTTTTAAACTTTCCTATAGCTATTAAAAAATCTCCCTTAAGAAGGTCAAAGTTCAAACTTTGTGAAAATTTGACTGATTTTTAAATTTTTTTCTGTTTTCACTTACTGTTTCCTCTCTAGGCATGGGCTAGGAGAATGCCCAATGCGTTTGAGTCCAAAAAGTCAATGCATAAAAACTGCATATGTCACGATAGCTGCATGGTTTTTTTGCGGAATAAATTTAAGAGACCGAGTTCATCTCTGGGGGTGCTACTCGTCGAATGATAGCACTCAACCTAATTGGTGTTTCCACTTAAGGCGGTCAAAATTGCCAAAATTTAGAAATATTTAAGCAAATAATTTGCGTGACGGACCATTGCTTATGATTATATTATTATGAATTTGTTTTTCATCGTAAACTTATTTCGACATAATCCTCTTGTCTATTTCATGTTTCGTTGCTTCATAAATAAAGCGACTGCATGGATGATACTGTCATCCAACTGGTCTGTTAACTTAATTGGAGATTTCGTTTTCCGGCCATGGCGGTTAATAATATTAATCAATTTGTTGCCCGGTTTCATTGGCGGACTACTACTATTGTACTACCCGGAAAGTCCTAAGCTTTTACTATCTCAAAATAAAACTGAAGAGGCTTTGGAAGCAGTTGATTGGATAAGTAAAAGTAATCGGGGCATTTCTGTCAATGACGTGCTGAATTGTGACGATTTCACACTAAAACCGGAACCCCAATCTGGCGATAGCGTGCTGGCAAATCGCTCGGGATGTAGCATTCTATCCAGAATCGCACAAGCAACAGTTCCGCTTTTTCATAAACCGCATGGTGTCAACTTTATACTATGTAATCTTGCAGTGCTGGGAATGTTTTTCAGGTGAGACTCAACTATAATTTGGTTCCATGTCTATTTAAGAAAAAACCGTCTCTCAACACAAAATAATTTGAACACAATTTTACGATTCTAGCACAGCACAATTTTAACACAACTAAATTGTATCTTTCGTCAGTTCAACACACAACAACCAACTTAAACACTAACGAATTGATTTTAGGGTAGTTTCTACCCCTGGGCCTCACTTTTTAAGGGTTCGCTAAAAACTGAATAACACAAAATCTATAAGAGATATTGGCAAACGGTTTGTTTTATTGGACAGATAATAGATAAAGCTAGAAATTAAATTTGTATATCCTTGCAGAGGGTTTTATAAAATTGTCCGTATGTTTGTAACGCATAGAAGGAAGCATCTCCGACCACATAAAGTATATATATTCTTGATCAGCATGACGAGCTGAGTTTATTTAGCCCTGTCCGTCTGTCCGGCCGTCTGTCCTTCTGTCTCTATGGTATCTCCTCCGTCAGTTTGAAAGCTATCCTCACCAAACTTTGCTCAAAGTCTTTTGGTACAAATACGATGCACATTTGTCGGACCCGGCCGGATCGGATGAACATTTCTATAAAAAAATAACATGAATTAAACAATGGGCGTGTTCACCAGCACAAACCAATCATCTAACATAAATCAACAATCACAAAAAAAGTGTTTGGCTGCTGGTGAATGGTTATTGATAGAATTTGCAGCCAACAAAACTATCGATATTTTTTTTTTGTTTGCGGATGTTTTGAATTTTTGACTGCAAATAAAAAAAATAATAAAATATGAATAACACCAAGTACAATCCATTACATTGGATGTGACTGTCGTTAAAAACGCCGATATAGCGACCTCTTTCGACCTCTTCGGTGGCGACTTGGTTTTCTCTGGTTGTCCCAGACTTGCTACTTGTTAACGAAGAGGAGCACGCCTGGCAGATGCTCTCCATTGAGGAGTTTCATGTGGCCAGGCTTGAGGACTCAACGGGGGCCTTCTTGATAGACATGATAGACTCGGAGGAAAGCTCTCTCCCAACCGATTTGGATGAGATGCAGAGCACGAACACTCGAGACCATTGTACAGTTTGCGGAAGGACCCAATATTGTGCTGCATCGTCTATGCTTTGCACTGGGATCTTATATAGTGCACATGCTGCAGGAGGGTTGGCCGTGTGCCATTGAGGTGATCAATTCGTTCCAGCAGCAGCGTATACCAAATGTCAGGGAAGATGTGCAGCTTTGGATGCTGGAGGTGCTGCAGGCCATACCGGAGGAGGCACAAGTCATGCACACCTCGGTGAAGCGAGTCATCTTTAGGGCAGAGCTGGTCAAGCGGGTGCCGGTGCTGTGTTATAGACATACGAGACGTATGGGGGCCGTCCCAGAAATATCCGACCTAACTACTAAAACACAAAAATGTATAATTTTTTTTTCTTATTTTTCAACATAGGATCCTTTTAGGTCGATACACTTTTCCCAGCGATGTTCAATAGCTTCGATACCTTTTTAATAATAAGAACTGTGAAGCTCTTCAAAATAGACATTAACCTCGGACTCCACCTCTTCATTGTTGCCAAATCTTTTTCCTCCGAGCCATTTTTTCAAGTTTGGAAATAAGAAATAATCAGAGGGAGCTAAGTCTGGCGAATAAGGGGCGTGAGGTAGCAACTCAAATTTTAATTCATTAATTTTAGCCATTGCAACGACTGAGGTGTGAGCCGGCGCATTGTTCTGAAGTCAGCTAACGCGGCACCCATCTTGCGCATAACTTTTTCATGTCCAATTTTTCGGTCAATATGCGATGTACAGCACTTTTTGAATTGCCTACACATTCAGCTAACTCACGAACTTTCAATCGCCGGTCACTCAATACACATTTTTTAATTTTGGCCACCATTTCTGAAGTGGTCACCTCATTTGGACACCCATTACGATGTTCATCTTCGCAGCTCAAACGACCTCGCTTAAGCTCAGCCACCCAATATTTTATTATTGTAAACGAGGGAGCAGAATTACGTAAGGTAGAAACCAGCTCCTTTTTAATATTGGTTAGACTAAGACCTTTTATATGGAAGTATTGTATCACATAACGATGACCAATTTTGTCCATGTTTGCAAATCAATAACAAGCGTTCTCTATTAAAATCGACCAAAAAAAAAACTGTGCAAGGTAAGGGCACCAAACTTCAAACTTAAGCTTTTAATAGTCGGTACTTCCCCTTAATATTTTTTGTGAACATTTTCCAACACTACTGTGCTAGGTCGGCCATTTCTGGGACGGCCCTCGTATTTAAAGCTGCAAATGGGACGCAGTGAATGGGACGCAGTGAATGGGACGCGGTGTGCGTGGGTATGGGCACCTGGATTAAGAACATTGGCTACTCCTTTGAGGGCTTTTTGGTATGTCGAAACGATCACCTACTGATGAGAGAGCTCCCGACTTGCCGACATCCAAACTGCAAAAAGCAAAGACGATTCCTTGCCCATTTTGTTTTAATTTTCACAAAACTAATTCTTTGTTTATTGCAGTCAGCTGTTTGCTATCGATAACAATCACAAATCAAATCAATCTAACAAAGAAATACTTTGATGGATTTACATCTAATACAATCACGAAAATAGCAATCATGATTGCACATCACGCCCGTTCACCAGCACAATCTAACAAAATTAATCGATTTTTGGTCATCGATTTATGCTGGTGAACGCAACCAATGATTACTGTTTTTACATTGTTTAGCACAACGTTTTTCTCTTTGAGTGTTATTTTACGAACCCTTTTATACAACTTGAGTTAATATTTCTTTTTAGCTCAAACGGCATGCAGTTGTGGTTTCCGGAAATTGTGAATCGCTCTTCTAACACTACAAATGGGAATTCATCAACGGTTTGTGAAATATTGGATAGCTCTTTTGAGCAACAATCTGAAAATACAATATTGGTAATTATTTTGTTATTGGTAGTCCATAAAACTTAATACTAAACATTTTAATTTCAGAGCTGCACCGATCCAATATCAGAGAAGACATACATTGATAATATGATAGTAGGTGTAGCCTTTTTAATTGGATTTTCCATACAAGGCACATTGCTTAACCCTTTGGGTCGGAAAAATGTATTACTGGCCGCACTTACAGTTTCTGCATTAAGTGGAATATTGCTGCATTTTATTGCAAATTCTACAGCTGTACTGGTGCTCTTTTGTCTTTATATACTTTTGCCTGGACTTTCGATTTCCATAATGCTAGGCGCAGTAGTGGATCTTGTACCAACACATTTAAGGTAACTATTATATTATAATATATATAATATATATATATTATAATGATAAAGTCATTCGCTTTGGTCTTAACATGTCAGCCACCATCGCCACTGGGGAAGTTGTGCTGGGGGTGTGAGAAAGATTGTGCTGGGGGGTTGTGAGGGAGGTTAAGAAGGAGGCGGGGTGTAGTGAGGAGTGTTGCGAGGCGGTTGTAAGGACGATGTGAGGGTGGAAAACGGGGGAAGCCGTGTGTTTGAAAGTTGCTAGAAATGTAATTTCATGTCAGGCTATCCCACGTAAAGAGATTTTTAAATTTTTGTGTCCGTTTTATGAACGGCTTAAACATGTTTTATTCGGTTTAAAATGGGTTTGGTATATGAGTTAACTTTGGCAGGTACAGGACAACAGTCGGGCTTGACTGACTGTCTTTCCATTTTTACATGTTCCATTTCAGAGGCAAAGCTGTTAGCTTTTGTATGTCACTTGGACGACTTGGAATCATCTTAGCCACCAACATAATGGGAATTACGCTTCAACCATATTGCAATACAACTTTTGCCATGTTTACAATTACTCTTATAGGTAAGTAAACCCATTTTTTTGTTTGTTAATTACAAATTTTAATGCTTTATCTATTACAGCTTGTATTGTAGTCGTTCACTACCTCCCCATTAAGAACTCCACATGATTCTATTTAACTTTTCTCAATGTAACTGTTTGGAATAAAATTCTCCAGTAAAACTTTTTGTCCAACAATCAATTCAAGTTCGGCGGACATGTTTTTGTGTCATTATTGTGCTTCGCCTCAATTCACGGTATAGGCATGTACGCGTAAATGTGTGATTTCTTTGTTGAAAAAAAAATTAAGCCCAAGTATTTGTAAAATAGAAGAGTTTATTAAATTTTAAATGATATTCACTATACGGAATGCTGAGATCATTGCGGCATCTTGTGTAGCGCTGGAATGGAAGCACCGGACACTTTACTTTGGACTCCTGCATCAAACCCCAACCGTGAGACATGTTCCTTTAGTACCAACGATCTGAGGGAAAAATTATCTGATATTTTAGATGATTTTTCTTAAAATTGCTCGAAAAAATTGAAAATAACCTTTTGTAGGCAAGAAGGTCCGGTATATTTAAGAATTGATGGTGATTCCAGATGACTTTCGTGTGCTGAACACGAATCTGTTTTCGGAAATGATCCATCAAAATTCATATTTTTACACTTTTTATTAACGATTTGCTGGGTTCCTTTTTATTCGAACTGGCTCACTTTGATATAATCTTAAAGTATTAGTTCTTAATTATCCCTTCAGTTCCAAAGGCACTACCGCCAAAGTTTCGCTAACGAATTCGACGCTAGTTGCTACTGTCTAAGTTATCCGGGCTGTAGTGAGTTCGTGCTTAAAAGCAAGTCGAAGAGAGCAAATGAGTTCGCTTTCACCTTCTTTCCGAAAGTGTGCGACCACTAGGAATAGAAAAACTGTGTGGAATATGTATTCCGGGGTGACGACGAAAAAATGCCTTTTAATACATTTGTATTTAATACTTAATGTGGCCGGGTGACTTAGCGGGTAGTGTGCGCGACCGCTGTGCAAGTGGTCGTGGGTTCGATCCCGCCTTGGAACATCTAATGAAATGTTATTTCTTTGAATTAGCCTTACACCCGGTCACCCCTCACTACTGTTCGCGCCAGCTTTGTAGTAATAAGCCTCGGCGTTAAATTGTAGGTCCCATTCTCTTGTGCGAAAATTAAAAGCGCACAAGCCAAAAAATTGAGAGAGGCGCGGCTTGGGCCCTTTGGAGTTGTGTCAAGCCATTTTGCACATTCAATACTTGCTTGTATGATATGTATATTAAATGTAACGAAAAAATGGCAAAAACTACTGTCTTCAATTATTTTAAAATTTAAAGAAATAAATATTTTGACTACAAAATATTTTTTATATATAATTTTTTTTATAAAATTATATTATTAAAACTGCTTTAAACTATGGCTTACATGATTATAAAGATCATTTAAATCTCCCCTAAGAAAAAATAGAGATTTGTGTTAATAACTAAATAAAATACCCCATGATACCCTGCAAAATTTTTTCTGCTTCGAAAGTGTAAAGCAGAATATATAGACATATCGAGAACAGCCAATGCTGCTCAGTCGTTTTTCTTGATATTCGGCAGGCGTTCGATCGCGTATGGCATGATGGCCTGCTTTTAAGCTGAAGTTCTCCCTGCTGAACAATATCTACTGCTTCGGTCTTTTCTGCTCGGACGCCGCTTTATGGTTGAGCTCAGAGGTGAGCGATCAAACATCCGTCCTATTTATGCGGGTGTACCACAGGATAGTGTTCTTTGATCAGTACTCAATACCCTCTTCACAGCGGATCTGCCGTATCCAGTCTCTCATCGCACCCTAATCGCCACCTACGCTGATGATACCGCTTTTCTGGCTTCCAGAAATAGCCGCAGTAGGGCATCATCTAAGGTCCAGCAGTTTCTGAATGGTTTGGTCGTTGGGCAAACCGCTGGGACATAACCGTAAATGGTTCAAAAAGCCAACACCGCACGTTTTACCAGAGACCCGGGAAAGTTGCTCGAGTGCGAATCCAATAGACTAGAATCCCGCATCTGGACTCTTCTGTTAAATACCTTGGTATGTCTCGGGCAGCAGCTACTGTTTCAGCTAAGGCGTAGGAACTTGACTGGCTTCTCAAGCCTCGTAGCGGCCTTTCGTTGCGATGTAAAGTCCTTATGTAAAATGCTATAATCGTGCCTTCCTGGACATGGGGGATCCCGGGGTACGGCACGCTTAAGAAACTGGAGTCTTCTATAAGCCGAGTCCTCCAGCGCTTCACTGATGCTCCATTCTATGTCAGGCATTCAAATCCTTACCGTGCTATTTCAGTTTTCCCTTAATGCCTCATTATCTTATTTCTAAATTAAAAAAACATTTTCCCCGCTGCTTTTATTTCCACATCGAATTTAAAAGCATATGGAATTGAATGTTTTTACCATTTGATTTTACCATTTGATTGATTTGTGAAAATTACAAAAGGTAATGAGGCAAAGAAGGTGCACTTTTATTTTGGGTCTGATAATAGGTGAAACTTTATTGGATTTGCTTCGCTTAAAAAACTATAAAATAAATATGTCAGCAAACGGTCAATTATACACTTTTTGGTTCTCTTTATTGGAGATTTGGTGCCGCAAAATAGTTCCGACTGGCAGCTGATTTTAGGGCTTCTTTGGAAGGCAGGAACTCTCCTGTGGTTATGGGGGCGTATTTAGTGAGGTAAAGCTGATGACCGGTTTAACATGGTAAGCCCAGCGCGATCCTGGCTTATTGCGTCTCAAGTCGACTCACAGCTCCCCGTGGTAACCCCTGGTAACAGAGCGATGCATCCGCATAGCTACTGGCTAAGGTGAGCGGCGTTTCTCCCCTTGGACAAATAGTGGGCGTTACTTCGGGCTTGGCACCCGATTCTCGTCTAATTCATCCGCCAATGATAACTAAAAAATGCCTCGGATACGGACCACCATCGATGACGGCCCACGCAAACGTTTTAAGGACCACGATTTAAGGATATGGACCTGGAATGTTCGCACCCTCAACAGGGAGGGTGCTGATAAACAGCTAGTGAAAGTCCTCGAAAAATATTCATCAGACGTTACCGCACTCCAGGAAATGCAATGGACTGGACAAGGGAATACGTTGATAAAAACATCATCAACCAATGCCCCCTGTGAGATCTACTATAGCGGACATGCTACAAAGCACGAGTTTGGGTGCGGCTTTGCAGTCTGCGGAAGACTGCCTCGCTCTATCATCAGCGTCACTCCTGTTGACAAGCGACTAGCCGTACTCAGACATAATACCTCCAATAATGGAGAGAGGCTAAGAGATTTTGCTGCGCGCAGGAATATGGTCGTTAGTAGTACAAGATTTAAACTCCGCGACAACCACATGGCGACGTGGAGGTATCCTGATAATAACACGGAAAACCAGATTGATCACGTTGGCATTCATCGAGTGTGCTAGACGTACGTTCTTTCCGAGGAACCAATATAGACTCGGATCACCTCCTTGTTGCAACCAAAGTACGCATGCGGCTCAGTGTGGCATATGCTGCACGCTCGAAAGCTGAACGTCGAGAAGCTGCAATCACAACGGACCTCCGAAGCCTACACAGCAAAACTCACCCATTTGCTCAAGGAAATTTCACTTTTTTCTTCAGGTATAAGTGAACAGTGGAAACATATTTCACACTCCATGAGTGCGGCTGCCAAGGAGTCTCACGGGTATGCCGAGCACTCCCGAAAACAGTCATGGTACGATGATGAGTGCCGCCGCGCTACTGCAGAGAAAGACGCTGCCTACAGGAGAAATCTGCAATCGGAAGCAACGCGAGCTGTCAAGGAGCGATATCGGAAGAAAAGGAGAGAGTAGAAGCACCTTTTCAGAAAGAACAAGTAAAGGAGCTGTAGTCGAGTGCCCCGACTACAAAATACCCTGTTCCCTTGATTTCGTATGTTTTCCTTTACATACACACACACTCACACATACACTTACTCCAACATACACACAGACGAATGCGTTCATACGGCCGCGCTCGATAACTGACAATGCAAGACCCCCCTCTCTCCCACAAGCAAAATTGATTCGTATATAACTTCGGTGTTTTTGTCCGATCTTATTGATCTTTTCAGAATAGATATATATTGGGCCTTACATGATATGTATGAAGTCTCGAGGGTCTAACTTAAAAACTGTTGCTCTGACTGGAGGAATTTTCCAAATATGAAACAAACTCGATTAGAATCTGGTATACACCTACCTACATGCAAAAATTTGTGGCTCTATCTCTTTTAGTCTCTGAGATCGACGCATTCCCTCGCTTTGCGTCGTTTCGTTTTGCGTTTTTTCGAAGTTGCGTCGCTTCTTAATTAGAACTATTTTTCATTGTGCGTCCTTAGATTTTCGATGTTGCGTTGTTTTGGGATGAAGTCGTTAATATGTTTTTAAAGGGTGGCAATACGCAATTAAAACGCGGGAATTCCCCTTTTTTGTTTCGGCTCACTTATTCAATTTGCTTGCTTGGTGTAGTGACATTGTAAGCGTCACTTGGGAGAAACGCGCTCGATATAAAGTTACTTGTGAAATAAAATCAAATCAACCTGAGTCTAGAAAATAAGGTAAATATTTTTCCATTTTATTTATTGATAAAGCTGTATTATCTTTTACATAAACTTATTTTTTTTAGCCAAATGAGTGAAAAGAACACTGCTTACCAGCAATTCTACCGAATTCTACCAAAAATAAAAAAATAATCAGCTTGGAGACAAAATTAGATATTCTGAGGCGATTTAATAAAGGCGAAAGAGCTGTGGAGATAGCAAAGGCTGTTGGCCTGGCTCCAAGAACTGTCAGAACTATTAGAGATCGAGATGGGGATAAAATAAAAGAGGCTGCAACATTATTAGATGCTGAAACGATGATTCGTACAAGGAGTGCTTTGATGATTTGGATTGAAAATCAAGTCGCACAAAAAATACCATTGAGTACAAGAGTAATTCAGACGAAAGCCAAAAGCATATTTGATGACATAAAAAGTCAAGCAGTATCCAGCGATAATGCTAGTGATAGTCATACAACCAACAATGAAACATTTTAAGCTAGTCAGGGCTGGTTTGAGAGATTCAAGGTTCGAGCAAATCTGCACAGCATTGCTTTTAAAGGTGAAGCAGCTAGCGCTGATATAGCTGCTGCAGAACTCTACCCAAAAGAGTTAAAAGCATTAATTCATGAAGGTGGCTATGATCCAAAACAAGTCTTTAATGTTGACGAGACTGGATTATTTTGGAAACGTCTACCTCACAGAACTTTTATATCTAAAACAGAAAAATCGGCGTCAGGATTTAAAGCTAGCAAGGTTAGACTGACTCTTCTTCTTGGTGGTAATGCAAATGGTGATTTTAAATTTAAACCATTTCTTATTTATCAATCAGAAAACCCAAGAGCTATGAAAGGTTGCGCAAAGAATCTTCTTCCTGTCCATTGGCGTGCAAACAAGAAAGCATGGATGACAGCATCTTTATTTCAAAACTGGGTTTCAACGTGTGCTATTCCAGAAATTAAAGCTTATTGCAACAAGGAAAACTTAAGCTTCAAGGCTTTGGTTTTAGTAGACTATGCTCCTGGCCACCCAGCTAACATTGATGAGTTGTCAGAAAACGTGAAATTTGTATTTTTGCCGCCTAATACGACATCAGTTATTCAGCCCATGGATCAGGGAGTAATATCGACTTTTAAAAGTTATTACCTTCGAAGAACCTTTCAACTTAATTTATTTTGTTTTAAATGAATTAGTTTCTTTTTGTTTTTATATGTATAATAATTAATAAAATGAAATTTTATTTTGGTTTCTTTTTAATGATCACTTTGCTCAATTTTCTTTTTAAAAAGTAGTATTTTTGTAACCCTTGGAACCCATCTTCGAACTTTACATGGTTTGCTATAGAAAATCCTAATTCACTTTGCGTCGTTTCAATTTGCGTCGTATTTTTTTGGAACGTATCCCCAACGCAAAGCGAGGGATAGGTGTACTTTAGAGGGTCGCAAATGCATCCTTCTACCTGTTACATACGTTTGCACAACTTCATGATTCCCTTTTCCCATTTTTAATGGGAACAGGGTATAAAAAGAATGAGCAGGAAAGGCGTATGCGTGAAGAAGTCGAAAGCCTGTTCGGCATGAATGAGCCTCGAAAATTCTACCAAAAAGCCGGAAATCTTGTCACCGATCCACAAGTGGCACTAGACTAATGGAGAAACTATTTCTCAAACCTGCTGGGCGGCGATGACGAACACCATGACCCTTGAAAAGTAGTGGAACTACCAATCGATGATATAGAAATAGACCCACCGGACCATTTCGAAGTTTGGTTAGCCATAAAAAGGCTAAAAAATAACTAAACCGGCTGGAGCTGATGAGCTGCCCGCTGAATTGTTCAAGGCTGGCGGCGAGGAATTGGTAAGGTGCATGCACCAACTCCTATGCAGAATATGGTCCGAAGAGAGAATGCCCGAAGATTGCAGTCTAAGTGTACTGTAGTGAGCCCTCATTAACTTTAAATACATAAGTTCTTATATACAATTAAGTACATTAAATATTCACACAGCAACACATAAACACATAAAAAACCCCATAACCCAAACACATATATATGTAAAATGACTCCTTATCACTTAGAGCGACTTAAAACTGCCGAGCCATCATTTTGATGCAAGCATTGGACTCATGCTCGTATAAACATATACACACACATTCATATTTCTCATAAGAATATGTCCAAGTACGCTTAGCCTGAGCAAAAGAAAGACAATAAAATTGAAAAGCAAAGAGGGCAAATGGTGCCTCTGCAATCACATCATTACAACAGAACCACTAATCACTACAACACGGTAACAGAATTACAATGCATAACACATTTCTCGCATTTTCCTTAAAACAAAGGCTGATGGAGCCAAACCGAGACCAGTTTCAATAAGTGGACAAAACTGAACCAGAATTTTTCATCAAAAAGGTTGCAACAAAATCGATGTTCCCCTGTGTTATCGATCCGCCCAAGGAATGGTTAAGATCGGATGAACGATAGTCGAGCTATAAGAAAAACCAAACATTTTTTGGGCAGCACCGACCGCACCGACGGCAGATAAATAATCAAACACAGTGACGAGCGACTGGCGCCGCTGACCTGAAGCAGCAGTTCCGACCTGCTCTGCTGAGCGCAAGCAGCGAAAAGGAAAATGACAAAAAAGCGTTAAACGACGACTGCTGGCGTTTTTAGCATTTTGTCAAAAGTCAGTTTTTATACCTTGGCAGAGGATATTATAAAATTGTTCGGATGCTAGTAACGCATTGAAGGAAGCATCTCCGACCACACAAAGTATATATATTCTTGATCAGCACGACGAGCTGAGTTGATTTAGCCCTGTCTTCACCAAACTTTGCACGAAGTCTTTTGGTACATTTACGCTGCACATATATCGGAACCGGCCGGATCGGATGACTATAGCGTATAGCTGTCATAAGAACGATCGGTAGAAAAACTAGTTTTAGTGAGAAAAACCTTTTTGTTTTCAATGGAAACGCCACCAAACTTCGTATTTCTTAGTTTACTATGCTTTTCCATGACTCCACCAAATTTGGTCGAAATCGGACATTTATATAGTATAGCTGTCATGGAAAAGTAGATTCTGACAAGAAGTCTTATTTTGAAAAACTTTTTTGTTTTCAATGGAAATGTCCTCAAAACTAGCATGTATTTGTTTTATATGCTTCCTCACAATTCTACAAATTTTGGTCAAAATGAATGAATGAATGAACGGTCGAAAAAACTAGTTCTTGTGGGAAACCCTTTTTTTAATAGAAAGGTCCCTTACGTTAGCATATATTTATTTTATATACTTTTACACAATTCTACAAAGCATATAGCTACAGTATGAATGATCGGTCGAAAAAGAAGTTCTAGTGCGAAAAACTATTTTGTTTAATGCTGGGTACGGAGATACCTGGGAAATGGTTTCGAAATCGAAAATTTTGCAGGTAGTCATTTGAAAAGCGTGTATTCTGTTCACGAACGAAATATCATACCGATAGCACAGCGTTGCCACCCGATGCCCAGCGTGTCACGCAATTGTCTATCGAGTATTGGTTATTTCGAAGGTTTGAAATATATCTAAACCATATATTTCGTAAATCAACTGTCAGTGTGTGTGCCGCACACTCTGCAGCGACCGACAAGAAAAACAAATGCCTTGTAATGAGTGCAAAAACAAGTAAAAAACATAACAAAAAACTTCTCAATAGAGAAGAAGGTGGCCCTTATCTAATTAATTAAAGAGAAACCAAGAAGCATCTGGGAGGGTATATGGTAGATTCTACCCTCGGAAAGGAAGGTACGTAAATATAATAATTTTTGACTTTAATTATGTTATTCATAATTGCTTGCTATTTTTTAGGAGGCCAATGCAAAGCGGCTTGGGCTTCGCTAAATGACAGCTTACGTTATCGCCGCACAGTGGCCGGATTCGCGAATTTGGCGTTGCAAAAATCGTAACTTTTGAACGGAAAGAGATATTTGAAAAATTTCAAAAAGGCGATGATAGCTTTAAAATGAGCGTACGTTCAACTTTGTTTCATAGTTTAGTACACTAAAACTATTTAAAATTAAAAAAATTTTATAAAAAGATAATTTTGTCATCAGAGTCGTCTTCTTGTCGTGGAAGAGTATATACCAGTTTGAGCATGCAATGGAGAAATTCCGTATTGATAATTATGCTCGTCCGTTTCCGATGTCTCGAACTCCTGAAAATCTTTTTGTTTCCTCTTGCAGATGGCACATGTCAGAGCGGATTTGGTGTTTGTAATGTCGCTCAATACTTTTCTATCAACCATAGTCAAAAAACATTGAAATCCAATCCGGACGACTTTTCCTCCTGTAGTTTCGACGGGGACTGGCCTCAGAGCAGATATTTCCTCCTTTATACTGTTAACAGTGCTTTTGGATAGTTCAAACGTTTCCTTCGCATACTTGAATATTATTGGGCGGCAGAAATGTACTGATGAGAGATGAGGATTTTTTCCAGTGATCCACATTTCCGTTTTTCAGCCGCAGTGGGACAAGTAAGACCATGAACATGTTCGCATCACTCACTGGGTCTTCATCGGAATTAATCACTTGCTTGTAAGCACGCTGTCCCGATGATACATCGCAGCCACACTTGCAGAATATGGTCAAGTTTTCTGGCACTGCTTCCAGTTCCGATTCGGTTTGATTTTGTACAATGCGTTTCGCTGTGTGGTCCAATAAATCCTGAAGTTTTACTTGTGCCGATATTTCAGTGACTTCCACAGGAGCTGGAACTGCATCTTTTTTGCAGCAGTTATAACTTCGTTGCTGGGAAGAATGACCGATTTGTGCTTCCCTAACGAGTCCCTCTTCTTGTTATATTTCTGTTTCGAAAATCCCACGTCCAAAAACAGGGCCAAGGCTTCTTCTGGAGTGTACTTGATGGGCTGCACGTTTAGCGGAGTATAAATCTTGTCCTTAATGCGCTTAAGACGGACAGGACTAGCAATTGCAACAGACTTTTTATTTTTTTTTTATATGAACATTGACGTACAATGCACAGTACGTTCAAGGGGCACTTGTGCGGATATTTGTAACGCATTGAAGGAACATCTCCGACCACATAAAGTATATATATTCTTCATCAGAATGACGAGCTGAGTTGATTTAGCACTGTCCGTCTGTCCATCTGTCTGTCCGTCTGTTTCAATGCTATCTCCTCCGTCAGTTTTAAAGCTATCCTCACCAAACTTTGCACGAAGTCTTTTGGTATAAATACGCTGCACATTTGTCGGAACCGGCCGGATCGGATGACTATAGCATGGAACTGTCATAGGAACGATCGGTCGAAAAACTAGTTCTTGTGAGAAAAACTTTTTTGATTTTAACGGAAACGCCCCCTACATTGTCAAATATTTATTTTATATACTTGTACACAATTCTACAAAGTTTTGTAAGAATGATCGGTCGAAAAAGAAGTTCTAGTGAAAAAACTTTTTGTTTTAATTGGGATCGCCTCCGAATTTCGTAATAAACAGTTTGTTATGTTTTTCCATGATTGCATTCGAAATCGAAATCGGACATCTATATGATATAGCTCCCATAGAAAAGTAAGGTCCGAAAAGTAGTCTTATTTAGAAAAAACAAAGGGTATACATAACTTCGGCCCAGCCGAAGTTAACTTTCCCCTATTTTTTATTATTTTTTTATTACTAATTTTTATTTGAAATGTTTTCAACATTGTCTTTATCCAAAAATCAAATTTTTCCATCATAAACGTCAAAATATAATGGACATAAATAAAAAACCCCTTATATTTTTCTCTTAGTCTGTTCTCTTCGGTTTTATGGAAGTTTAATTCTTTTTCTTATTTGGCCCGATATTTCAATCACAACCGTTTGACGGTCTTGGCCGCTGCAATTAATGCCCACCACTCGCCTTTGTCTTGTGCGAGCTGGCACCAGTTGGCCAGTTTAAGCGACGCAATGTTTTTCAGTACCTGATTTTCTCAACTAAGTTTCGGGCGTTCTAGCCTTCTTCCTTTCCCTAATTCGTTCGCCTTCCGCCTATACACTTTTTTACTGGAGCTTCTTCATCCATACGAGTAACATGTCCAAGCCAGCGCAGCCGCTGTTGTTATATGCGCTTGACCAGATCAGTGTCCCCATTGAGCTCATACAGTTCGTGGTTCCTCATCGCGCCTCCTCATCCACTGTTGTTAATGTCCATGCTTCTGCGCCGTATTGCAGGACTGGGATAATAAGCGACTTGTATAGCGCAATTTTCGTTTTTTCGAGAGAGGGCTCTGCTTTTGAACTCCGTAGTAACATCGGTAGTAGTAACATCTGTTAGAATTTGAGCACTGGCGCAGTATATACTCCATCAGCAGATTAAAGAAGTTACACGATAAGGTGTCACCCTGCTTAAAACCTCTTCTGGTATCGAAAGGCTCGAAAAGATTCTTTTCTATTTTGACGGATCTTCGTGTGCTTCTCAACGTCATCATGCAAAGTCTAATGTACTTTGCTGGTGTACCAAAAGTAGATAGGGCTTCAAAGAACTTTGACCTTATTGGTATGTCGGAAGCGGCTTTATAATCAACAAAAAGATGGTAGGTTTTTATTTTCGTCTCTTGGGTTTTCTCCAGTTTTTGTTTCAATGTGAATATTTGGTCTATGGTGGATTTACCAGGTCTAAAGCCACACTGATAAGGTTCGATTAGTTCGCTCATTCTCGGCTTCAGACATTCATATAAGATACATGACAGAACCTTATATGCAATGGGTAGGAGACTGATCCCTCGGTAATTGGCGCAGATTGCAGTTTCTCCTTTTTTTAAGTTTTGGGCAAAGAACACTTAAGCTCCAATCTTCGGGCATACTCTCTTCGGACCATACTCTGCATAGGAGTTGGTGCATGCACCTTACCAACTCCTCGCCGCCAGCCTTGAACAATTCAGCGGGCAGCTCATCAGCTCCAGCTGATTTGTTATTTTTTAGCCTTTTTATGGTGGTTCCACTACTTCTCCAGGGTCGTCATGGTGTTCGTCATCGCCTCCCATCAGGTTGGAGAATTAGTTTCTCCATTTGTCTAGTGCCACTTGAGGATCTGTGACAAGATTTCCGGCTTCGTCCCTACATAGTGAGCCTTGGGGCTTAAAACCTTCGGCTAGTCGCCGAAGTTTTTGGTAGAGTTTTCGAGTCTCACTCATGCCGAACAGGCTTTCGACTTCCTCACGCATACGTTTTTCAGGCTCATTCTTTTTATACCCTGTTCCCATTGAAAATGGGAAAAGGGGGATCATGAAGTTGTGCAAAAGTATGTATCAGGTAGAAGGAAGCATTTGCGACCCTATAAAGTATATATATTCTTGATCAGCATCAACAGCCGAGTCGATTTAGCCCTGTCTGTCTGTCCGTCCGTCTGTCCGTATGAACGCGTGTTTCTCAGAGACTATAAGAGCTAGAGCCACAAATTGTTGCAAGTATATAGGTGTATACCCGATTCAAAACGAGTTTGTTTCAGATTTGGAAAATTCCTTCCCCTTCCCCCGTTTAAGCGCAAAAAACTGTCAGAGCCACAAGATAGACCTTCCAAACTTAACATATATCAAGTAAGGCCCAATATCTATCTATTCTGAAAAGATCACTAAGATCGGGCAATAAACACCGAAGTTATATACGAAGCAATTTTGCCTAATCTACAAGGCTATTCTGGCTCCGGTATGGAGATATGACCTACAAATTTATGGAATCGCGGCGAAGTCTCACCTGAGTAAGATTGGAGTGGTCCAGGCGAAAATCCTTAGACGCATTACGAGAGCTGAATGGTACCTAAGAGCCAGGGATATTGAAAAGAACCTTGGAGTTCCCATGGTTGGGGATGTTATCAACAAACAGGCCGCCTCTTACCTTGACAAGCTATCTCACCACCCCAACAAACTGGCTAAAAACTTGTTAAGAAAACGGAGAATCTAAGGTGTACGTCAAAGAAGAAGGTTAAAGAGAGTCTTACCCAAGGAACTGAACTCACGGCGACTCTAGCAGGACACCATTTACACCAAATTCTCACACTTTCTCACTTAATACCTACATTAAAACACTTATACATTATCGGTAAGCCCAAATGGACACTGCCAAGTACTGATGAAACACAATATCACACTAGTATAAGCGGCCATAAAGGGTAGCAGATGGCTAGTTACCAATAAATGTAATCTATAAAAAAAAATATAAAAAATGTTTTTAGTATTAATTTAACACAGTTGACCCCAAACTTTAAAAACATTTTGTTGTTATCTAAGAACGAGTTTCTCAATTTGTTCGTCGAATTTGAACGTTTAGTATACTTTTAAGAACGTGGTCTTGTTTTAAGAATGGAAAAATCAAGAACGGACTGGGTATAAAAGTAAGATAATGGGGATGTCTTTCAGAACGCCATTTGTTTCTGAGTGTATAGTATATAGTTGTTCGCTTTCGACCAAACTTATAGAATGCATTGGAAAGCATAGCAAAATAATAAATGCGGAGTTTGGAGACGTTTCCATTAAAAACAAATAAGTTTTCTCACTCAAACTAGATTTTTAGACGATCTTTCTTATGACAGCTATATGCTTTAGTCATCCGATCCTTCGTGGTTAAGACTTCGTGCAAAGTTAGTCCAAGATGGCTTTCAAACTGATGGAGCAGGACAGGAAGACATGGCTACTTATATCAAATCTACTCGTCGTGCTGATCAAGAATATACAGTTTATGTGGTCGCAGATGCTTTTTTCATGCGTTACTATCACTTGAATTATTTTTAAGTACCCTCTGCAAGAGCATAATAGCTATTAAATCTTGTGCCGTAGAAAGTCAAAAACTTTTAAAAATATTTATTTCTAAGCATTTTGAACATCACCTACCTCATTAAATTTTCCTGGCTGTTGACAACATTCCGTTAATTCCATTACCAATACGAAAAGCAAATTATTTTGTAAGGATCCGAGCCAGTTTCTTTATTTCAGCGAACAATTTTGTAATAATTCTAAAGTAAATAGGATGTTATTGTGTACTAGCGATGATGGAAATGCACTAGTTTAACTAATTAACGAATGGATCCATATATATAGCATGTATCTATGCATATGGAAAATGTATTCTTAAATGTAAACGGCGTTATATGTGACAACAAGTGGAAGTCGCTTCCAACTATCATTTTGCATGTCATTTGCTGATACACGAAAATGTCGAAATGTCTTCGTAAAAAGGAACAAAAATGATTTTATGCCGATTAGACTATTTTTTAGTTATACTGTAACTCGTATGATATGTATGTTTGTGTATAGATTTATTAAAAATCTTTTTGGCAGCATATTGATTTTTAGGAATTTACTCCTCCTCTTCTTCCTCGCCCTCAGTGTACTCTTCATAACTGTCACCGCCGGCAGCTGGCTCTTCAGTGTTAGAGTTGAGTTCAATGATAGGTTCCTGTTGAGGCTCCTCTATTGGTGTTAGAGGTTCTTCAATCAATGGCTCGTTAGCCTCGATGTCAGTTTTTTGAATTGCTTGAAGTTCCTGAGCTGCAATTTCAGCTTCTTGCCGAGCAATCTCGGCTAGTTCAGCTGCTTGACGAGCTAGTTCACCCTCACTTTCTTCTTCTGCTTGCTTTTCGATTTCTGCCAGGCGAGCAAGCTCTTGCTCCCTCAGGCGCTGCTCTTCCTCCAAGCGAGCTTCCTCAGCTAGTCGCTCTTCCTCAGCTTTACGGGCCGCTGCCTCTTCCGCAGCACGAGCTTCTTCGGATGCTTGCTCTGCTAAACGTGCCTCTTCAGCCAGCTGGGCTTCCTTGGCTAGCCGTTCTTCCTCAGCTTTTTGAGCCGCAGCTTCTTCAGCTGCGCGAGCTTCTTCGGCAGCACGAGCTTCTTCAGCAGCTTTAAGGGCCGCTAAGCGAGTCTCTTCCGCCAACCGTGCCTCCTCCGCTAGTCGTTCTTCTTCAGCTTTCATCTGAGCTGCCTCTTCAGCGGCGCGAGCTTCAGCTGCAGCCTTTTCGTTGGCTTCTTTTAGCAAGCGAGCTTGTTCGTCCGCTTTAGCCTTTTCAGCTTGAGCTTGCTTCTCAGCCTGTCGCCGACTTTCTTCCGCCTCGGCTGCTTTGCGTGCGGACTCCGCTTCACGGGCCCTAAAAAATGATATTAAATGGAAGCCAGTCAGACAACCAAATATTCGGACACTAAATCAGTGACTTACTTCTCTTCACGGCGCTTGGCTTCGTCGGCACGTTGGACGCGCTTCTTCTCAACTTCAACTTCATCCAAATCTTCCTCGTTCACAGTTAGAAGACGCTCCTGACGCAGACGTTGCTTTTCCTTCGATTCCAAGTCGATGGCATCTTCCAGGGGCCTGGGAGCAGAGAACTTCCTAGACGGGCGATTGGGGTCCAGCTCGGCATCTGAAAGTCGAATCTTGTTATCGCAAGTCTTAATCACAAGTGTTCAGCAGTTATAAATATTTCATCTTCTACACGAGTACCCATCAACCACTTTGCTTTGTCTTAAATACTTAGACTGTATGTACGTACTAGTACTTACTTTTTTTTTTCGCAGGGATTGATGCCTATACACGAAGCACGGAGAACTTGCAGATAAAGTGGACGCCAATGGTAGAGAGTAATTGTGTGTCATAAATGCGTGTTAGTATGAGGATGGAAGAGTATTTACAAAACTTAGTTGCACACATTTGTACATAGCTCAAAATACAAAAAATATTCGTGGGTTGAGAGCAATTAAATGGAACGAAGGTATAAATGATAACCATTAGGGGAAAGAGTTAATAAGAATATATACAAAAAAAAAGCAAATGAAATAAATCTTTTGATTAATGCCCTACTCCATTCGTTTAGTTTATTTGGTATCCATCTACAAATGTCACACAGGGATGGTCATAGCGGAAAACTGATTGATTGTTTTCCATTTATGGGTCAGCAAGTTTGCATAAGTAGGTCAAGGTCATCTGACTACTTTAAGAGTACGATTTCCCATGTCGTTAAAAAATGTATGTATGATGTTAAAAAACATATAAGGGTTTCACCCAACCCATCGCCCTTGATTAAGCTTTCATAACAGAGAGTATTGTAAATTTTTAATCATCGATTTCAATATGGACATTACGTTTATTTATTCCTTTACATAAATACATTTATTTCATACTTTTTATACAGATGTCCATACGGAGATATTAATATGTACATATATCATAAATGCAAAAAAATTAAACATGTATACATATAGAGGGTATTCACTAGCCATATGAAAGTCGAAACATGTCTATGACACAACAATAATGTAAACATTTTGTATTTAAGCCAACCACAGTTCCAAATTAAGTTGATTTTTCACAACAATAAAAGCGACAATTAATTCAAAACTATTGAGACTTAAATTTAAGACCTAAACAGAGCTAGTGAAAGCCCTCATTATTAAACAAAATCCAAAAGTTAATATTATGACAAGAGTTTGTGTGTTTGAATAATGCGAATGAGAAAAGGACAAACAAAAGTTTATGTAAACGAATAATAAGTAGTTTTAGTGAGTTACATGGAGTTCGTGTGCTTAACACTGTTAGTATCACAAGTGATAATCTGCAGAAAGTGTGGATTTTTCGTTCGGTTCTTTTAATCTGCTCTGATCTAATTTATGTCGAGATTAGTCTGAGAAAAATATTAGTAGTAGCTTCAGGGCTTGCAGATATCTTTTGTTCATCTTGTGGATATCGGCTTAGTTGTCTACCACGCAAAGAAAAGTCTTTTTTAAGTGTTTATTTAGAAAAATAGAAGTGTTTGTCCATACAAAAAATCAGGCATGTTATCATTTAGGCCTCAACTTCAACAGCTTCAACTGGAAAGAATCAATCAATCATAAAACGTTTAACGTTAGTCAAATACAATGAACAAAACTAGGGATGATGCAGCAACCAAATGCGTACGTTAACAATGTTTTAATTATGCATTGATTAAATGTAATCCTATTGCATAAATCTACCTGATTAACAAGAAGTTTTCCCCCTAATATTTCAAAAGCCCAACCATTTTAAAATTTGCCAATGATCACATACCAAAATACTCAAGATCTGATAAGATAGTGACTGAAACACTAGAATTCGCAAAATACCCAAAAGGACCAAATAGTCTTCCTTTTGGAGAAAAACCAATCATATCGGCATTTCAATAACTACCATAAGTTTCTTAATGGGGATTCTACATGACGAGGCTGTTTTTTTGTTCTTTTTTTGAAAAAAACGAGAGCGCAAAATAAAGTCGGTCCTGCCCGACTTCGATAAACCCGTTACTCAGGGAAATTAGTGTTAAATAGCCTTTCCCTATGTTAATTAACAGAGCATTAACATTAATGTGACCATTTCATCATTATGTGAGCAAAAAGTGCTTATAGCGCCAAAAAGCATGCAACGTTTTTTTAAACTTTTATATCTCTGCCATCTATTATCTGATCTTTATGAAACTTTCAGAGATTGTAGATACTGGGCACATACACTACACTGCAAAATATGAGCTTGATATCTTCAAAATTTTTGCAGTTATTCAACATTTTTTATTATGGGGGCGGGAGGGGGCTAGCTCTTTTAGTCTCCGAGATCTAGGTGTTCATTCAGACAGACGGACAGACGGTCAGACGGGCATGGCTGTATAAGCTCGGCTGTTGATGTTGATCAAGAATATATATACTTTATAGGATAGGAGATGCTTCCTTCTGCCTATTTCATACATTTGCACGACTTTAGTATACTTTCTTTACTCTACGAGTAACGGGTATAAATATTATTTGAAAACGCAGAGTTTTTCCAATTCTATTTTTTTTATTTTGTTACAAATAGATTAAAGTAAACAAATAAAAATAAAATGCAAATAAAATGTCTGATATAAGGGCTGTTCAAAAAGTTCTCGGCCGTCAAATGAGGGGTTCAAAAAAAGGAAAAGTGCTGGCGACCACGATTTCTTGTCTTCAGGTTGTTTAAGGCTTAAAGTTTGAAGTTGCTAGACTAATTGGGTCACCTTGGGCCTTAAAAAAGGCTATATCTTCTAAAGTATTTCAAATTTCAAAAAATCGTTTTAGGGAGATATTCTCAGATATTCAGGCTAACCAAAAATGCAAAAAAAAAAAAATATCGAAACAAATTTTTTGCACATGGAGAATCCCCCCCTAAAGGGGGTATTTGCTTCTAGAATTTTAAAAAAATTAATTTTTTGTACACTCTCAGAAAATTTCAAGTCAATCCGGAAATTATTTTCAAAGATATACGCACTTTTGTAAAGACGCTTCGGGAAAATTTACAGTGCTGCTAAAACTTTAAGCGCGTTTTTCTCGAAACTACTTTTTCATTCATGTTTGACTTGATTTCTCAAGTTCCAATGGACCGATTTACTTGACATTTTGTGAGGACCTTTCTTTTACATTCCTCTATGGCCCGAACTAGGATTATGCTTAAATTTTTATATTATTAAAACATTAAAAACTTTGAAAATAATGTCAAAAAAATTAATTTTTTCCAAACATTCGCCATTTTGCGAAAAAAAAAATATTTTTAAATATCCTAGTTTGGGCTATATCGACATTCTTACCAAATCAGAATCTTGTTTCATCCTTTTCTCTGATGACTAGAATGGTTGAAATCGTGTCAAGATGTAGAAACCCTTGTTTTAAACACCTCCTGCCTTAACAGCCTGTAACTTTTTTAATTTTTTCCATTTCTAATTTTTTATGCTTATTGTAAAAATTTTGAACATTAAGGAGAAAAAATTATGGTAAAAATATTTTTAGGTTTTTTTTATTGATTTTAAAAAAGGTCAAAAATTTGTCTCTCTCTACCCCTTAAAGCTTATGTTTTTAAGAAAATGCTAAGTACATATCATAGCTTCACTATCATTAGCCCGATCCTTGTCAAATTTTAGGTCGATCGATAAATTTAGATTGTTACTACAAAGCTGCTTTTTAAAAACTGAAACAAACTTCTGCGTATAGCACACACCTATGTAGCTTGTGGCTCTATCTCTTATAGTTTCTGAGATCGATGCGTTCATACAGACAGACAGACGGACAGATGGACGCCCGTCAGAGCTACGAACATTGCTTTATCGACTCGGCTGTTGATACTAAACAAGAATATAAGCACTTTTTTGGGTGTGAAATGTTTCCTTCTCCCTGTTACATACTTTTGCACAACCTCAAAATCCCCTTTTACTCATTTTCAATGTCAAAAATTAGGGTTTTTTGTCTTATTTAAAACTTAAAAAACCCGTCTTAACGGATCACACTTTTCTATAAACTCAACTCGCTAATTTATATATAACACTAAAAACCTTTTTTGGGTCAGAGGCGCTCTTCAAAATTTATATTTTCCTACTGAAAATGACTGCCCTAGTTTATGCTGATAAAACCTTCTCCTCAATTTAATTATTGAACGAAATGCATTTAAAAGTCAATTATGGATCAAATTCTATGTTGTATTAATCATTTGATGCTATTTACAGGTGTCATTTTCAAGCATGGGTAAACAGAGAACGATAGTACTTACCTTCCTGATGAGCAACATGATTTTGCTTCTCATTTTTCCAAGTCGGATGTCTAATGTACCAGGACAAGAGGTTAATATCAGTTCGAACTTTGTCTGAATCGTACATTGGCCGTCTAACATTATAGGCCTTATCACCACAAATCCTCACAGATGCAAGATGACTTTTACCTTTTTTTAAATTTTAAGAAATACAATTTAATAACAATTCATGCAATGACCTATTTTGATTTTTATTAACAGATTTCTGTACGAAAAACAAACTAAGACGAAGTTACACATTGAAGTACTTGAAGAATACTTACCAACATATTTTACAGCTGGCCTTGGGTAGTGCGAAATATTGTGCACTTCTTTTGCAATATGACGAACCGGGTTTGTGACGCGAGCTACATAAGCATCTAGTGCCATTTGGGAGGTTGGTTCATAAGTGTAGCTAAAAAAAAAGATTAGTTTTTAATAATAAGAGAAGTTATTTTTTTTTTTTTGAGTTCTAAAGGAGTTGACAGAACTGATAAACGTGTATCTATTTATTTCAGACTACACTTAAAATTTTTATTCGGACCAGAGCAGGGAATTAAATTTCCTTTTATTGCAACTTCTCATATTTTTGAAACTAACAACCAGAACTAACAAAACTATGCTTGTTAGGTACCGACTACTTTGCACAAGAAACGAGAGCGGAAGTTAAAGTCGGTCCTGCCCGACTTCGATATACCCTTTACTTAGTTAATGTTGTTTAGCCTTCCCTTATGTTAGTTAACAGAGCATTAACATTTTTTATAACTTTAATAACTTTGCCATTTATTATCCGATCTTTACGAAACTTTCAGAGATTGTAGATATTGGGCACATACTACACTGCAAAATATGAGATTAATATCTTCAAAATTATAGGCGTGGCCAAAATTTGAAATAAACTTGATCTGCGTAGGTACAATAGGAGTTCTATATACAAAATTAGATGGCTCTAGCTCTTCTAGTCTCCGAGAACTAAGTGTTCATACAGACAGAGGGACATGGCTATATCGACTCGGCTGTTGATGCTGATCAAGAATATATATCCTTTATGGGGTCGGAGATGCTTCCTTCTGCCTGTTACATACATTTGCCCGACTTTAGTATACCCTTTTACTCTATAAAGGTATAAAGACGGTTTTAACAACTTTCATTTGAAAACAATTTCATGTCTGCACTCCCAAACATTGAATTTGGGCACAAACTCTGCACTTACCCTGTAACTGGGAACGGCGTACAGCTGCGAGCGCGGCGGACAACTGGAGTATGCAAGTCCCGAATTAATGACTGGGCACGATTGCGAATCCTGCCAGTTTCCTCAGTGAAAGTCTGTAATTTTCGAAGTGTTTGGAAAATGAAAAATCTAGAAGGCACATTACCGAAAAATTTTCAGCAGTTTTTCCGTAACGCTATTAACGCAAAGTGGGAAATTAAAGTGCGATAACTTACGGTAAAGGGTTCGGTATTGAGGTAATTAGTTAAGGCCCGTGCGCCGTATCCAGGAGGAAGTCTCTTCAGGTATGAAGGTGTTACGCGAACTGGCGATGTAGTGATCCTCGCCGGTGAAACAGAGCGTGCATACACCCGTGTAATTGTTGTAGGGTTGTAGTGATACGATGGTGTGTATGTTGTATACGAAGTTGGGATATAGGACGAAGTGTAGTAGGACGTCGGCAAGTAAGTTGGGCTATAGTATGACGATGGCGTGGTGTACGAGTACGAGGTTGTTCTTTCCGGCGAAGAAATCACTCTAGTTGTCGTACGCACAACGCGGACAGGAGATGGCGAATGTATAACGCGCGAAAAGACGCGGGAAGGAGAGGTTACAACTCGAACTGGCGATGAAATAACACGTGCTCCACTGACGATTCGCCTTGGGATTGAGTAACTCGAGTAGATGGGGTAGCTCGTTTTGTATACCTAAGTGGTTTTTAATTGTTAACAAATTAAAATTGCATCATTTGTATATTGAGCATGGTAGAAATGTTAAGTTGACGGAAACATTAATGAATGATAAAAATGTGAAAGCCAAGTTAATTGGAATAGGGATGAAAATCATTGTCCATAAATAGAAAGCATAAAAGGAAAAACAAATGGTGCTGTCGAATAAGTGATGTGGTGGTGGCAGGTGATCAACAGTCAAATATGTTATAGTGCAGTGGTGTACGTAGGGGGGAAGGGGGTTAGCCCCCTAAGCATACATATACAGAAAAGAAATGGTCAGATAAAATCAAACTCAAAAAGATTGATTTAATCTCGACCTTCGGATTGAAATTTCAAGCTCGAATCGAACTAGGTCGAGCTTGATAACTATAAGCTCCAAATCCGTACTTGAAAGTCAAATTCTCCTGACTCGAGATTGAAGTGAGTACGAATGACCCATGTCAAAGCGAAAGAGCGCAAGAAACTGAGAGTAAGAAAATCTCTATCACCAGTACTATGAGGCTAAATGTGTACACACACATACGCAAATGCTTTTATCAACTTTGTATTTCATTTTATGTGTCGATTTTTCTACTATGATGCCTTGGAATTCCCAAACAGTCGTAGCAATGATGGCATGAGGAGATAGCTGAATTCTTTAAAGATAGAGCTGGCGGTAAGCAAACAACTAATGACCTCGAGCCGGCTAGAACTTGCTGGTTTGAAAATCAAAAATGTCGTTCAATAAGTCGCATGGTGCTCTTGTGAGAAGCTCATTTTGGGGTAACATAAAGTTTCAACAAGTAAGGGCACTGTAGTCGAGGGCCCCGTCTATAAAATACTCCGTACGCACGCTCTAGCTGACAATGTCTTCATGATCCCCTTTTACCCATTTGTAATGGGTACAGAGTATAATAAAGAGATAACTTCCATCTCAGTTATTTATAAAGCAATTCTTTTTGTGATAGGCTCTATGAAAATAGGCCGAGCGAATTTAGGCCGCGGTGCAGTTTGTTTGGCGGCCTTATTGCATTCTGCAAAATGAATTTATGCCGCGACCACAAAATGAAATTAGACCGCGCAGCCTTCTTTCATTTTTCAAAATGAATTAAGGCCTCGATTACAAAATGAAACTTGGCCGCGACGTCTAAATTCATTCTACAAAATGATGTCAAAATGAAACTAGACCGCGCGGCCTTAATTCATTTTACAAATGAAATAAGACCGCCCGGCCATTTTGCAGAATAGAACATAGAATGAATTTAGACCGCGCGGCTAAGTTTCATTTTGTAGTCGCGGCCTTAATTCATTTTGGTAAATGAAAGCCGCGCAGTCCAAATTCATTTTGTGGTCACGGCCTAAATTCATTTTGCAGAATGCAATTTGGCCGCCGACCGCGTCCTAAATTCACGCGGCCTAATCTCCACCCCCCGTTTGAATAGCACAAGTCAATTTTGGTAATTTTTGAAGCAATCCCTTTTCGGATTGTGTGTAGTTTGAATATCGAGCTCAATTTAATCTCGGCCAAACTTTCACCAAGCCGATTTCTAGATCAATTGAAGTACGAATTTCGAGCTTAAGTCAATATTGAGCTTTCTTGATTTGATCCTACTAAGGGATCAAGACGAGTTCGAATAACAAGCTAAAATCAATCCCATGTGGGATAAAGTTGAGATTAATACAAAAATTTCGGTTTAGAAAAATCCAAGATCAAGTCAATCCTGTTCATACCAGGAATGAGATTGATTTAATCCCGAATATCTCGGATTTTTTTTCTGTGTACATATGCAAAGTACTGTACTAAGGAAGATACGATTTAATAACTCAAGGCAACTAAATTACACTTTTCCAGTATATCGAAGGATTGGGGGTGAATTTAAATGATTTACGTGTGCTGTACACGAATCTGTTTTCAGAAATGGACCATCTTGTCTACATTTATAGTAACTTTTTAAAGTTGCCTGAGATACCTAATTCGTCCGTCTTTAGACTCGTTTTTGGGGCACTTATACTATTGTTTTAACTCTTCTAAGTATTACTTCTCAGATTTAAAACAAACTCTAACAAGCATGTCTTCCATTTTTGGTGTACCATTTTTAATGTATGTGTTCAAAACTATTAATTTTTCTACTGTAGGCATTTTTATTAAAGTCTTATAAAAAAATTTAACCAACATCTACAGCATACCCATGGGCGGTTCAAAATAATGTCAAAATATGCTAAAAGTTAGCCATATCAAAAGAAAAGGAACGCCACAATTTAATATACTGGACCTTGTTGCCAAGTGTAATGATTGTTTTAAAACCCCCTGGAAAAATCCTGTGTAAGCTGCTGATGTTATCCGATTCGATCTAGTTTCTTTAAATAAATATAAATGAGATGGATTTTTTTTTGCTGTTTCATCCTTTTTAAAAATATTATTCTTATAAAAATGTAGGTAATTGTATGGTAAGTTTTATGCACAAAAACAAACAAACATAGCGTTTCCTATAAACCTCGTATTGTTCATAGATTACATTTGACCCTCAGGTACAGACCCTCAGGTACAGACCCTCAGGTACAGACCCTCAGGTAGCTCAATGAATAAAAAGCGAGATCGTAAGTCGGCCCTGCCCAACCTTAATAATGATTAATAGCCTACCCTTCTAACAAATTAACATTATGTTAGCAGAGCCGGCTGACCGCCAATATGTAAAAGCTCATGGCATACGTTACAAAGATTATTATTGGGCCTTAATGAAAATTTGAGAGATTTTGCGACTATATTTTTTTAATTTACATTCTATAATTTGAGATATATATCTTAAAATTTGCGTGTTTATCATTTTTGTTGTGCGGGCAAAAACGTGATCTCCATGTAGACTATAGGAGTCTTCATTCAAGGTGTGGCTGCTTTAGCTCTTCTAGTTTCTGAGATCTAGGTGTTAAAACCTACAGACGGACGGGATAATCATTGATGCTGATCGAGAATATATACAGGGTGTCCAGAAACTTTTCGTCAGAACTTTAACACATGATAGCTGTTGTCAATAGAAATACTTTTTCTTTTACACAATGGCTATAAGTGGCCCGCTTTCGATTTACGTTTGATGCACGAAGACTTCAAAAGTACCGGAAAACATTTTATGATGAGGAAGCCGCCTCTGTGGATAGGCTTCCGCATACACTCGTTGAGCACTCATTGTCCCGGGTACTCGACTTTAAATAATTTCATAGAATCACAAAATATTACTCTCAATATAACACTACAAACCTTCCCTACATTTGGGAAATTCCAAAAAATTAATTTTTTGATAACTATTTCACCGAAATTTTTATTAGGAATAAAAAAACTGCATTTTATTTTGAGACGTCATAACTTGGAAACGAAATCACTTAGACGCGGGGTATAAAAGAAAAAAATATTTCTATTGATAACAGCTATCATGTGTTAAAGTCCTGAAGAAAAGTTTCTAGACACCCTGTATACTTTATGGAGTCAGAGATGCTTGTTTCCATTGATACAGAATATAAAAAAGGCTGGCAAAATTTAAAAATAGGGGAAAGTTAACTACGGCTCGGCCAAAGTTATGCATACCCTTGCAGCTTGTTTTTCTAAAAAAGACTTCTTTTCTGACCTTACTTTTGGGATGGGATTTATACAATATAGATGTCCAATTTCAACCAAACTTAGGCGAATCATGAAAAAAGATAGCAAACTAATAATTACAAAGTTTGAAGAAGTTTCCGTTGAAAAGAAAAAAGGGTTTCTCAATAAAACTACTTGGTTCCTTCATTTTTGTTATCAATGGAAATGTCCTTAAAATTGGCATTTATTTATTTGGTATGCTTGACACAATTCGACAAAGTTTTGTCAAAAACGGATGACTATGAACGCAGTTCGAACGATCGGTCGACAAAGTTATGGTTAGAAAAACTTTTCTGTTTTCAATGTTAGCGCCTTTAAACTGGTCAGATATAAAAAGAAATGTTCGAATCGCTTTCGAATTTTAACTCAGCCAAAAGGCAGCCTTGGCAATTTCGATCAGCACTGCGCATGGGCTGATTTGGAATTGCGAACAGCTCGGTTTCATTTCGATCGTTTTTCTTTCGTCTGCATGCAATTTCTGAGGTAAAAATTTAATAAAAATGATTTTAAATTAAATTAAAGTCTCGATATATCAAAATTACAAAGAATAACCGTTGCCAAGAAAATTAGCATTTTCTTTTCATTCCACTGACTCTTAGGTAAAACTTTTGAAAGCGAACAGCTTGATCGTTTTTCGGAAACGGGAACAGCTACCAATTCCGATTCCGCATGATCTGATCGAAATCGAAAACGGGAACAGGCCTGATTAAGTTTCTGCAAAAGTATGTAACAACCAGAAGGAAACATCTCCGAACCTATAAGGTATATATATTCTTGATCAGCATCAAGGGCCGAGTCAATATAACCATGTCCGTCTGTCCGTCCGTCCGTCTGTCTGTCCGTGTGAACAAACCGATCTCAGAGATGGTAAGAGATCGAGGTTCGACAAGTACGGGACAAAAACTTCTTTTACTTGCAGGCTGATCAAGTTACAGTCGGGCTTGATCGAATTTCTCTCTTTTTATATGCTGTAACCATTGAAAATTTTTAACAGGGACTTAGAAGTTGTGCAAAAGTAAGTAACAGGGAGAAGGAAACATTTCCGACCCAATAAAACATATATATACTTGTTCAGCATCAACAGACGAGTCGATAAAGCCATGTTCGTCCTTCTGTATGTCTGAATGAACGCGTCGATCTCAGAGACTATAAGAGCCACAAAAATATTGGCAGATCAAGTTTGTTTCAGATTTTGAAAATTATCCTCCCTCCTCCTTTTACCGCAAAAAACTATCAGAACCACAATTTTTAAGTTAGAGCACCGGGACTTAATACATATCAAGTAAGGACAATTTCGTTTGTTGAGCTGGGAGTACCGGGTCGTCAGCTAGAGCGTGAGTGGGTGCGAACGTGAACGCGTGCGCGCCTGCGGTAGTAGTAGTGTGTATGTATGAATGAAAACGCAAGAAACCAAGGGTAGAGGGTATTTATATATCTGCTACTTAAATATACTTTTCGGCAAGATTTGGTTTAAATCCAGCTACAAGTTTTTTTTGTAGACTTAAAAAACGAAGTAGTTGAAAAGTTTCCCAACTTTGATTTGGATTACTCAGTTCTACAAATACGGCTGTATCCCAAAAATCTCTTCCAACCAAATTCCAACCGAAAACCAATTCTCGGTGTCCTGAAATCTCTTTCGGTTGGTTTCAAATCTCTAGTGATTTGGTTAGAGATTTTGTTAATTCACCGCTAAAACTATTTTGATAAGCAAAATTAGTTTTGGAAATGTAAGCTACAAATAAATGGCATGTTTAATTTAATTAAAATTGAAATTTGCATTTTAATAATTTTTCGGAAAACCAACAGAAGAAGGCTGCCATATCAGCCAAAACCGTCGTACCAGTGGCGCCATCTGCCTGCCTCAGTAGCGCCGCATCGGAAATTTGTCAACAGCAAACGAGCCAAGGGTTGGAAAGTGTTGCTTTATGATTGGCGCGAAAATATTTTTAAATTTTTCATTCTAATTTTGGGTAACATGACTTTAATTTAAATTATATTATTAGCATGAATCATAAAACGTATGCCTCAATTAACAGATTTCCCTTTAACATCAAATTAATTCGAAACTAAAATCAGGGAAATCAGGAAAACAGGGATGGACAAAAATTTTGAGCCTAATTGGACAAACTCTCTTTCCCACGAAGAAAACGAAATCTCTCGAAGTTCAGGGACACCGACGGATTTTTCGATCGATTTGCAAACCAACCGAAGACAAAATCTCTATAGATTTCCAGGACACCCCCGATAGAGACCTTTTGTGAGTATCCCGAGCATCTTTAACTAATTCCTGTAGACAAACACCTGCTGAATACGAGCTGGAAGGTCTATGTCATACCTTAGTATTCGTTTCCAAGATATTCGCGGAAAACTATTTTACCGACTTTGGACACCAAGCATTAAATTGGTATTTTATGAAGCCTCTAGTATAGTCAACATATCAATGCAAATGAGAAAAATCAAACACGTGGTATAAGCAATGCCAATGGTGTCGAAATTGGCCTTCAAAGTAAAAATTTTACTTGTTTTATAGCAATTTTGTCAAACTAAACTACCTGCTATAAGCCATTGGTTTTGTCGGATATTTATAGAAACCATCTTATCAAATAGATTGACATATGCGCTAATTATGAAATTTTTATTTGCACTTTTGTAAGGAACATTGGCCAAGTTACAGCGTGTTCAACCCAAAAATCAAGATTTAAATTTATGGGAGGACAACTAAAATTCCAACAAAAAATTTTATAGGAGTTTAATAAGCCTACTTGATAAAAAATTGGAGTCACCCAATAACTTTCTGCTGCCGCAGACCTGTGCTTTTGAGAAAAATTGAGAAAAATCACGAAGCAGCGACTGCTGCTGCCTCGCTTTTTTGCTAAAATCGTCATTCGGAGCTGTCAAAAGTAAAAATATTGCGACTTTTGTTTATTCGACTGAAGCAATTTAATCACTGCAAAATTCCACGTTTGAGATAACCGAACGACTTCTTAATTTTACCGTAAGTAGTAACTTTACTTTAGTTGTGTGTTAAAGTTAAATCAAACGAGTATATGAGCATTTCCACAGAAAGGTCCATCGAGACCAAAACTAAAAGTACCCAAAAACAGTACATTTTATCATATTTTCATAGGGGAACAATCAACACTAACTGATGTTAGCCAATCAAATAAGAATTCATTAACCATTTCGAGATTTTCGAAAGCAAAATCGTCCAAGAATCATTTTTCTCATTTGGATACTTATTTTGCGCGATTTTTTTGAAAAAGGTACTAAGGATTGTACAGACTTTGGCCCTTTCAAATCAATTTTAGGGTACAAAGGGTTGAAAAAGAATGAATATGAAACCATACTGTACACTGTTACTTTTTGCTTTGCATTATAACAGAAATCAAATAGATATTATGATGGGAAAATATGACAAGTGCGCAATGTCACGTATCGAATCCTATTATTCTTTCTAAGAAAAAAAAAATAAAGGAAATGTTTCAATCAAAATAATTATATTATACATTAAAATTGTATAAAAACATTTTTAAATTAGTCGCACTAAACAATTTTGGCAAGTTTCGCTATGTTCTGCACTTATATAGATGCCCAAAAAAAAACACTTTCATTTTTGGTCAAGTGCGTCTGACAAATGAAACATTCCATGCATTTTTATAAAAAAAAAATTAAGTAAGAAAGTCTGGTGAGGCCGACTATAATATACTCTGAACCAACGAAGGGAATGTCAGAATGTCCGAACCTTCTATATATAAAACTGTGAGAGATATGGGTTTTTTCCAAATTGCGGGGTGGAAGGGAACGTGGGAAAAATTTAAAAATAAATTGATCTTAGCTTTTGTCCCATACATGTCGAACCTCGATTTCTTACCATCTTTAAGATCTGTGAGTTCTTTCGGACAGACGGACAGGCAGACAGACATGGCTATATCGACTCGGCTGTAGATTCTGATCAAAAATATATACTTTGGTTGTAACAAACTTTTGCATAAACTTAATATACTCAGTGTACCTTTGGTACAGAGTATAAAAAATTATCAATATGATGCGATTATCCTAACGATCTTGCCTGTCTTTTAATGTAACTTTATGGTACCATTAATGTTAATGCTCGGTTTATTACCTAAAGCGATGGCTATTAAACATTTATTACCCTGTGTATTGGGTATATCAAAGTCGGGCTTTATCTTACGCTCTTGTTTTTCACTAATCTGATGTGGTATGTAAATATTTAATTCTTCGATTGCTCTTTATTCAGTTGTTTTTTAACTTGACCATATTTATTTTCAGTTTGTTCAATTTCTTTCTTTAACTTGCACAGCCATTTTGGAACTGCCATTTTCGGAGCTCAGGACTGGCTATTTTAAGGAGTCAGACATGTTTCTTTATGACTTGGACTGCCAAAGACCTAGACGGACTTTCGACTTAAGTAATTTTGCTTACGCCATCACATATTGCGTCAACGTTAAACGTATGCCAAGTGCGAGCAGAATTAACAGACCAGAATAACAGAATTACGCTTATGTTTCAGGTGTTTCTGGTGGTGGGTCACACTACTCAATTGAATCAATTTATACAAAGTGTTAGTCTTTCACATATGTTCCAAACCTTCATTTTAAACAAGCTCGGGCACTTCACTCCAAGCCTTGTTAAAAAAATTTAGGTCCGAATGCTTGAGTTGGGATAAATCCCAAGTGGCATTCCAGTCTCTCAACGTAATAATCAGCGTCACATTCTTTCGAAATTTAATTTTTTTATAATTTTGTTAAATCCAGCTGAGCGATGACTTGCATGTAGAATAAGAGCGCGTAACATCTTGTTTTGACAATATTGCTCAACGCAAAATAAGGCCGACTGCCTATTAACATAAGTGCCGTTAAGCGCAAAAATTATTTTCTAAGTTCATCGTGCAAAAGGTTAAGTGCAAGGAAATCGCTACGTCGGCTTCTTCTTCCCTCACTTTTTGCCCTTAAAGGCCCAGACGGACTCACGACGTAACGAGAAGTTTCATACAAAAATTGAGTGAAGAAGATTTCCTTGCACTTTACATTTTCCCCCGCTGGAGTCAAAAAGTATTATTGTGCTTAACAGCGCTTAACATCACATACGTGGACTCTATGTTAATAAGAAGTGGGTTAATAGGCAGTGGGTTTGCGTTTATCAGCTGGTGCAATATTGTTGCCACCAGATGTTAAGCGCTGTTACTCTACATGTATGCCATCGATCAGTTAGACTTAACTAAAATAGAATAAAATTTTAATTGTGATTGGAAGTGTTTTTTATGAAGACAAGGCTGCGCTGATTTTGTCGGTGAGAGACCGGGATGCCATTTGGGATTCATCCCACCCCAAGCTATCGGAATAACATTTTGTTAACAAGGCTTGGATTGAGTTGCCTGAGCTTGTTCAAAAAGAAGGTTTGTAACATACGTACATATGTGAAGAAAGACAAGCACTTTGGATAAATTGATTAATATTTCTACCAATATGTGACAGTTACTGATTACCGAACTGGATTTAAGGCTTTGCGGAAGAGCTATTACTATTATGGCAGAAGCACAAGCGTAAGTCACTTGTCATCAAAACAAAACACACCTGATTGAGCAGTGTTACCCTCCACCAGCTAATTTAAAAATGCATTAACCTGAACAACGCGTTGCACCGGCATAATTTTTTTGTTAGTTCTGGTCACACTAGGCATAAATTCCATGTTGACGCATGTGGTGGCGTAAGCTGAATTACTTACGACGTCAGTCCGTCGGGGCCTCAGAGCTGAACAAGATAAAAGTAAAATGAAAAAATGTTTTCCAAAAAACACATTTTCAGATCAATTGTTTTCTATCTTCTATCAAAGATAGTTCATTCTTGTTAATAAAAAATAGGATAATTTATTTAATTTATATAATATCTGATGGATCCAAGAATTTTATATCAGTGAATATAGCCCTTAGAAGTGTGAAAATATTAATATCGCATAAGAAAGAATGTTTCAAATTTTTTGTATTCAATATTTTGTATTTTGCATTTTTTAAAAATGTTTTATTTTAAAACCCTTTTGTAGACTACAGCCTACAAAACTAATCAGATGTTGTGAATAGTTGCTGAATCAAATAGAAATACAAAATAATCGATAACATAAAGTTTCGAATTTGGAAGCAAATGAAATTTAGTCGTGGTTAAATGCGTTTTATGGTTTTACTAACCAAGCAGAAATCCGTAGGCGATGATGTGATTGAGGTGATGGAGCAGTATGATAAAAGTCAATAGAAAAAAGAGTCAAAGAACTTAAGGAAAAGTGATGACAGCAATTACAAATATTGAAAACCAAATACTTACTCGAGTCACATTTTGAACAGATGGATACTGAAAAAATATATATAACATTGGATTTATTGTGATTCTTGTGAATAGTGAAGTGTCAAGCGACTTTAAAAAATTCTTGTACTCGGGTGTTCTGGAAACCCATAAAATTTCCTCTATCTTTTCGTATAAACGTATGCATTTCGAACTAAAACTGTTTGATTTTATGTGTTAAACGACACACATCTTATGACACTGAACTCAAAATTGTGACTGTATAAATATAAAGTCATCGAAGTTTAGATCGAAATACAGTTTTTATACTTAAGTCTGATCACTTAAAGCTTAACTAATCATAACTAAAGTTTAATCTTCTTAGCCTTAAAACTACCTACTAAAAGGTTGATATGTCTATTAATAATTATAATTAATCAATTTTGTAGTTTGTAATAAAAAATGGTCTGATGTTTTTAATACATTTCGGTCCGTTCTAACCTAACACCAGGACCACCATGGCCTTAAAATCTATAGGAACAACAAAAATCACTTTTCTTGGACATAGCTGTCCTTAATCACAAGGACCGTCAACTACAGGTCTAAACCGAAAGTCTAATTTTCGCTATTTTTGATGAGACTTCTTCAGGGAGTCTGATTTGTTATGTGCTGTTGCCACTATGTTTACTGTTTAAATTAAATCCTTCTATTGGATTTCACGTCCTCATTGCGGTTAATTGAGTTTTACCTCTTTATTGTGATGTTTTTTGATTTCATGCGAAAAAACCCGTCAAGGACACTTTCGAAGCTCCCACCCTCCGTATTCACCTGATGTTACTTCTTCTGAGTTCCACTTGTAGTGGTCGACAACTCATGGCCTGTTCGAATGTAAGATCTTCACAAATGACGAGAAATTACTTTGCGTGTATTTAATTTTGTACCAATTTCTCAAAGAAAAGTTTAAAGTCAAATTAAATTCCCTCCAAGCTTTTTTTGTATATTACTTACTTCTACGATCTACAAACATCAGACCAATTTTATTGGTACATACAACCAGCAAGTGACTAAAAAATAACAAGTATCACAATCATTGATGATTTTTGCGACGGGGATACCTTCTTTCATGTTTCATATTACCAGACCAATTTTATTATACCTCAGCAGGAATATTAAAATAACAAGAACCTTCATTATTTGTAGTTTAATTGATTTCGAACTGTGCACAAGATATGTAATACATTTTAAATAAAACTCCTTTTCGAAAAATGTGCCATAAAAAGTGAGATTTCATGAGATATTGCTTTCATAGTGAATATTGAACTACTAAATTAACTACAAATTAGACTTGCTAAAAGAAAACTATGAATCCGCCTATAACCATTAAAAAAAGGTGTAAAATACCCAAATAAATAATTTTGCCATCATATGAATATCGTATCTTGATTGGGGTTTTAGGAGAAAGTAAAAGAATGCAGGCGTTGGTATGTTTAATAAAGCCACAGTTGTTTTTATTGTATCACAAATATATTTTAATTGTCACGCTTCGTGGGAAGAATATATATGTATGTAAGTATAGACAGCTTGTACATATCTAATCTATTTAACAAAATAATTGATTATTAGTTGATTAGTCAAGTCAAAACAATTGACATCATTTTGAGGATGAACAGCGAATAACATCATACATACATGGTTAAATAATTCAATCATCGAAAACTGAGTGCGTTAGGTTAGTATTAAAAGGTTTAGGGTCGGTAAAGACATGTTCACCATAGCCAAGTCCGCTGCTTAGACATGGTACGAGAAGTGGCGGTATTTGGTGCCACCTGGCAGGTTTCCGGAGGTGGTCGACGAGTAGCTGTAGCCACCGGGTCCAGCGCCAGTGGTGCTAGTCCGCTCTGTGCTGTAGTTGTAGCCACCAGGACCGCTGCGCGATGTTTTCTCAACAGACGAAGTGTAGGAGGAGCGTTCTGGCCTGGAGTAGGGATTGCTCGAGTCATAACTGCTTTTCTCGACGGATGACTTTGAGGTGTACGAGTAGTCCGAGGAGGCGCGACTGCGATGTGAACCAGGTCTGTCCGTGCACAGGTCTAAGCGTGGAGTCTATAAATTCCGATTTGTACATTTAGGTATATAATTCTTTTACAAAAGAAGCAATCGACATAATAGTGTTATGCAGTAATGAAATCGAACCTACTTGCTGTTCCAAAAACTTGCATAATAAATGAGTAAGAACGCAAATGTGCAACTATCCAAAACTAATAAACGTGTGTCTTAAGCCTATTTAAAGGAAATTGAAACATGTTCGAGTTTTTGAAAGTCTGGCTGCGTCTTTGTGTGCACTTCGAAAAGTGGTTTTAATTCAACAAGATGCTACTGAATGGATTATATGTATTATGACATAAAGTAATAGAATTATATCGAGGGATCGGTTAGATACATACAGCTGTATATAATTTACATGTACTTTTACAAATGCTTGGTGGGTTAACACTAGAATTATTAGGCTACATTTATTCGGTTCGGATCGGTTCGGGTTGCGCTTCGTTGCGATATCGTTTGGGAATTCTGCTTATCTGTCCATTAGTAGGAATATTTTGTGACCAACGCGCCTGACTTTTCATTCCTATAGACTTCGCGTCGCACCGGCAAACTCTCGGAAGCTGCGCGATGCAGGCGTGGCAGCTCGCTGTCGAGACTATAGCGCGAGGTGCGGGCGGCTGTATTTCCACCGGCCTCCACAGTGTCGATGTGCTGTCGCACCATGCCCAGGATGCGTGAGCGATTCTTATCGCGGGTCGACACATAAGGCTCAATTGGCTCATAAGCAATTTTGTAGTTAGGCTTGATTGCAGCCCGATTAATAGGGTCAAGTATCGATCTTTTGCGCTGCTCATGGTCTGGTCTACGCACTCCAAAAGCAGTCACTGGATCGGAGATGAGTGAGGGCCGTGGCACGAACGGAACTTTCTCCCAGTCAATTGGTGTTCTGTTTGTTCTCTGCAATGCCCAGAATTCCACATATTTGTTTTTAATTTTAAAGACAGCCCATTTAGAATTGTTAGCGGGTACGGAGAAGACTTTGCATAGTGGCGAGGTGGGTGGGTTACCGCACAGACGGGGCACAAACTAGCAAACTGGCTCATATGTACAAAAATTTTCTCGTTAATAAGCCTGGTTCTTGGGTGCTGCTGGGTCCGTGGCGTTTAGTTTATATATACAGCGTTTACATTGGTTGAGATTGGTCGAGTGTGAAGCAAAGTCGGACATTAAAATTAGCATTACAAAAGTGCCTACATACATATGTAGTGTGGTTGTAAGTAATGTGCAATGGGAGTATTATTCGTGGCAATTTTAGTGAGGCTAGTGCAACTTTATATTGTGCACAAACAAAACATATGTATATATTTACAAATGAACCTTTACTACAGGCAAAATGTGAATTTCCTAAAAGTAATACAGCATATTAAACTACTTACAATTATACAAATTGTACAACCAAACTAAACAGTAACAAATAATTAATATATAAGTTCTTTTTTAAATATTTGCCTCATCTTTCAATTCCATAAAGTATAACATGTTTAATAAAATTTAAACCTGTCAAAGCTCTACCAGCAGGTAGGTTCAAAACCCTACATAAGTTTCTGATATTCAGAATTCGAAAATCTGCATAAATTGTGTTGCAATAGTATCAAAGACATTTGAGATGTTTTACCATGAACTTTTCGGAAATGTGCAAACCATCACTGGTTTCTTGGTAACAGAGACTTATAAATTTTTATTGGCTTAATTGTAAAATTAAATTCTGAATATCACACATAATTTGATCACAATGCAAGTGCGTCGACCAGCTTAATGAGGGAACGGATTCTAATACATTCAATGTACATACGCACTTGAAAAAGGTGATTCGGCTGATAAGCCCTGAGATTAAATAAGAAATCGCAACGTAATTTTTAAATTTATAATTTTGTTGGTTTGTTGGTCAACTGGTACTACTTTTGGAAAGCTCTCACAGTCTTATTTGGTGCGGTCATAATATATCTGTTTTTAAGTTGCAATCAGAATGGAATCTTGGATCGGATCAGTTGTCTGCTCCTGAGAATTCATGACCGAAAGAATGCCTGACCGTGTGTGCCAGCAAACAAAATAATAGGAAAGTTTCTATGAAAAATACTTGTCAGAGCTTTTGTGTCTATAAGAAGTCTAATCAGCCGACTCACGGTTGATCGTACTTGAATCATCTACTCATGTCAAAACGGCAAAATGGAAAAATTTTTATTTTTTTAATTTAAATGGACACGACAAGTCCCAAAAGCTTTCAACAAATTACTCATACGACATGTTCACCAAATCAATACTTTTTCAAGAAAATCTTAAGTACATTTCAATTGGTGTCACGTTTTGATATTCATAACATAGTTTTCTCCTTTTATATCAGGAAATCGAACAATTTTTAGATTAAATTAACGCCGACTATTTCAAAATAAAACAAATGGGCAACATTGCGTATGAGTGATTAAAAAAAGCCGTACGCGCTCCACTTAATAGGCTTTCATCCAAAATCATGATGATCCACTTAACAATTTGACAAAACAAAAATTTTAAAAAGTTGGCATAGCAAATAGTTATTTATTCCCCAAATGGACAGAGTCCTTAACTGGCTACACTAGTGTTAACCTAAATTATAACAAAATTTGTTGCCTTATGGACGAGTAATACTCAGCTAGCAGTTTCTTTACCTTCGATTTGTTAGAGTCGAAGTCGAAGCGCATGCTAACTGGCAAGGAATTAAAATTTTCAAGATCCCTACAATAGGTTCAATAAGGGAATAGTTGGTTCGGGAAATTTGGTGGGAAAAGGGTTGAAAATATCTAAGACTCCTACTTGGTACATTAAAGCTTATCTTGCCTAACAAGAAAGGACAATCAATTCAGCCTAATACAAGGTCATTTAAGAACATTACAGACGCAATGGTTCTCTGATCCGCTAGTTTTGAGAGTTGCAGCAAGGCACAACTACTAATATAAGGCGGCAAAGGGTCAGAAAAGTTAAGCGGTAGAAACGCAAATTTCAGACATTTTTTCAGTACCCTTTCAAGCCTCTTTATATGAATTGCAACAGAGGGGTTCCAAATAAGTGAAGCGTATTCCAACTTGGAACGAACAAATGCAGAATAAAGGCTCAACCTGGTGTAAGGGCCCATAAATTGGCTGGCATTGCTCTTAACAAAGCCAAACATTGAATAGGCTTTAGGCAAAATATAGTTCAAGTGCTCATTAAAAAGAAATTGTGTGTCAAATTTTACTCCCAAATCAATGGCCTCATCCCGACAGTAATCTGACAGTAAAGCATTTGATTAGTAAAGTGGAAGTAGGTTGTATGCACACCAAGAGCTGACCATATCTAGGTCGATTTCTAAGTTTTTAATAGATCGAAAAATTTTAAGATCATCAGCATAAAGCAGAAACTCAGCGTTATGAATACTCAAACAAATGTCATTAACAAAAATAATGAAAAGTAAAGCTCCAAGCGCACTCCCCTGGGGAAGGCCAGAAGTAGACACATATGGTGGTCCAAGTAGGCTTCAATCCAACCTAATAGTGAGGAATGAAATCCTAGCTTAAGAAGCTATGCAAGTAGTGCATGGTGACAAACTTAAATGCCTTGGAAAAATCTGTATAAACAACATCAACTTGACAGCGTTTACCAAAGGAACTGATGCTGTTGGTAGTCATTAAGCATTTTAACTCAGGAAAAAACTGCATTTCCACTGCTTTTGACTTGATGTTGCTTCTGAGAAAAATCAGAAGTCGTTGTCGAAGCTACACACAAACTGATTTCTAACAAAAATGAAAGAGCGCCAGAAGTTGTCGGTTAACGTTTCCTATGCTTTTTGTCCGCGACGCCAGTCGCACAAAAAAATAATTCCCAAAAATTGCTCTCACACAATCATATACCGCCCTCAATCATGTGAATTTAAATTCACTTGCCTCGTCAAAAAACATTTTGTACTTTGCGGCAATTTCTAGTACTTCGTTATGCATTTATGAGTTCTTAAAGTCTTTGGTCCAACTAAAAGAATTATAAAAATGATTTTTTCTTCGATATTATGATTAATCTAAAGTTCTTGCAACGAAATCATAGACAGATACAACAGAATATTGTTGAATTAAGACCATATAAGTTGTAAATTAATTCCAATTGTTCTTGAAAATGGATCAGGGTACTGAACCAAAATTGCTGAATTATTTCAAAATCCGCTTTTTATCCAATGAGTCCAAAAATGTTACTATTTATGTGCTAGAAGTTTTCCATTTTTCCAAGAAATTAAATGCTTTCAAAAGTTGATGGAAAAAATTCAGTTTTGATGAAAAATATTTGGTTGCAGATTCCCTTTAGATGAATACCAACACTTGTAGCTAGACGGTCTTATGATTTCCCTAGCTTAATACTCTTTTACCTGGCGAAGAACATAAATATTCCTGAGAATAGAAATGTGCTTTCGGCTTACAATATTAAAATAAGTCAAAAACCGAGTACACAAATTCACTCACAAAAATCCATGAAAATGATCTTGATAAATAATTCAAACTTATACTTTATGATCTGGAATATATTTATTTATGTACTTAGATGTAAAATTTCATTACATATTTATATGGGTGCTCATGCACACATTAATAACTATTTGGAAGTGTACATGCATATGCCTTTATGTTTATATAGATACAGACTTATCGTATTTAAAGCAAAAGCCTTCAATAACGACTGAAATTTTTGTTCACATGTTTATTTTAGCCACTTTTTGATGAAAATATTGCTGGCGTTTTTTTTTTGTTTTTGCTTTTTTTGCCATGGTTTTGGTTTATTTGAATGTATTATGGAAATCGGAAAGATATTTTTAGGTCTGGCGAAAAGCGAAATGCGCGCGCAGCTTGTATTACACAAATATAAACAGCGAAAGGCTGCGGCTAATGAAAACAAACAATCGAAAACATTTTATTTGTATAATTTCCATAAAGTATTTGCATTCCTCGGACACCCCATTAGGCCATGCGTACCTATCTCTAAAATTTTAGTTAAAATTATACAATACACATACAAAACTAGGAATTTTGCTCATCTCACATACTTATAAATACATATACACGCACGGCACATAATGAAATTTGGGATATGAGCTTATAAGATCATCTGCGCTAATGAGTGAGAGGAAAATCGTTTTTGCACAATAATTTAATTATTATAACCTTGGAATCTTTTGACAGGAGAAGATTTTTCTATCTACATATATACTTTGCTTTGCATATATACTTTGCTTATATACTTTGAAATGGTGCGAATTATAAAATGTAAAACACAAAATAATTGTTTCTGTCTGTAAAGATGAGTACACATATACGTTGGTTAGCTGTGTATATTGCTTATATGTTTGGATTAAGAAGATGATGAAAGTGTACAATAATCCACTTCTATATATTTAAAAACAAAAAAAGGTGCCAAAATATTTAGTATGTATATATTTTGTATAAAGTTCCATGCATTCAACTGAGACACCGACTGTACATTAAAAAAATGGGTAGACACTTCAACTTTTTACCTTTTAGAGGTGGGCTTTACGATAAGAACGAACTAAATTGTAATGTAATGCAGATACGATATTCATATTATGCACTTTTTCATTCAAACGTGTTTCAATTTCTTATTTTTCTAAATGATTCTTTTGTGCACAGCAAGTGGGGTACAAGCGCCTGTCAATTAAGTTCATCGATTACACATTAAATTAGCAAACTGCGTTTAAATTTGTCAAATTTATCTGCACATATGAAAGTAAGATCTTTTTTGTGTTGGACTATTGCAATTTGCAAATATTAAAGTTGATCCTTAATAGTTTTACGCACAGATATATTTCACAGATTGAAGGAGAACCACACTACCGTATGTCGAGTCAGCTTAGCTTATTTGAATTCGAGGTGAATATATGGCTTACCGTTACGGCGTACGATGTAGTCACCGGCCTGGAGGAGTAGGTTCTACGAGTTGTAAATCCACTTTCGTAAACCATTTTGTATTCTTGAGGTTTGTTTTCAAATGAAAATAAGAGAATTCTTGTGAAAATAAATTTCTAATCACTTTTTCGTTCGGTTCGGAATTGATCGCCTATGTGTGCTGTTCACTTGACGCCCGTTCGAGTTGTTCTGCCTGAGCACGGCATGAAGCAGTTGCTTTTAATATTTTCAATTTTAAAATTTTCGCTGTCCGAGGCATCTCTCGCGCCCTCTCAATTTTTCAGTTTTTCCTTCATCTCCTAAATAAACTTATTTTTGGAATAAAAAAACATTGACATCTCTCAACGCAAAGAGCGCGTAATTTCTTTTTACATAAATCTAACATTTTTCATTTTGGCAACGGTCACTCATACTTGTGCGTTTTCGTATATGAATGTATCTATATGCTGTTTATTCGTGTATAATGTAGGTGTTTTTATGTATCCATACATAAGGCTGTAAATTTCGTCGAGCAAATATTGAAAAATTACTCAAGTGATTCCGGCGAGTTCGTAAACCTTCGTTAACTTACGAAAATGATATTCTGCCCTCGATTGGCAAGTATTGCAAAAAGTATGTCAGAAAATTTTAAATCTTTCTAATTTATCAAAAGCTAATTAATGGACAGCACATTGGGTGAGAAATTTTTTTGGTAAACATTCGTCTGAGGTAAAGCCATAAACTTAACAATTTTGTTTTTTTAGACATTAGTAAAAGAATGTACATCCTCTATAGGCCAACGGATCACAAGGTCATATTTAGTTTTAACGCATATACAAAAATGTTTAAAATATATAGACCCTCAATTATCACCTCAATTTAATTTTTCACTATATGTAGCCAAATCCGGAATGCAGAGAGCAGTTGATGGTACAAATTTGATTTTGATTTATATTCGGTCAACGTTCGTTTCATGATTGTTCTTGAAATGATTTTTGAAGGTGTCTGCAGTGACAACAGAATTCGGTGAGTCAAAATATTTGCCATCATAAACAAGTGAAAGCTGATCAAAGACACTGATCTTGTTTATATATAATGAGTCGTGTTTGGTTATAAGACTACTTTTTTAACATTACTTTTCTATGGGACCTTTACTATATAGATGTCTGATTTCGACCAAACTTGGGGAAATCATGGAAAAGCATAATACAATGTTAATTACGAAATTTGGAGGCGATCCCATTTAAAACTATAAAGTTTTTCTCACTAGAACTTCTTTTTCGACCGATCATTCATACTGCAGCTATATGCTATAGTTATCCGATTTTGATAAGACTATGTAGATATATGTTAAAGTATATAAAATAAGAATATCCTATGGAAGCTATATGTTATAGTCATCCGATTTCGACCCAACTTTGTAGAATTGTGTAAAAGTATATAAAATGAGTGTATGCCCATGAAAATGACGTTTTTCTCACAAAAACTAGTTTTTCGACCGATCGTTTCTATGGGAGCTATATGTTATAGCCATCCGATTTCGACCAAACTTTGCAGAAATGTGTTAAAGTATATAAAATAAGTGTCTGCCAATGATAAGGAAGTTTTCATTAAAAACAAAAGTTTTTCTCACTAGAACTAGTTTTTCGACCGCTCGTTCATATGGCAGCTATATGCTATAGTCATCCGATTTCGACCAAACTTAATGAAATCATGGGAAAGGATAGTAAACTAAGAAATACGGACTTTAGAGGCGTTTCTATTAAAAACAAAAAAGTTTTTCTCACTAAAACTAGTTTTTTGACCGATCGTTCCTATGGCAGCTATATGCTATAGTAATCCGATCCGGCCGGTTCCGACAAATGTGCAGCGTATATGTACCAGAAGACTTCGTGCAAAGTTTGGTGAGGATAGCTTTAAAACTGACGGAGGAGATAACATAGAAACAGACAGACGGACGGACGGACAGGGCTAAATCAACTCAGCTCGTCATGCTGATCAAGAATATATATACTTTATGTGGTCGGAGGTGGTTCAAGGCGTTAAAAACATCCGCACAATTTTATAATACCCTCTGCAAGGGTATAAAAATAGGGGACCGTTTACTTCGGCTCGGCAAAAGTTTTGTATACCCTTGCAGCTTCCATTGAAAACAAAAAATTTGTTTATACCCTTGCAGAGGGTACTATAAAATTGTAAGGATGTTTGTAACGCATAGAAGGAAGCATCTCTGACCACTTAAAGTATATATATTCTTGATCAGCATGACGAGCTGAGTTGATTTAGCCTTGTCCGTCTGTCCGTCCGTCTGTCCGTCTGTTTCTATGCTATCTCCTCCGTCAGTTTTAAAGCTATCCTCAACAAACTTTGCACGAAGTCTTTCGGTACAAATACGCTGCACATTTGTCGGAACCGGCCGGATCGGATGACTATAGCATATAGCTGCCATAGGAACGATCGGTTGAAAAACTAGTTTTAGTGAGAAAAACTTTTTTGTTTTTAATGGAAACGCCTCCAAAGTACGCATTTCTCAGTTTACAATCCCTTCCCATAATTTCACTAAGTTTGGTCGAAATCGGATGACTATAGCATATAGCTGCCATATGAACGATCGGTCGAAAAACTAGTTCTAGTAAGAAAAACTTTTTTGCTTTTAACGAAAACGTCCTTATGATTGGCATACACTCATTTTATATACTTTTACACAATTCTGCAAAGTTTGGTTAAAGTCGGATGACTATAACATATAGCTCCCATAGGAACGATCGGTCGGAAAAATAGTTTTTGTGAGAAAAACTTTTTTGTTTTTAATGAAAACGTCCCTCTCATTGGCATACACTCATTTTATATACTTTTACACAATTCTACAAAGTTGGGTCGAAATCGGATGACTATAACATATAGCTCCCATAGGAACGATCGGTCGAAAAACTAGATCGAGTGATGAAAACTTTTTGGTTTCTAATGAAAACGTCCTTTTTATTGGCATACACTTATTTTATATATTTGGACACATTTCTACAAAGTTTTATCAAAATCGGATGACTATAGCATATAGCTGCAGTATGAATGATCGGTCGAAAAAGGAGTTCTAGTCAGAAAAACTTTTTGTTTTAAATGGGATCGCCTCCAAATTAACGCCTCGTAATTAACAGTGTGTTATGCTTTTCCATGATTTTACCAAGTTTAATCGAAATCAGACATCTTTATAGTATAGATCCCATAAAAAAGTAATGTCCAAAAAGTAGTCTTAGAAAAACTTTTTTCTTTTCAATGGAAGCTGCAAGGGTATACAAAACTTCGGCCGACCCGAAGTTAACTTTCCCCTATTTTTTTTAAATGGGATCGCCTCCAAATTTCGTAATTAACAGTGCCTTTTTCATGATTTTACCAAGTTTGGTCGAAATCAGACGTCTATATAGTATAGATCCCATAGAAAAGTAAGGTCCAAAAAGTAGTCTTAGTTAAATTATATAAAATAAGAATATGCCAATAAAAAGGATGTTTTCATTATAAACAAAAAAAATTTTTCCTTACGTGAACTAGTTTTTCGATAGCATGCCGCGCTGAGTTGATTTAGCCCTGTCCGTCTGTTTCTATGCTATCTCCTCCGTCAGTCTTAAAGCTTTGCACGAAGTCTTTTGGTACATATACGCTGCACATATGTCGGAAGCGCCCGGATCGGATGACTTTAGTATATAGCTGTCATAGGAACGATCGGCCGAAAAACTTGTTTTAGTGAGAAAAACTTTTTTGTTTTCAATTGAAATGCCTCCAAACTTCGTATTTCTTAGTTTACTATGCTTTTCCATGATTCCACCAAATTTGGTTGAAATCGGAAATCTATATACAATAGTACAGCTGCCATAGAAAAGTATAGTCTGAAAAGTAGTCTTAGTTAAAAAAACTTTTTTGTTTTCCATAGAAATGTCCTCAAAATTGGCATGTATTTGTTTTGTATGCTCCCACACGATTCTACAAATATTGGTTAAAATCGGATGACTATAGCATATAGCTGCCAGTCGAGCGATCGGTCGAAAAACTAGTTCTTGTGAGAAAAACTTTTTTGTTTTTAATGGAAACGTCCCTTACGTTGGCAAATATTTATTTTAAATACTTTTACACAATTCTACAAAGTTTTGTTAAAATCGGATGGCTATAGCATATAGCTGCAGTATGAATGATCGGTCGAAAAGGAAGTTCTAGTGAGAAAAACTATTTTGTTTTAATTGGGATCGCTTCCAAATTTAGTAATTAACAGTTTGTTATGTTTTTCCATGATTTCACTAAGTATATAGTATAGCTCCCATAGAAAAGTAAGGTCCGAAAAGTATTCTTAGTTAGAAAAACTGTCATACAAAAAAGTAAAAAAAAGGCGGTCAAGCCCGACATTAACATACTCTGTACCAATGAAAGTGAATGCTTAATATGAATTTTGATGTTCCAGAAAGCAGCGCTGCTACAGCGCTGAAGAAGCGAACATTCTTTTACTTATAAGTTGACTACTGTTCATCCGATCTATACCATTCCGTTGGCGGATCGATAAATAATCCTTTTTACTAATTATGTCCAGTAGGTCCGAACCCTTTATCTGTAAAACTGCCGGAGATAAGATGTTTTTCGGAACTGCGGGTGCGGTGGGGGGCGTGGCAAAAATTGAAAATAAACATGATCTGCCTGCAAGTATAAGTTCTTGTCCCAAACTCGTCAAACCTCTATCTCTAACCATCTCTGAGATCTGGTTGTTCGTGCGAACAGACAGGCAGACGGACAGACGGACATGGCTATATGGACTCGGCAATTCATGCTGATTAAGAATATATCGACCCCTTTGCTCGAAAATATCGTATGTGCCAAAAACTAAATTTTACAGGAGAGCCATTTTTCTACTTTTCGTTGCACTGGCTCTGGTTCATTCGGTGAAATTGAAACTGTGAAATCTCCGTAGCCGAAGCAATTATCGCTACAATATTTTACCAGATGATGAGTAAGTGGATTTAGAACTAATTTGTATAAAAATGTAAATTTCGTAAAAAATAGAATATGTATTAACTAACAAAATTTTTGTTTGTGACCTGTACTTAAGAGTTGTATAAAAAATATATAGTTAATGTTGACTATACAACTAACCATTTGAAAACAGCAAACGTAAGACTTCCGTGGATCAAAACTTCCGAGAATCGTGGGTATTCGCGCTAGAATTTTTTTAAAATACTAGGTTGTCTTGTGTTTGTAAAATGTCTAATATGAATCCCGGCCACTTCCAGCTTTACATGATATTACATTTTTTAGGCACAGAGGACGAAACGACCAATTTAGCAGAATTAAATTAATATCTTCCAAACTAAATGAGATACTCGCAATCTGTTTTTTATTTAAAAAGTAGGAAATAAAGATTTTAAAAAAATATAAAGTATTTTAAATTTAATAAATAAAAAAATTGTTTAATTTTATATATTTGAGAAAAAAATTTTATCTAAAGCATGTTATTCTGAGTCTGATCTATAGTACAATGCAATAACAAACTAAATTTAAATATATGTTTAGTGAAAAAAATATCAAACTCTAAATTTAAACATTTGATCATGCATTCCTAATTGAAAGAACCAATGTCCTAAATATGATAAAAAGTCAAAACTTTCTCAAAAAAAAAATGTATATATGTAAATTTTAAAATTTGTTGTTTTGTTTTACATTGTAGTTTAATCAATTTGGAACAAAAAAATACTTTACACCAAAAAAAAATTTACCCTAAGAGCAGCAATTAATTAAACGCCGCTAGATGAGCCATTTCGCCCACTGCCTGTTATATACTTTTGCATAAACTTAATATAATACGAGTACCTTTGGTACAGAGTATAAAAACTGGTCACAGGAGAGGCACCATATATTGGTTAGCTTTAGAAATCACACAGCTATTATGTTTGAAAGCGAAAATGAAATTAGTGAATAAAATAATTTTAAACTTCTGCAAATGTTTTCAAACTTCGTCTGAGCCTAAGTTAACTTTCCTATATTTTTTTTAATGGTAAGGATCGGATGAATGATGGTCAAGTTATGAACAAAACAAACAAAACAACAAGTACTGCTTTCAGCTGCTAGTGCACGCAGCAAACTTCTTAACGAGCATTAACTTTTGTTGGCAAAGAGTTTATTATAGTAGGGTTTGACCCACTTTCTTTCATGTTTTTCCCAGTGTATGTATTAATTGGTCGCATTTTTGTCAGCCTTGAAATTGTGATCATTCATTGCCATTCATTAAGGTTAATGTCATAAAATTTTGCTTTTCACTTTTCTTTATGTATTGTACTAACACAATAATACTATATGTACATACAAATATAAATTCAGTATTTAAAGACATGCATACACATTTGACATGTTGTTGTATTACTTATAAATTTTTAAGATGTATATGTATACTCTAGGAAAAAGATTTTAAATTTTTATATTTTCACTTTGATTTACATATATTTGGCTTAAGTCAGCGTTCAATATGAAACGAGACCGCAAGATAAAGTCGGCCCTGCCCGACCTGGGTATACGCGTTGCTCAGTGGAATTAATGTTTAATAGCCATCTCTCTTATGTTAATTAACAGAGTATTAATATTAATGTGAACATTTCAACATAATGTTAGCAAACAAAAGTATGCAACGTTTTTTATAACCTTTGTGATTGACATTTGTTAGATAGATACTAGATAGATACATTACACATCAAAATATGAGCTTGATATCCTCCAAAATATTGGGTTAATTTAACATTTTTTATTGCGAATTTATTGATCTGCATAAAGACAATAGGAGTCTACCTACAAAATTTGGTAGCTCTAGATTTTCTAGTCTCCGAGACCTAGGTGTTCATACAGAGAGACGGACGAACAGGGCTATATCGACTCGGCTGTTGATGCTGATCAAGAATAAATATTCTTTATTCGTAGAGTTAAAAGGGTAGACTAAAGTCATGCAAATGTTACATGCAGAAGGAAGCATCTCCGATATCATAAAGTATAAATATTCCTGATCAGCATCAACAGCCGAGTCGATATAGCTTTGTCCGTCCGTCTGAATGAACACCAAGATTTCAAAGACTAGCAGAGCTAGAGCAACCAAATTTCAAATGTAGGCTAGTATTGTCTGCAGGTAGATTAAGTTTGCTTCAAAAATGTTGGCTACGCCCCCTCCCGCTACCGCAATAAAAATGTTGAATTACGGCTACAAATCTTAAGATATCGAGCTCATATTTTGCACTATAAGTAGTTTATATATCAAAAAAACATTCATACAGATCGGATAATAAATGGCAGAGTAAAGATTTTAAAAATAATGCATACTTTCCAGATATATTTACATTAATGCTAATGCTCTGTTAATAACCATTAGGAAAGGCTATTAAGCATTTATTCCACTCAGTAAAGGGTACCTAGTACTCGCAATTGTTTTGGGACACGGTTTTTATATCTTTGCAGATGGTATTACAAAAGCATCATCGACCACATAAGGTATATATATTAGAGTGGGTCAATTTGTATGAACATAAAAATAATGCACCAGGCGGTTTTAGAACCATGGATATCTTTTAACTGTGAATTCCGCTTATGGTTTAATCCTGGCGTAATTTTCCACTTGAAAATTTATTAGTTTTAATATTTTTTACCATCTGGTATTTTTCCGCGATTTAATATGTATGTCTGAAACACCTACCACAAAGTCCGTAACTAAATCCGTTTTCCACTTGGCGTACATAACTAAAAGTACAAAATAGTTCAAAACAAAAATAGTTTTGTGCGCACAAGTGCTGAACAAAAAAATTTCGGTTCTTGTTTTCTTACGGTCTGTACTTTACGAAAAATGTACCGTACTTGGGTTTTTTAACAGTACGTTACGAAAAAGTATCGTACTTGTCTGAGTACGGTACTTGGCTTTGTCCAGTACTTTTTGTGTGCCGAACACAATTACTGTTCTTTGTACGCTACTTTGAGAACCCTGATACTAACATTAAAAAACATACATGTATGTTTGTTTGTATGTTTGTTCCTTACAGGCGTCCAAAGCGATGAACCGATCTTCACGAAATTTTCACAGTATATACATCTCGACCAGGAAAAAGTCATAGGCTATGTGTCATGTCTGTGAACCGGTTCAAAAGCGGATAAAAACGGTTCAAAATTGGTTCAGAGCCATATCTCAGAAGTTATTTAAGCTAAGAACTTGAAATTTGGTCTGTATGTTGGTAAAAAGGAGTTGGACATTTTACTGTTTAAAAATCGAACCGGTTCAACAGTGGCTCAAAGCTATATCTCAGCAGTTTTTCAAGCCACGAACTTGAAATTTGAACTTGAAACTTCTAGTTGGGTAATATGGAGTTAGATATTTTATGGGTTCAAAACCGGTTTCGAACCGGTTCAAAAGTGGTTCGGAGGCAATTTGGTTTGTAGGTTGACAATGTGGAGTTGAATATATAACTGGTTCAGAACCGGTTTTGAACCGGTTCAAGTATGGAACCGGCTTAAAAGTGTTTTAGAGCCATTTTTCAGAAGCTTTTCATGAATCGAACTTGAAATTTGGTAAATAGGTTGGAATTATGGAGTTGTATATTTAACTGGCACAAAACCGGTTTCGAACCGGTTCAAAATTGGTTCAGATCCATATCTCGAAAGCAATTTAAGCTAAGAAATTTAAACTTTGTATAATATTATATTTTTTTTCTTATGGATTTTTTTTATTATTATATTATGGAGTTGGATATTTAAATGGCTCAGAATCGTCTTCGAACCGGTTCAAAAGTGTTTCAGAGCCATATCTCAGTTATTTAAGCTAAGGACTTGAAATTTGGTGTGTAGTTTGGAAATGTGGAGTTAAATATTTTACTGGTTCAGAACCGGTTTCGAAGAATGGAACCAGTTCAAATGTGGTTCTAGTCCATATCTCAGAGGTTATTTAAACTAAGAATCTAAAATTTGCTATGAAGTTAGATATTCTCCCAGCTTCAAGCCATCCACTACAAAAGAGGTTCAGGTCCACACCTTTTGATTCGAAAAGTGGTCTGAAGGCACATAATGTGAGGCTTATAATGTGAGTTTAGCAATTTTCAAAATTTCTTAAACTATAAACTGGTAATTTGGAAGTTTGATACCATTCCAACCAGTTGAAACTTGAAACATATTCTCATAAAGCAAAGTCCCCGGGCGACGCCGGGAATTGAGCTAGTACTAACTTTAGTTAAACTGAATTAAGAATCTGTACCGAACAGGTTCTGAAGTGGACAGTTCCGGATCAGTATGCATCCTTCGTGAGAGTATTCAAATGGAAGCCAATGGTATTTAGTCAGATTTAATTAGTTTATCGAGCCAAGTGAACGGAAATTTTACAGTTTAATTTAAACAAGTATTTGTCTGTTCTACAAAGATGCACAATAAGGATTAGGTACACATGGCTCAAAATTTGGCGTACATGGCCTGCAGGCTGGCCGCTCACATGGAGAACACGGAATGCTATAAATAAATGGATGTAAGAAAACCAGCAAATAATCTGTGGAGCAAAAAATAAATACCATCTAGAAAGATCTCGCTGCTCCAAATGGGCACGTAGGACATCACACGGCCGAACTTCATCGCAGCGACTAGGCCTGAGGAACCTCTGACTGTATAAATCGTGTCTACTCGATCGCCTATCTTCCTGTATGCTTCTCGGTCCTTTGATTCCTGACTGGCCACCGGATCTTCCAATGTTCTTAAGAGATAAGGGTCCTGACACAACGCCGCGTACACCTTTCTTTCGTGTGTTTTGCCATCCAGTACTAGTTTCTGTTCCATATGGATCGGCTGATTCACCTCTTCTCTTGCGCCGCAAATTTGCTATTCCAGATTCGGACTTTCTAGATTTTGATAGAAATTGCTTGCCATCGTCATCAAGCCTTGCCTTCTTTACTCCATGGCGACCATCAGTATCGTTTGCGTCTTCGCCTTTGCCGCCTGTTTTCTTAGTAGATTGCTTTCCGCCCATTTCATCTCTAACATCTGCAATCATTGCTCCCTTGGCCTTATCCTTACCTTTTTTATTTGCATCACCATCGTCTTCTTCGGCCTTGCTCTTATCTTTGCCAGTTATCTTTCTCTTATCCCCGCCCTTGCCCGCTTTACTCTTTCTTACTGCATCCCCATCATCTTCGTTGGAGTTGCTCTTATCTATACTAGTTGCCTTCCCCTTATCACCGCTCTTGCCTGCTTTTCCTTTAATTTTGTCTTTTTTAATATCGTAGCCGCTGGACTTATCTTCGATTTCTCCAGCTTGGCTAGCTCCTTTTGACGTTTTCCCCTTTTGTGTTCGCTTATCGATTTCCTCTGCGTTTGAGTCTTTCGATCGTGTTTTCTTTAATTTATCCTTATCATCTTTTCCGTTCTTGCCATCGCCCTTTTTAGCTTTCTCAGCCAAAGCAATGGCATCTACATCAGCCGACCCTCCATTCTTTCCCTTACCACTTTTTGTTTTGTCCCCCGCGTGGCCTTTATCACCATTCTTACCTTTATCGATTTTCCCATCATCCTCAAATTCACCCTGTTTGCTTTTAGCCCCAGATTTACTTTTGCCATCACCTTTTTCCTTTAGAGACTTTCTTGTGGAGTCCTCCGGACTAGCCTTGCCACCATTTTTAGCTATATCTTTTTGTTCCTCGCTCCCAGACTTCCTTTGTTTGTTTTGTTTGTTTCCAGATTTTCTTGCTGACTCGTTTTGATCCGCATCCCCAAGATCCTTTCCTGCTTTTTTCGATTTCCTCGAAGGTCCATCATCAGCAGCATCCGCAAGATCCTTTCCTCCTTTTTTCGATTTTCTCGAAGGTCCGTCGTCAGTAGCATCTCCAAGATCCTTTCCTCCTTTTTTCGATTTCTTTGAAGGATCGACATCTCCAACATCAGTTTCTCTTTTTTTTGATTTCCTTGAAGGTTCATTGTCTGCCGCATCTTTCCCTCCTTTTTTCGATTTCCTCGACGTCTCGTCTTTAGCAGCATCGTTTTCTAATCTTTTTGATTTCCCGGAAGGATCCTCGTTAGCCGCATCTTTTCCTCCTTTTTTAGATATTGCTTTAGACAAGATTTCGTTGCCGGCAGGGTCTTTGTCACCCTTATTTTTCGATTTTTGCAACTTTCGACCCATATTATCTTCGTCTTCCTTTGAAGCACGACTCTTCTCTTTCCCGACTTTTTGGTTGCATCTTTTTGGTAATCGTCACCGCGATCTTTTGCATCTCGAACTTTTTTTGTTTTTTTCCGATATTCGTTGCTAACATCGTCGCCATCCTTCCCTCCAAGCGCTTTCTTTGATTTTTTTGAACTCTTGTTTTCTTCTTCACCCTCTCGACCGTATCTTCTTTCGTTGCGAGTTTTTCTATCGGACTCCGCCATTTCTTTCAGTTCTCCTTCATGGCCTCGCTCTCGCTTAAACTGATCTTTACCGTAATCCCTGTCGCTCTTTTTTTCCCGATCTCTACAATCTGGTTTCTTTGGCAGTCCGGAATCGTCGTATGAATCTAAAATAGCGATTCTTTACAACTTAATCTTAAAGGTCAACGTAAAAGCTTACCTCTTTGCTGCTCAAGCAAGGCTCGTACATTTGTGCTATTTCCACCATCAAAGATTGTATACTTCTCCCGACACTGCTGGCGATTATAGCTCTTAATTATCTTATGACAAATCCGTTTAAGTAAAGAGTAGGTATGGTCATTTAAAGACGAACTCTGGCAACAGCGGTGACAACGGCAAGGACTGCAACGGTTGTTTCCATTGCAAAATATATTGGAAGAGCTTGACGAACTGGGATGAAAACAGCTTAATAACGTTTAATAAAGATTAGTATCGAAACAACATACCTAGATGGTGGGGCGCAGCAATTGCGTTCTAGGTTTATTACCATTTTATTTATATGTTCATTTTTTTTATAAATCATAAATTTAAAATCGAAATTTTTGTATTGTACATTGGAAAAATCTGACTTAAGCCCCTAAGTCAATCAGATTCGATCAATTACCAAGCTCTTGACTTCTGTCTTCATTTGCTGGTCCAAACTGCCACAATACTTTGATATATTCCTTTGAAGAGGCTATATTAATTACGACCAAAAAAGGGCAGCGTGCTGGAGGGAGCTCGAAGGGAGGGTAGTCGAAGAATTACCCTATTTTAATTCATCTTATACACTAGATAGAAGAAAGAACTTTCATACATTTAGGGTAAATATATTCGTGATCTGCATTAACTGCAAAGTTGATCCTGCACTGACGGTTAGATTGTATGAATATCGAAAAGCCTATAAAAGCAAGAGCAATAAAATTTGCTATGTGAACTTTCTGAGTCAGACAAAGTTTATCTATACTCTATCCAAAGGTAACTACACCGAGTATATTGGTTTGTGCAAATGTATGTAACAACCAGAAGAAATGTGTACTCTTGACCAGCATTAACACCCGAGTCGATATAGCCATGTCCGTCTATCTGTCCTAATGTATGTTCGTATGCAGTGTATGAAGGGTAAAAGTCGTAGCACCGAATACTTGCAGGCAAATCAAGCTTGTTTTCAATTTTTTAATACACCGGAATTAGAGAAGGTCGTTTGATTCGTGAAGTTTTATTTTAACTTTAGTCAAGAAAAGAACCAGCAAAGCAACCCTGCTTCAGATGTATCGGAATGAAACAAAGAGAATCGGAAAACATAATGCCACCGCAAGGCCATAAAGCTTAGACTGCTTTGACGGTCACACCTTTTCCTAAAATCAAAAACGATATGAGAAACTTCTTAAAGAAAACTTCGCCATGTAAATGCTGACTTATATTAATACTTTATCCGTTAGAGAATATATATTGGGGGTTGGGTTTTGTCTGCGGTGGAGTTCGTCCTTTCGTTAGAAGTAACACATCTGACACATTGTACCAACGCGTTGTTGGGTTCTATGGAAACTTTATGTTATAGCCATCCGACTTTGACAAAACTTAATAGAATTTTAAGGCGGAAACATTAAAAACAAAAAAGTTTTTCTTACTAAGCCAATTTTTCAGACCCATCTTTTGTATGGGTGCTACCTCAGGGAACTAAGTATATGTGTATAAATGTTTTTCTCTATCTTTTTAATAAAAGCAAGGGTACATTTGTTGTCGGTATATAAAAGTGTGATCTTGTATTCTATTTTTAGAATGTCTATGCAAAATACTTCTTAGACATCATTCTTAGTGCGTTATCAAGACTTTTAGGTGGGGTGACAGCATTTTCTTAGGAAATAAGTATATGTGCAAGCTTAGTTTTATATGCATTTAGCGGTGTGCGTCGCGATAATTTTATATATTTTGTTTCATTTTCTGTATATCTTTAAAAAAAAAATCGGAATTTAACTAGTGAATGCATTTATAACATGAAAATATGATGCAAGAGGGGGTTTTTATCCTAGCACGCCTCGTAGAATGCATTTGTCAGCTAATGAGCGCAGATTAATAATGGGGCTCAAGATAAATGGCACTAAAATCTATTAAATAGCTGCCAGATTTATAAGGCATAAAAACGCGACTTCAAACTTATTGAAAAACCCACATTCTTGAGGTGAAATCAAAGGCGGCGGCAGTTCAGCCATCAATGAACCTAGAAGACGTTTTCATCAAGTTTTTACTGACAACAATAACGTTTCATTTACTTCCCGAGTGCATATACCAAAACTACTTCCACATCATCTGAATGCTCGTTCTGGACTTGCTGAAAGATTCATATTTTGGTAAACTGATTTCTACTATGTAATTTTTTCAACGAGAAACAGCATAATTTCGTCGGCCCAGAAGGCTGAAATAATTATTGGCGCGAAATACGACCACCTGGGGAATAACCGGCATAAGCGAAACCACGGTGCCGGATATTTAATGATTTGCGTCGCTTTTTTTTATGCTAGAACGTCTCGGAATTGATTTATTCCAACTAAAACTTATGCCTAGATCACTATGCAGTTTTTGGAAAGCGAACTTGATGTATTTGGGGATATCCTTCATGAGGATAATTAGATTTTTCAACAAGACCACACCCCGATTCTCAATTAATTCACTACAGAAGCATTACTTGTATCCAGAAACATTACCGTTTTGGATTGGGCAGCGATAAATACTGACTTAAACACCATTAGTAACTTCTGGGAATCCAGTCTGACCGAGTTCTTAAGAATAGTCGACAGTTTGAGACACTCAAGCAATTTACTAATGTTTTGGTTGCGAAGTGGCAACAAGTCAGCAAATAACCTCTTCAAAAACTGATAGACTCCATGCCTGATCGCCTAAAGATGGTTAAGAATGCAAATGGAAAGCACACTAACTAATAAATAATGATAAAAAGTGTAGAGTTCCTTAAAATTTATATAACCTAGACAAAAAAAGCTGACAAATGTAAAATGCACATTTACTTATTTCATATTAATTTTTTTTATTTAACAAAATATGTTTTAGAGCATATTCAAATTGAATTTTTATTGGCTTTTTATTAAATTCTTTTCATAAGATCAATAGACTAAAAATAGCTTCAACCTCATTATATTCCTTTAACATATCATAATTCCTAAAAACATCTATGCACATATACTTAGTTCCCTGAGGTATACCATATAGTTGTCCGATTTTCACCAATATTAGTAAAATTAGAAAAAAGCATAGAAAACCAATAAATACAAGGTGGGCCAAAAGAAGTCATCCGAAGTTGTTTGTCGGTGTTGAATGTTGGTGGTGGCTCGCGCAGTGTGTCCCGTTGCTCCGTCCTGTTGGAACCACATGTCCTCCAGTCCTAATTCGTCCAATAACGGCAGACATGACCCTATAACCGGTTAACATGACCCTATAACGCGCACCGTCCACTGTTGTCGTTTGACCAGCGGCGTTCTCGAAAAAAATGGCCCGATGACTCCTCCAGCGTGAACAGCGCACCATGCAGTCACTTTGAGCGGGTGTAATGGCTCCTCGTGCATCACTCGTGGATTTTCGGTGCCCCAAAAGCGATAGTTTTGCTTGTTCACGTACCCGCTGAGGTGGAAATGAGCCTCATCGCTCATTATGATTTTGGTCGAAAAATCGATTATTCACGATTATTTCGCGTTCTTGGGGAGTATATCGATCCATGGCTTGTTCACTTGTATTCTACATCTGTCAAGTCCACAAATGTCAAAACAGATCTGACTTTGGCGGCTATTTGTAAAAATAAGAGCATCTTCCAATAGGGTGACTTCTTTTGGCCCATCTTGTACAAAGTTTGGAGACGTTTACATTGAAAACAAAAGAGTTTTTCGCACTAAAACTAGTTTTTTGACCGATCGTTCCTATGGGAGCTATAAGATATAGTCATGCGATCCGGTCGGTTCCGACATATTAGCAGCGCACAGAATCAGCTCGATAGCTTTAAAACTGAGAGAGTAGTTTTCGTAGAAACAGTCAGACAGATGGACGGGGCTAGCTCAGCTCGTCACGCTGATCAAGAGTATATATAGTTTTCGGGGTCGGAAATTAATATTTCTATGCGTTGCAGACTTCTGGGCAAAACTATAATACCCTTTGCAAGGGTATAAAAATGAGCAATTATTTGTAAGCTGCAAAAAATCGCAAATTAAAAAAAAAAATTGCAATTTGCTTATTACTAATTCTTACATCTATTTTGAATACTTAAAAGGAGTCAAATGGGGTCAAAATTTGTTACGGCTTACAGAAAGTCAAAGTTTGAAACTAATTCCAGCGACATAAATATAAAGCAGTTTTAATTAAACATACATATTCTTAAGCGTCTCTTCGTTTTCATACTCTGTACCAGAGGTACACAGAGTATATTAAGTTTGTGCAGTATGTAACAGGCAGAAGGAAGCATCTCCGACCCTATGAAGTATATATATTCTTGATCAGCATCAACAGCAGAGTCGATCTAGACATGTCCATCTGTCCGTCCGCCTGTCTGTCAGTCTGTCTGTCCCTAACAAACAGATCTCAGATGGTAAGAGATAGAGGTTTGACATGTATGAGACATATGCTTCTTCTATCTGCAGGCAGATCAAAAAGGAAAAGGGGGATCATGAAGTTGTGCAAAAGTATGTAACAGGTAGAAGGAAGCATTTGCGACGCTATAAAGTATATATATTCTTGGTCAGCATCAACAGCCGAGTCGATTTAGCCATGTCCGTCTGTCTGTCTGTCCGTCCGTCTGTCCGTATGAACGCGTCGATCTCAGAGACTATAAGAGCTAGAGCCACAAATTTGCATGTAGGTAGGTGAATACCAGATGCAAATCGAGTTTGTATCAGATTTGGAAAATTCCTCCCCCTCCCCCCTTTAAACGCAAAAAACTGTCAGAGCCACAATTCTTAAGATAGACCTTCCATCAATTTTATATATATCAAGTAAGGCACAATATCTATCTATTCTGAAAAGATCAATAAGATCGGACAAAAAACGCCAAAGCTATATACGAATCAATTTTGCTTGTGGGAGAGAGGGGGGGCCTTGCATTGTCAGTAACCGCGTTTGCGCGTGCGAGTCTGCGTATGTTAGAGTGTATGTGTGTATGTGTGAGAGTTTGAATATGTGTATGAAAACACAAGAAGTCAAGGGAACAGGTTATTTTGTAGTCGGGGCAGTCGACTACAGCTCACTTGTTTTATTTTATTTTTTACTTACCTTTACTGCGACTCGAACTCGGGACCTTGAAAGACTGCACTCACAGACACCATCGCTTAGACAACAGCACCACATGTGGGATGCATTGAGCATCGTCCAATTTTATATTATAAACTGACGGGGAGCGCTCTTCACTCGATTGTTTCCCCACACACCCCTCTTCCAAAAAAAAACGATGCAGTGAGAGCGGGTTCATCGCTATTCTCTCAAATGTGCTTGCTCTCCTTTCTCAGTTTGTTTTCCTCACCCTTCCCGCCCAAAAACACCAAACAGAACGAATTTATCTCGATTTCAGGCCCGAAATTTTTGAAAGTTCAAGAACGAATAAATTTTTTCAAGAGCGTTCTTACTTAAATTATTCGTTCTACATTTCTCTGGGTGTACATACAAAATTTAGTCTCTTCTAGTCTCCGAGATCTAGGTGTTCATTCAGACAGACGGTCATGGCTATATCGACTCGGCTGTTGATGCTGATGAAGAATATATATACTTTATGGGGTCGGAGATGCTTCATTCTTCCTGTTACATACATTTACACGACTTCTGTATACCCCTTTTACTCTACTAGTAACGGGTATAACTAGAGGGATGGACAGACGGCACTCTTCGAAATGCTAAAGATATGTCTGAGGACCTTGGCAAATCTATGGAAGCCCCCAGGCTACGAGTTAAGGAACATCTTTTTAACGATGGCAACAAAGAAGTAAATTTGTCATACAAAGTCGAAATAGGGCAAAATCTTTTTGAATCGATGGATAAAATCATTGCAGAAATAAGGGAAAGGTTTGGGCAATTGCAAGATTTGGCGAGCAAATTTGCTTACCTTTCCCCTTCTGTTTTGCTGGATTCGGACGACACCAATAGGCTTAGTTTGGTACAGTCAGCAGGCAACATACACGATGAAGTTAATGTGGAGGAGTTTCAGACAGAGCGCTTAAGTCATCGAACCTTTGCAGCTACAGCAGGGAGCAGCGATCAAATGATAAATGATTACCCGCTTGCCCTAATTAAGTTTATTCTTCTTCTTCTTCTTCTTCTTTGGCCATCACAACCGTTTTACGGTCTCGGCCGCTGCCACTAATGCCCGCAACTCGCCTCTGTCCCGAGCGACATTCCACCAGAAGGACACTCCCAGTTTCGCAATGTCTCCCTGCACCTGGTCACGCCATCTCCGCTTTGGTCGACCAGGCGGGGGATTAAGTTTATTATAAACTCGAAATTAAAAGATTCGTTATCTAATTTAATTGTGATCCTTAGAATTTTTCTCACGATTGCTATTAGCAATGCCAGCTGTAAGAGCTTTTCGATATAAAAATGTATTAAAAATTACCTTAGATCGACCATGAGCCCATTCAGGCTAACAAATCTAGGAATTTTATTCATTAAGCAAGAAATATGTGAATTATTAGATATTGATACCATTATTAAGGAATTTTCAATGCTAAAAATAAAATAAAATTTTAACTCCAAAAAACGGAGTTCAACGGAAAATTAATTCGACTTCCGCCCCAGGCGGCAGAACCTCACCCTACGCCTCTGACAAAAGTTGATGATTTCGGAACATTTTGACTGAATTTTTCTCGAAATAAACTGCTTATAATAACCTAGCCCAATGTATTGTGGATATATACAAAAAAAAACACTTACCACCATGGTTATTTATAATCAATGGAACTTCCAAAGCGAAAATGTCAGTGACTTAATACCAGAAATTACTTGGTCGGGTGCTTGCTTTGATGGTGCCTGAGTTGCGCAGGTGCAATCACTTCCATGTATATGTATGCACATATTTATGTACACACTGTCATACATAGATAAGCATTTTGCAAATTATGGTCTCCATCTTTTACTGAGCTGTGCTTAACTTCATGTCTAGCGTTACGTTGTTGCGATAATTTTGTTAAATAATTGAGTATGACTTAAAAATTGCTCATGAAGCTTAGAAACGCGCACATACACATGTTGCTCATGCCCAAACTACAAGCATATGTATATGTGCTCGCTCGTTGTGCTAGAATGATTTTCTTTCCTCACCTTTCCTAAATACTTCACAAGCGACATTCAACTACGAACATAGGCGCATATAATACTTGCTTGACAATTTGTAATTTGAACAAATTTTATGAATTTTTGGTTAACGCATGGAACAATTTCAGTTTTGTTGAATGCATATAAATAGGAGAGTGCGTCTACTTAAGATTATTAGTTTGAAGCGAAGTCGTAAAGCAGTGACAAGAGTGCTATATAGTGCAAGCAAACCAACAAAAACTTCATAAAGATTATTGTGGTAAATCAAACTTAAAGCATCCTGAATCATACAATACGAGCATGGATATAAACAGTGGAACTCTTTTGCGAATGCTTAGCATGATGCTTCTACTTAGCTTCTCCCAAGCTGTTCCAAAATATGAAGACAACTCAAAGTAAGTTTGGGAAATACATAACAGACATACGGGCCCATGATGGAATACTGCAGAGAAGAAGTGCAGGAGGCCCTCTTTTTCTAGCCAATGCCTAAAGTATTAAGCTTGCAAAAGTTTCCTCTGCTTTCACAGTATTATTCCATTTTGAGCTTTTACAGGTTTCACACAAAGTGATTGAAGTAATTGGTATAAAATCTTAAATTTTGTATTCTGGCGTGCTTAGAAACAAAAGCTTATAGTCTTCAATCGAAATGACTATGAAATGGAATAGTTATCTAAGGAGCTTAAAGAAGATTATAAAGAACCGAACAATCTGTTTTTTCATACGGACTGACATGGACTGACAGTAATCGGAGGGAAAAAACCTGTTCAGAAAATAAGTTGGCTTCACCTCAAAAAAAGAACAAGATGTTCTCTCACATTTTTAAGAACCAATGTTCCAAATGTTCTTTAAATTATCACAATTCAACTCAACTCCACCATCGCCGAGAAAAATATAAGTAGCCATTTAGACGTACGTCTACAAATGTGTGCAATGGCGCAGTGAGTTAGCACGTCGCAGTCGTTAAGTGCAAATGGTCTTGGGATCGACTCCAGATATGTCCGACAACATTTTTTCTTTTTTCCCAAATGAACCAAGGCAGGCGGGTTGTCGCTGCTAAGCCTCTATGGGCGAGCTGTGCAGCAGCAGCACTTCTCCTGTGCTTGTAAATTAAATTGACTGCCGCTCCGATCAATTAAGATCCTCCAGAATGTGAGATCCATTTATAATGAAAACTGAATTTTATCAAATTTTTGTACCCAGTGGAGCTTAAAATGTGTAATCAAAGTCAAAAACGGGACAGAGACTAATCCCGTTATCATTTGTGGCTTACACAAATCGAGACTAACTGTTTAAAAACATATATTGTTTTGTAGAACCTATGCTGAAAAATCACAATGGAATCGATCATATCACAATGAAAATAAAACTCAACTCAGCGAACCGCAGGTAGCCTCAACAAAGGATAGACTAGAACGGCTGGGCTACACAACTGGATATGGATCATTGAACGTTAGTATTCCAGCACCAAAAGTCGTTACACTTGCTTCCATTTATTTTCCAAAATATATCTTAATATTTAGGGCTATCCGGGTGGCACTGGACTTTCCGCATATAATCCTATTAAACTAGACCTTGGCGGGGTTGTTTTAGGTACGCTCGTGGGCATAGGAGCCATTATACTCATACCCAAAATTCTGTCTGCCTTCCATGGTGGCTATGGTGGCTATGGACGAAGTAAGTACAACGCCTCGAAATTTATCAAACAGCGCTGATGTATCCTATGGGAATGTGCAGGTGAAAACGATGATCTTACGTCACTGAGTAGCATGATAAATAAAATTGATGATGTGCTGGGGCAAAACAATATCGACTCTACAAGTTGTATGCAGCGTGCAGTTTGCGGATATGTACGATCAACCGAGTACAATATGAAGGCCGGCTCATCTGACCAGATGGATGAATTCATTCACATGTTGTCCGAGTAAGTAAAAGATTTGCTAGACTATTTTTGTTTCTGTTTACTTTCGTCTTAGGTGAAACATTGTGCTAAATATAAAATGTTTATAATCACAATTTAGTTCAATCTCGTAGATGAAAATATGAAGGCTAATTTTAGAAAGAAAAATAAAAAATATTTTTATATGAATAGAATGTATGATACATACATGTTTACATTCGCAGTCGTCTTCATGAGGTTCAATGCTATTCATATCTACTTCGATGACGAGACGTTCAGTGTCATCACAAAAAAAAAATTAAGAAAAGCAAAGAGTATTTTTTTAAAGCATAGTCAGCTGTTTTTGACAGCCATGTTCTCAATACTTGTGGCAGTTTGATTTTTATATCACTTCAAATGAATTCGTTCATTAGAATGATTATTTGGTTGGCCTGTTAAACCCAAATCATTGGTGGAAAATATAATCAAGTCAACGCCAACTGTTTCCTTAGAAAAAAAATTAATATTTAAAGAGTCAACACTGCGGATAAGTAAATAAATAAAATTTAAGAGCATTCCCATGGGAGTTAAAACTTAATTTTTTTAACTTCTCTCTTTAATTTTTAATTAATTCAAAAAGTTTATACAAGGGAGGACTGGTTCAATGCACATTTCACATATTTATCTCCTATTTCGATCAACCTTTAGTGTTTATAGTGTTAATAATCGTTCTACAAATAATTTCCAGAAATGCGTTAGTGGACTACCTCTTAGATGGGACGGCAATAAAAGAGGCCTTGGAGCATGGCAAACGCATCAATGATAGAACTTGTGAAGAAGTGTACTCGACTTGCCCCTTGGATAGCAAATCTGCCACAAATATTCTAATGAAACTATTGCCTAAAAAACAAGAGCGAGCCAGCAAGAAAACATCCGGGACAACCCGCTAATCTGCCGCAAAGGTTCCAGAGAAATCGTTCGTCTACATTCTTGAAATTCCTGTAGAAAGCGCATGAGAACGCGTTGCTGCTGCTGCCAGAGATTGTCTCACAAAATGTTATTCATTACTAAAATATATGCAAATGCGATATCCATATAATTTCGTATGTGATTTGGTTAACAAAAGGGTGCGGGGAATTATACTTGTAAGAATCTTGTTATATCTCATTTAATCTGAGTTATCTACAATATGTTCATCAGTAAATAAACTCTGGTCGCATTCGTCCATCATCATTTGTAATTGTCTCTCCTGTTGCTCAATAATCGGCATCCAATGCACAGAAGGCGGTGAAAAGATTGAAGGCTTAAAATCTGTAGTTTTCTCCAATGTACTGAGTGTACCATCACGCTGTGAGCTTTTTTCCCGCATTATCTGTTCAAGTTTATCGACCAAATTATTTGACTCTTTAATTAAATCATCGATGGACTGCAACAGAGCAAACCAATCTATCTTCTGAGAACCGATCAGAGAATTGCCCCGCAGCCGAAAAGGAAAGGGTACAAAACTGCGCCACGGCTTGTTTGGCTCAATGGTATAGGGTATAAAGTGCCGATTCGCTTCCATTTCAACAGCATCATCATCAAAACGCCATGAAGCAATTGTTGGACTCAAATTTGCATTGTTCGCTCCCACCATCATCTGGCTCTGCACTGCGTGTCCTTCGTTAGCATAAATCTTTCGAATTTTTGTAATTTGATCGGCCACTTTCTTTTCGACATCAGACATTACAGCATTGTCATCGTTATCAAGGTTGGATAGGAATGGATTGATAATGCGGCTATTGTAAACCCTGGGCAAAAGAGTTTGCGTAGACCGTGTAACAGTGGGCACCGCGTCAGTCATTTGAGACATGGAATAAGTTAAGACATCTAAAAGAATACCGACATGATTACAAAATATACCAGCTTTTAGAAATCAAGATCTTACACTGTTGGAATTCATCCTTCTTCTTGGAATATTGTCCATCCGTTAAAATTCCAACATCTTTCAACAGGATCAAATCATGCTGCACTCCCAAGTTCGCTTCCTTCATCAGTTTAGTAGGTTCAAAATCAGTCTGAAGGGCCACATTGGCTTTGCCAGCTCTTAACCGTCTATGTATGTAGAAAAACAATATATATGCATATACTATATATATAAGCATTAGCGTACAAAAAAGTCTTTACATATATAAATACATGCCGATCAGGAAAGAGTCATTGGCTATATGTCATATCTTTGAACGGGTTCAAAAGCGGTTAAAAACTAAATTAGTTCAGAGATATAACATTGAAGTTATTTGAGCTACGAATTCGACATTTTGTCCGTAGGTTGAAAATATGCAGTTGGATATTTTACAATTACTGTAACGGTTTTGAACCGAACTTGTTCAATAGTGGCTCAGAGCCATATCCCAAAAGTTTCTTAAGCTACGAACTTGATATTTAGTTATAGGTTGGTATTATAAAGTAGGATATTTCACTGGTTAAGAACTGGTTTCGAACCTGTTCAAAGGTGGTTCAGAGCCATATCTCAAAAGTTATTTAGCCCTTTTAAGCCCTTGTTGTTTTAATACATCATTCGACTTTGAGTGCAAATATCTTTGAACTATTCACTTTTGATCAGCATTAACAGCCGAGTCGATATAGCCCTGTCTGTCTGTCTGACCGTCTGGCTGTCCGTCCGACTTACTGTATGAACACCTAGATCTCGGAGACCAGAAGAGCTAGAGCAAGCAAATTTTTTATGTGGATTCCTATTGTCTGTACGCAGATCAAGTTTATTTCCAATTTTTGCCATGCCCCCTTCCGCCCCAGCAAATAAGTAATGTTGAATAACTCCAGCAATTTTAAAGATATCAAGCTCATATTTTTATTGACTTCAAAAGTATATTATTCGGCACAGACGAAGCTAGCTTTGCTTTCTCGTTATATTTACAATCTCTAAAAATTTTCATAAAGATCGGATAATAAATGAGAGATTTACAACGTAACGTAATGTTAAAATGTTCAAATTAATGTTAATGCTCTGTTAATTAATATAAGGAAAGGCTATTAACCATTAATTCTCCTGAGTAACCGGTATATCGAAGTCAGGCACGGCCGACTTTAACTTACGCACTCGTTGGATTTTGATTTGCTCTTTTCTTAAAGCCAGGTATTCAGCAACGCAAAATCAAAAAATTCCTGCCAAAGTTCATATGAAAAAAATTGAGCCAGGAATTTTCTGTGTACGATTTCGTTTGTTGTGTATCCACCAACTTGAAGAAAATCCGCACTTTTGATAGAAAGCGGCATATCGATAGCGGCGTTTCTAAATCGTGTGTGGAACGCAAAACAGCTATTGCAGAGCTCAGGAATATATTGTTGACAATTATTTTGGATGTGATGTGCGCATAGATGGATGCAAATGGGGGGTAAAGAACAAAGAAACGCAAGAGAATGCTTATATAAATATAATACAAGATTAAATTTTATTAAATTAATAATATCGGTTTCTGTTTTGTAATAGTTTCATTCTCCCTTATTGCTACACATGCAGCAGATTCATTTTGTGAAGGTACTGACCCGGTTGCTGAGCTCTTGTTCTTATCTTGCATTCAAATATAACAGACTTTATTTAATTGGCTACCAACCATTCAGTCTTATTTCTTTTCGGGCCACACTGGCCCAGCCATCGTCCCAATAGTTTAGAACGAATTGTGAGACCAATGTGGCTGATTTCGAGGTGTGATATCATCACACCCGGCCGCTCAATCAATAATAATCCACTAGAAGAAATGAAATATACAATGGTTAACCGAAGTTAGTTTAACGTTATTTTGTTTAAATTTAATTAAATACAAACTTGGCCAAAATATTTTACTTGGGTTCCACAAACTCAAAATAAATAGCAAATTCCTGGCAGGAATTTTCCGCAGTGCTGGATACAGGCCTTAAACATAAAATAATATCAAAATTATTGTTGATCATAATGGAAATAATATCAATCAGTATGATTACTTTGCAGGATTATGAATGATGTAGGTTATTCTTGTCTTATCAAACCAAATAAGAATTTAATTTCATCTTATCAAGAAAATAATTAATTTACTCAGGAGACTTTTTGTTTTATTCAATAGCAAATCGACAAAAAATTATGCAAGTTCACAAAAACGAGAGCGTCAATCGATATGCCCGTTACTCAGTGGAGTTTATGTTTAACGTTTAATTAAAATAGCATTAACATTAGTGTAAATATATCAACATTATGTTAGAAAATAGCTCATGCTGCTCTGAAAACTATGCAACATTTTTTATAATCTTAAAAGCTCTGCCATTTATTACCCTATGAGCTTGATATCTTTAAATTTCTTTCAACTAGGAATTATTTAACATTTTTTAACAGCAAAAAGCCATCAGATCCCCAATTTTAAAGTTACAGCCCCATGACCTAATCTTTAATATTAATTAAGGTCCAGTATCTATTTATTATAAAATTTTAAGCAAAAAAATAGAGGGAAGTTAACTTCTGCTTGGCCGAAGTTTTGTATACCTTTCCAGTTTGATTTCTAAATAAGACTACTTTTCGGACATTACTTTTCTATGAGAGCTATACTATATAGAAGTCCGATTTTAACCAAACTTAGTGGAATCATGGAAAAGCATAACAAACTAACAGTTTCGAAATTTGGAGGCGATCCCATTTAAAACAAACAAATTTTTCTCACTAGAACTCCATTTTCGACCGATCATTTGTACTGCAGCTATATGCTATAGTCATCCGATTTTGACAAAACGTTGTAGAATAACGTTAAAGTACATAAACCAAAAAAATGCCAATGATAAAGTCGTTCCCGTTGAAATCAAAAAAGTTTTTCTCATTTGAACTAGTTTTTTGACCGATCGTTCCAATGAAAGCCATATGCTATAGACATCGGATTTTGACCAAAATTTGGAGAACTATGTGAAAGCAATCCAAATGAATAAATTACAATTTTTAGGACATCAGAAGGATTTCCATTGAAAACAAAAATGTTTTTCTAACTAAGACTACTTTTCAGACTATACTATATAGATGACCGATTTCGACCAAAGTTGGTGGCATTTCTATTGAAAACAAAAAAATCGTTCCTATGATAGTCATCCGATCCGCAGATTGCGATAGACAGATTGTAACAAAAGACTTCGTGAAAAGTTTGGTGAGGATGGCTTTAAAACTGACGGAAGAGATAGTATAAATCAACTCAACTCGTCGTGCTGATCAAGAATATATATACTTTATGAGGTAGGAGATGCTTCCTTCAATGCGTTACAAACATCCGGACAATTTTATAATTTCTTCGGCAAGTTTATAAAAATTTTGCTTGTAGGAGCGGGGGTACCGCGTGTCTGTGTATGTAAGAGTGAGTGTGTACAAATTCGACTAGAAAATTAATAAAAACACACGAAATCAAGGGTACATGGTATTTTGGAATTTACGAGTAACGAGTATAAAAACGCATCTTTTTAATCAGAGAAGATAGAAAACGTTCCTAATGTATTTTCGAGAGCTGAATTCAAAAAAATTTTCCGTTTTTCCCAGCACGTTAGGATTAAGAAAAATTGTCATAAGCACGTGTTAAACGAGGTTTGTTCAGATTTCTAGGTTTTACACCTATCTTAATTAACCTGTTCAAGCCAAATTTGTTTCTACGTAGACTGAGAAGTATAACGATCACGAAAAACTTAAAACAAAGTTTGGTTCTGGTTCTTAAGCTACCTTTATATTGAATTATACATAAAAATACGAATTTTTCTAAGAAATATTTTTATTTTTTATACTCTGTACCAAAGGTGCACTGAGTATATTAAGCACAGATCACATTGTTGGAAATTCCACTTAGAATTCGGGGAGTGAACGTAATTTTTAGAACAATCTTTATGGCCTAGTTTCGCCCATTAATACCGATTTTTTATACCCTGTTCCCATTGAAAATGGGAAAAGGGGGATCATGAAGTTGTGCAAAAGTATGTAACAGATAGAAGGAAGCATTTGCGACCCTATAAAGTATATATATTCTTGATCAGCATCAACAGCCGAGTCGATTTAGCCATGTCCGTCTGTCCGTCCGTCTGTCCGTCTGTCTGTCTGTCCGTCTGTCCGTATGAACGCGTGTTTCTCAGAGACTATAAGAGCTAGAGCCACAAATTTTTGCATGTAGATAGGTGTATACCCGATTCAAAACGAGTTTGTTTCAGATTTGGAAAATTCCTCCCCCTCCCCCCTTTAAGCGCAAAAAACTGTCAGAGCCACAATTTTCTAGATAGACCTTCCAAACTTTACATATATCAAGTAAGGCCCAATATCTATCTATTCTGAAAAGATCACTAAGATCGGACAATAAACACCGAAGCTATATACGAATCAATTTTGCTTGTGGCAGAGAGGGGGGGGTCTTGCATTGTCAGTTATATCGCGCGGCCGCATGCCATGCGTTTGTGTGTATGTTGGAGTGTGTGTATGCGTGAGTGTGTGTGTGTACATACAGGGAAAATACACGAAATCAAGTGAACAGGGTATTTTGTAGTCGGGGCACTCGACTGCAGCTCCCTTACTTGTTTTTGTTTGAAATTTTATTATCTAAATATAATACAAAAGGAACTCTTATAGACGGCGCCGTTTCTAAATTTCAATTATGCCCTTAAAAAACACTCTAATGTACATGTGCATGTATTAAAACCAGTAACTGGGACGTCAGTTGTACATGTGCCGAGAACTTCAACACGGGCCAACGACACATATGTAAGTACATAAATATGAAAAAATTGTCGATCCAAATTTACATAAGATTTTTAGTTGTCTTTCATCGGTTAGTTGTTAAGATTTTTTTTCTGAAATTTTCTGTTTCGTTGCGTTCGCTTTACGCTTATACCTCATATGTGTCGCAACATTAATTAGATCGCGATATTACCACAAATATGGCCCTCGCGTCTCTTGCGCGGCACTACGATAGATACTGCGAAATAATCAAACGTGTAAACGCTTGGAGCCTTTTTTTCCTTTTTCTATCTCAATTGTTAGAAAGTGACAAACGTGTAGGTTTATAAGTAGCAAAAGAAGAAGACGTCGAAGAAAGACAGCAAGTTTGTTGGATCAATTAATTAACAATAAAAAACGCCTCGTCTCAAAACAAGTCCCTATCGAAATTATATTTTGCTTAATATTGAAGCAGGTGTGAGCTAGCGTTGTCGATATTTCTCAAAATATAAAAATCGATAATATCAAAAATCAAAATTTACTATATTGATATGTAATGTAAAATGGCTTGACACAGCCCCAAAGAACCAAAGCCGAGCTTCTCTGAATCTCTTGGCTTGTGCGCTTCTTATTTTCGCACAAGAGAAAGGGACCTACAGTTTAAGGGGGTATTGCTGCTTGGCAAAATTTTTTTAGATTTTTTTTGCATATTTTTATAGCCTTTATATTTGAGAATATCATCATAAAAGGGTTTTTTAAAATTCGAAATACTTTAGGAGATACAGCCCTTTTATTGACCCAAGGTGACCCAATTTTCCTAGCAACTGCAAGCTTTAAGCGCGTTTATCTCGAAACCACGTTTTTCGAGCTGGCGGCACTGATTGCTCCCGTAGCTCTGAACCGATTTTGATGAAACAAAGTGCAATCGACGCAGAATTGTCTTCATTATGACCCCTATGTCAATCGTAATTTTAAAATTTGTTTACCATTTTTTTCCGAAGTTTTGTATACCCTTGCAGCTTCCATTGAAAACAAAAAAGGTTTTCTAACTAAGACTACTTTTTAGACCTTATTTTTCTATCGGACCTATAGAGGTCTGATTTCGACCAAACTTGATGAAATCATGGAAAAGCATAATACAGGCGATCCCATTTAAAACAAAAAAGTTTTTCTCACTAGAACTTCTTTTTCGACCGATCATTCATACTGCAGCTATAGTCATCCGATTTTGATAAAACTTTGTAGAAATGTGTTTAAGTATATAAAATAAGAATTTGCCAAAAAAAGATCGTTTTCATTAAAAACTAAAAAGGTTTCCTCACTCGAACTAGTTTTTCGACCGATCGTTCCTATGGGAGCTATTTGCTATAGTCATCCGATTTCGATCAAACTATGTAGAATTGTGTAAAAGTATATAAAATAAGTGTATGCCAATGATAAGGACGTTTCCATTAAAAACAAAAAAGTTTTTCTTACTAGAACTAGTTTTTCGACCGATCGTTCCTATGACAGCTATATGCTATAGTCATCCGATCCGAGCCTATTTGTACCATAAGACTTCGTGCAAAGTTTGGTGAGGATAGCTTTAAAACTGACGGGCAGACGGATGGACGGACAGACGGACAAGGCTAAATGAACTCAGCTCGTCATTCTGATCAAGAATATATATACTTTATGTGGTCGGAGATGCTTCCTTTAATGCGTTACAAACATCCAAACAATTTTATAATACTATCTGCAAGGGTATAAAAAACCGATTTGAAAAATATCTTTTCGTTTTCTTTCTGTGCAAATTTTAAAATGCATCTAAAAACAACATGCGCAACTTGTACTACCCCTTAAATATTTCGTTAGGTTGCTTGAAGTTGCGAAATGTGACACTATTTGTCTCTTCTGTGCATTTTCTATGCGTCCCTTTCTCTTTATGGACAAAATGCCATGTTATTATTTAGAAATTATATCAAAATTATATTGTTTGAGCAAATATCAACTTGATCAGATTGATATTGACATTATTTTTTTCTGTGCATTGACATTATTTTTATTCTGTGCACAGACGGTCTTGCCATATAACTTGCATCCGTTACAGTTATCTCTTTTTTTCAAAGTGCTATCTAAAGTCCATTTTATTGACACGAAACAAATCCAACGGACGGCGTATTTTAAAGTAACCATAGTAATTTCTATCGATACATCGTTTTAAAAAATATCAATAAGATACATCGACAAGATATAACGACACAAAAAATATCATATCGAAATAACCCTTATCGTCAACCAAAAATTTCGATATATCGATAGTGTGAGCAGCTGTGTAACAGAAAAAGATGGTGTAAAACGTGGTCATCAAAATACATATGTACACCCAGTCGGACTTGACTGCATGCCAGAAGCATATCTCGTATACAACTTTTGTGCCACTAAGGCCCGATTTCTCAAAGATTCCGGTTGACCAACCGCCGGTCAAATTTGTTCCTCCAGTTGACAAGCGGTCAAGTCATTTGGTTTTCTCAGCAACAGTTTCATCTGATATCAATAAATTCCTATCGCTGCATAAGGGTGACCAGACACGGTCAACAAATTAGGTATTTTTGTTAGGGATTTTTTAATGTTATTGAATGCTGCTGGTAATATTTTTGGGAAAAATTTATTAAAGTTGATTGCAATGAATCAAAAGCAATAGCTTGGGACACTTGTTTACCTGCACGGCTTACACGGCTTCGCTTCTAGCCTACTGCCAAAAGGAACGTGTATCAGTTTTTATACAGATTATATGCTTTCAATCCTACTGCAAAAGTTGGTAGTGCATTCTTCCTAATAAAAGGAAGTGTGCCAGAAGGCATTCTTTTGGGAACCACGTTCCGACAAATCCGACTGGGCATTTGCAAAGTATGTATGTGTGTAACTATGTATGTATGCATGTATGTATGTAAACGATGGTTTCAGATAAAACTAATGTTTTCTTTACTTAGTGTGATCATGCCGACTTGATTTAAAATGATAATTTAAACAAAAATTTAACATGTTTTTAATTTTGTATACTTTCATTTAGTTTAAGCTCCGATCCGAAATTTAACATAGTTTTCTTACAAAAAAATCTCAAATATTACCTTTTTTTGGCCTTCTAGGAGTATATCTCCCTTAAACATTGGAAATGGGATTGGAATCGGTACGGACAATGCAACTGAGATCTGTGCGTTCATACGGACGTGACTATTTCGTCTCGGTTGTTGATGCTGAGAAAGAATATATCTATACTAGATGGCCCGGCGAACTTCGTACCGCCTAACAATTAATAACTGTAGTGAGTCAACTTAAGGCCCTCTTCTGGTCTAGACGACTGATGACGACATTGAAGAACCTTGTGATATTCAACATTTTTAGTTTTGTTATCAGGAGCGAAAATAAATAAAGCAGAGGGTTTGCCGACAAGTGAACATTACACGTATAGTTGATCATGAGAAAAACATGCATTTTCCAAATTCAGACCACAAACATTTAAGGGCTGGCCTTGTGATTTCTTAGTCGTCATGGTAGGAAATTGAATTCGTCCTCGGAATGAGAACTTCTTCACCTTAAAATTTTTCTTTGATTATCGCCGCACAAATCACATTGGTCATCAATTTTCTTATCACCAAACGCGTTCCATTGTATAGTTTTGGTTGGTTCAGATTTCGAAGCATGATGACTACCGTACCAACTTTTAGTTGCAAATTAGGTGGTGGTAGTCCAGGCACATCCAAGGCCTTTAAAAATTCTTGTGCATAGTTCGTGGCATCGTCCTCGTTTGTTACACAGTCGATAGATTTCAATAAATGCAGAGTACCAATTATCTGATTCTAAACAACAAAGTTTAAGTCATCAACATCTTTATTCTTAGCCGCTTAAATTGCCCACTCATTCAACCATTCAATATTTTTGTGGAACTCGTCTTTCGATTAGACGAAATTGCAAAAATTCAGAGGAAATGAAATCAATCCGCTAGATTCATCGACAGGGACACAACCATTACCTTTATTCAGCGATTGCTTGGAAAAATCTTGAGCAGATGGATCGTTCTGCAATGCAACTCTCATGACAGCTGAAGTTTCTTCACATAGCTCCACAGATTGGATGATTAGAGGCAAGAGTTTATTTGATCGACAGGAGTCGATCTTAGAATGACTGGCAGTGTTTGGCGGAAATCGCCAGACAGTAAAATTATTGCGACTCCAAAACAAAATTTCATTTTTCATCCGATTGACTTGAAATTCGGTTTGTAAGCATAGTATGAGATATCCGCCCACAATGAAAATTCTCGGAAAATTTGATATGCAAAAATCTATTTTTCATCCGATTGACTTGAAATTCGGTTGGTAAGAATAGTAAGTGAAAAAATTTGTAATGTAATTTTCTGATGTTGGAAAATTTTACCTTAGGTTCGGAAAACTTATGGAAAACTCAGCAGCCGAAAATCTATTTTTATCCGATTGGCTTTAAACTTGTTTTGTAAGGATAGTATAAGAAATAACGATAACGGTAACGGTAACTCGGGCTGCCGTGTTTCATTGTACTGGTTGTGTGCGGGACCTGGACCTCGACCTGGAGGTGGAACTGGACCTGGATGTGGACCTGGAGGTGGCCATTGAGGTGGTCTAGGAGGTGGCCGCGGAGGTGGCCGTATAGGTGGCCATGGAGGTGGCCATGGAGATGGTAATGGAGGTGGCCATGGAGGTGGCCATGAAGGTGGCCATGGTGAAGGCTATGGATTTGGCCATGGAGGTGGCCATGGACGTGGCAATGGAGGTAGACCTGTAGGTGGACATGGAGGTGGACCTGGCGGTGGAAAATGGTCGAAAAACCGCAATATTTGCCAAATTCTTAATCTCGGTAAAACTTTAGGCATTGGTTAGACGCTTGCCCGGGAAGGTTTCCAAGGAGAAGAAATGGGCGGAGAATGGTGAACAAACCGCGATATATGCAATGTTTTTGATTTCAGTGAAACTTAGTGGAATGGTGGACGCTTGTCCGGGAAGGTTTCTAAGTTGAAGAAATGGGCGGAAAATGGTGCACAAGCCGCGAAATTTGAAAAACTATAGGGCTCATCCGATTGCAATGCAACTTTGAGGAATGGTTGGAGAATATGTGGAAAATATTTCAAAATGAGTGTTCAAGGCCAATCCTTATTTTTTCGCTCTAAAATCAATTTCCGCAATTAGTGCAAAGGTTAATCTATATGATCATTTGGTTTCCATAAATATCCGACAAAACCAATGGCTTGTACTTGTAGCAGGTGGATCTGCTTTAAGTCAACTAAAACTTGATTTTGAAGGTCAATTTCGACACCATTGGCATTGCTTAATATGCAATGCTTATACCGCTATATTTTGTCTTGCCTAGGGGCTTCATAAAATCACATATTAATGCTTGGTGTAGCCTTCAAAGATTCTAAAACTGTTTAAAGTCGGAAAAATGGTTTTCCGCTTACATCTTGGATACGGAAACTAAGTTATAACTTTGACCTTTCAACTCGTATTCGGCATAGGTTTTTGAACCTGATGATTCAGATCCATACCTTTTGATTTGAAAAGTGGTCTGAAAGTTTATCATGTGAGTGCTTGACGTTTTCCAAGTTTCATAATTTATTCAAGTCAAAGTGGTTGTTAATTAAAACAGGTTGCCAAAATCCATATTCACATAATTTATTTAAGCTATAAGCTGGAAAATTGGTGAGTGGGTTGGAAATATGTAATTTGATATTTTTCCTATTAAAACTCTGTTCAAGCAAGTTTGAACGAGATCAAATGTTAGTATTGATTTGCACCCAGTTGAAAATTGTTTCATGTTCTCAAAATTTAAAGGCCCCGAGCGACTCCGGGTATTCGATACTTTAAACAAAAATGGAAAACGAATATCTCGCATTCTTGGTTCGCCGTTTTAGTCCCGGTTATGAAGTCAGTTTGTTCGCGGCCATTTCACTCATAAGCAAACCTGCACTTTTCTTTGGAATTATTTTCCAGTTACCATATTAAAAAAAGGTCGTTACCGGTATTCTATCTTAACTATTGATAAGCTATTCTTACTTTTAGGCAGAAATGGCATAAAATATTTAAAACTCACAGGCAATGACTTGGTTACTTTCAAGAAGGCATTTTGTGCAGCTGGACGAAGAAGAAGCACAGTCCTTTTTTAGGCTACTGCAACACAATCATTGTCGTAATCATAGCCAGAGCTACTACGTCAACGCACGGATGGTGTGCACATGAACAGTCTATCATTTTGAGGATATGGCCCATCAGCTATATCTCAGCCTCTCTCTGGATATCGTATAGTATTCCCCAAAACAGATGGAGCAGTTGCCGTCTAGCATCGCAATGCTTCGTATTGGTCAAATCCCAAAACATTAGTTGCGACTCGGCCGCTTTGATCAGCACCACATATTAGCCCTCCACAAAGTTTCCCAAATAATTATACTCTGTACCGAAGGTACAGAGAGTATATTAAGATTATGTATGTGACAAAAGTATGTAACAGCCAGAGGGAAGCTTCTCAGACCCTACCCCTATCAGCATTAACACAACGAGTCGTTTTAGCATGTCCGTGTTTTTGTCCGTCCGAGATGAATGGGACAAAAACTTAGTATACTACAGGTGGTCCTGCCCGACTTCGATATACCCGTTACTCAGGTCAATTAGTGTTTAATAGCCTTTCCCTATGTTAATTAAAAGAGCATTAACATTAATGTGACCATTTCAACATTATGTGAGCAAAAAGTGTATGTAGCGCCAAAATATAAATATAACCTTTATAACTCTGCCATTTATTAACCGATCTTTATGAAACTTTCAGAAATTGTAGATATTGGGCCCATAGTCTACACTGCAAAATATGAGATTGATATCTTTTAAATTGTTGGAGTTATTCAACATTTTATATAGTGAGGGCGGGAGGGGGCGTGGCTAAAATTTTAAATAAACTTGATCTGCGTAGAGACAATAGGAGTCTACATACAAAATTTGGTGGCTCTAGCTCTTCTAGTCTCCGAGATCTCGGTGTTCTTACAGACAGACGGACAGACGGACATGGCTATATCGACTCGGCTGTTATTGCTGACCAAGAATATATATCTTAATGGGGTCGGAGATGCTTCCTTCTGCCTGTTACATACATTTGCATGACTTTAGTATACCTCTACGAGTAACTGGTATAAGAACTTAATATCTCCCACAGTATTATAGATAGAAGGTTCGTACCTTCTCAACATTTTTGGTAATCAGATTACATATCGATCGTGACTTAGAATATATATGGGGTCGGAGATACTTCCTTTAGGCTGTTACATACACTTGCAATACTTTACTATACCCTTTTAAATCTACTAGTATAGTTAGTTAATCTTTTCACATTCTCTACGAAGCTTTAACTGACATTTATCGTGCATGTTGTGTAGATAGTTAACGTATATTCACTCGTTTGCATTTTAAGCTTCAATTTTCAAAAGAAATTGTATTTCACAACCTTGAAGCGTCTAAAAGTTTTGCACGGAGCAGGGCATTTTTGTCCGGCTTGGCGAGAGTTGACACGCTAACTGCACGCCAAGGTGGCCGCTTGGCTTCGTTTTCCTTCTCCTTCTCGGCGGCTAGTTCCTTCATTCGTTTCCAACTGTTTTTTGCCCTACATTTAAAATTCCAAATGAATAACAGAGTTCATTTATCCTTAAATTTCTTACCTGCTCAATGCTACACTTCGATTGTTCGATGGTAGAACCGATTGGTGGTCTTCTACACTTTGCGTCTCACTGCTTTCTGACGATGCACCACTGTTGTTGGCGCTAGCTGTTGCCTGCAACTTACTCATATTACCGAATTGAATTTTATTTTTACCTTTTTCAATTTTAAATGTGTATTTGTGTGAAAGCTCAATAAGGCCAAATTGGTTTAATCGCAGTCAATACATCGATGCATAAACAATTTAGGGCATCCATGTTGCCATGGCATCGGCCAAATTAGTTTTGTAAAAATATTCATGCATACATACTCATTTATTTACTAAATACAAATATATACAGTCACGTGCTCTAAGAGTTGTTAACCTAAAGGAAATAAGTAAAAATTACATTGCAAGGGTATATTAATATTGCCCAGAAAGGGTCTAGACTCTAGACCGATAAGGGTTTTCTTTGAATTTGCAGAGACTACTTCAAAACAAACTGGTTTGGCCCAACTTGGGTTTTCTTTAATGCTTCCTTGACATAACGTTGAAATTCTTTTATGATAAGGAATTTTTTAATTTACCATATCTCAGGAACCAAAGTAGCAAGAGAAATGAAATAAATTGCCGGTAATTGAATTGTTCAATATTCAAAAATGGGAACACTACACTAAAAACAGTTTTGGTATATTTAATGGAAAAATTTAATAAGTCGGTAGAACCCGTTAAAAGTACTAAAAACATTTTCAAAGGAAATTTTACATCATGGCAATGAAGAATTTTACTGATTAGATTAATGACATCCTTTTAGTGAAGCCGCTGATACCAAAATGGACAATGTTGCTCTTAGTCAATTAGTACAAAAATGCCTATAGTCTGCAAACCTAAGCTTGGCGGATAAAACTGAAATCGCGAAAATCTCATTTAGTTTGGAAGATATTAATTTGATTCCGCTAAATTGGTCGATCCGTCCACTGTGCTGAGCACCGACATTGCGCCTGTAAAATTTAATATCATTTCAAGTCTCAGATGTCCGCAGTTCACATTGGACATTTCACAATCACAAAACAACATAATAATCTAAAAAGAAATGGTCTAGCGCCGATCCCCACTGATCTCGGATATGGCTAAATTGGCTCGGCTGTTGATGCTGATCAAGAATATATTTACTTTATAGGGTCGAAGATGCTTCCTTATAGCAACAAGAAAAAAAGTCGGTCAAGCCCGACTATAACATACTCTATACCTGTGAAGTGCTGCCCATCACCGCTGCGAGCTGTGCTGCCCATAATTGTTTGTTTTCCTTATAACTCGACAACCGTTCATCATTCCTTTGACGGATCGAAAAATAATCCTATTTACGAAATATGTCCAGAAGGAACGAACCATCTATCTATAAAACTGTGGGAGATATTACGTGGCAAAAATTGAAAATAAGCTTGATCTGCCTGCAAGTATAAGAAGCATAAGTCCCATATATGTCAAACCTCTATCTCACCATCTCTGAGATCTGTGCGTTCATACGGACAGACAGACGGACATGGCTAGCACAAACTTATTATACTCTATGTACCTTTGGTACAGAGTATAACAAGTAAGGGAGCAGCAGTGAGTGCCAAGACTACAAAATACCCAGTTCCCTTGATTTCGTGTGTTTTCCTTTACCTATCAAAATTGATTCGTATATAACTTCGGTGTTTTTTGTCCGATCTTATTGATCTTTTCAGAATAGATAGATATTGGGCCTTACTTGATATATATAAAGTTTGGAAGGTCTATCTTAAAAATTGTGGCTCTGACAGTTTTTAGCGCTTAAAGGGGGGAGGGGAAAACTTTTCCAAATCTGAAACAAACTCGTATTGAATCGGGTATACAGCTACCTACATTCAAAAATTTGTGGCTCTAGCTCTTATAGTCTCTGAGAAACACGCGTTCATACGGACAGACGGACGGACAGACGGACAGGGCTAAATCGACTCGGCTGTTGATGCTGATCAAGAATATATATACTTTATAGGGTCGCAAATGCTTCCTTCTACCTGTTACATACTTTTGCACAACTTAATGATCTCCTTTTCCCATTTTCAATGGGAACAGGGTATAAAAATAGTTCTGGATCGCCTGAGAGACTCCATTATGGACACCATAGGCGAAGAGCCAGCCGGATTCAGACAGGGCTCGTCGTGTACGGACCACATAAACACTGTGCGCATTCTGATCGAACAATGCACTGAACTGAACTCAGACCTGCACATGGCCTTTGTGGACTTCGCTAAAGCCTTCGACAGTGTGAGCAGGGAGTGCATATGGCAGAGACTGCGAAGGAGAGGGATACCGGAAAACTTATTTCCCTCATCAGAGCTACATACGACTGCCCCCAGTGTAGAGTGCTTCACGGTGGAATGCTATCACAGCCTTTTCCAGTTCTTAGCGGCGTTCGGCAGGGATGTGCTCTGTCGCCCATTTTGTTTATAATGGTGGTTGCAGACGTGTTCGCTACAATGCAACCTGCTCCCAATAACAGCGGCATTGGGTGGTCAATGACTACAAGACTGCGGCATCTGGACTATGCAGACGATATATGCCTCCTGTCAAATAGGCTAAGCGATCTGGCTAATACACTAGCCCACCTTGACACCTCAGCTAAATCGGCAGGCCTAAAAATCAACACGAAGAAGACAAAAGCGCTCAGCATCCGTTCCGGACAATCCTAGGCTCTGGTTTTGGACGAAGAGCCAATTGAGCAATTCAGCTACCTGGGAAGTGTAGTCGCTGTTGATGGAGGGACGGAGCTCGATGTGGATGTGCGCCTTCAAAAGGCTAAAGGTGCCTATGGGATGCTCTCAGCTGTTTGGCGTTGCTCGACCTATCCACACTGGCTCAAAATCAGGCTCTTCAAGTCCAACGTAATGCCAGTACTCTTATACGGTTCTTCAACTTGGAAAATTACAACTTCCATAGTGGCGAAACTCCAAACTTTTGTAAACCGTTGCCTGCGACGCATCTACTGCATATTCTGACCTGACAGAATACGGAACTCTGAGCTACTTGAACGAGCGAATATGGAGAGTGTCGACATCATAATACGCAGGATGAAATGGAGCTGGATAGGACATACATTGCGAAAAAACGAGAACAACATCGCAAGGAAGGCAATGGAATGGAAACCGTTGGACGGAGTCGGGCGGTCACGTGGCAGTCCCAAAGAAACTTGAAGGTGGACTGTCGGTAGAAAGGCGCAAAGCATCGGGAAAAGTTGGGGAGAACTGCAAGCGACGGCCAACAACAGAGTTCGCTGAAGGAGAGGAGTGGTTGATGCCCTATGTCCCACAAAAGATCGGAACTAGAAGAAGAAAGAAGCACTCTGAAATGCGCTTGTTGGTATGGCCATCAGCTCCTTCTTCGATTCTGACTTGATCTCATCAATTGTGGCAAAACGCTTTCCTTTCATTGGTCTCTTCAGTTTTGGAAACAACGAAATTTGGTAGATACTGTGGTTGAGGCATGATTACGGTGTTGTTTTTGGCCAAAAAATCATGAACAAGCATTGATGTGTGAGCTGGTGCATTATCGTGCAGAATCCATGATTTGTTTTTCCACAATTCCGATCGTTTGCTTCACGCAAACTTCGTGTAGTATTCCTTATTAGCTGTACGACCTCTTGGCAGGAACTAATGATGCACCACACCTTTGTAATCAAGGAAAACAGTGAGCAAAACCTTCACATTTGATCGAAATTGGAGTGCTTTTTTCGGTCTTGGCTCATCTGGCCGCTTCCATTGGGATGATTGGGCCTTGGTTTCGATGTCATAACCATATACCTACGTTTCGTCACTAGCTATGACCCGTTTGAACAAACCCGGATCGTCATTGACGTCACTCCTGAGCGGTACTAATGCGACGTTGCTTTTGCTCAAAATTTTGTCAAAAATCGAAGAGCACCCAAAAGCGTGACTTACTTTTTTAGTTCCCAAGAACAAACTACTAATCGGAATTGGCTGCTAATGCAAAAATATGCTAAACATATGTGTCCGAATATAACAAAACCAAAATATCGATAGTCGAATGTACACAGCCCGCGAAAATTCAAAATTCACCCTTTCCTTTGAACACACCTCGAACACTCGTATTTTTGCACCTGATTACTCTGTGTGCCTCTGGTAAAGAGTATAATGACGAAAGTTGAGCGCATTGAAACCGACTGTTCAAAGCCAAGAAGATTTAGGTAGTGGGTCCAAATCAGGATTATTAATCGATCGGCCAACGGAACGGCAAAGATCGGATGAACGGTAGTCAAGTTATAAGGGAAACAAACAATTATGATGGCACCGCCCGCAACGGCGATAGGCTGTACCTTTAACACTAACTTTGTGAAGTACAGAGTATATCGACACCTTTGCGCGAAAACCAAGCAAATTACTGTCACTTCACATATAAATGCAATGCATAAGCGGCCCACAACAAATCTACACGCAAGCAGTTTTAGTTTGAAATACAAGCGTTTTTACGAAAATCACTAGAGTTCCGTGTCACCTCCGTATATTTTCTTTAAATTGTTTTTCTAGATGTGAATAATGTTGCTTTATTAAACATCTTTGGCATAATATCTGAAGTATATTTGAAAAAATATTTCAATTAAAAATATCAAAAAATTAGTCCGAGACAGCAAGTCTCCGAATCTGGAGAAAAGGTTGTTGTGTGGTGAACTTAACCTCGTTACCGGAGGACCGAATCAAAAAATAAAGAGATTTTTTTTCTATTTTTTTATTTTTGGCAGATTTTAAAAGAAAACAAGTAGGGGAGCTGTAGTCGAGTGTCAAGACTACAACATACCCTGCTCCCTGTACTTCTTATGTTTTCATACAAATACACACACTCTCACACATACACACACACGCTCTAACATACACACAGACGCACGCGGTAACTGACAACGCAAGACCCCCTCTCTCCAACAAGCAAAATTGATTCGTTATATACGATGTTTTTTGTCCGATCTTATTGTAATTTCAGAATATATAATTACAAGTTTGAGTCCCGATCCAAATAAAAAGAATTAAAACATTGGAGCTTTAAACTTTATTTGATATTAGATGTGGGTTGGTTGTTGGTGATCTTAGGACTAAAGTACAATTCGAAGCTTATGCTCTATTTAAAGGGATAACGACGCTGGCGTACGTGACAATGGGCATGTGACAAAGACAAAGGAATGGTCATTTGTTTAGATGCTGCTATGCTGGCATCTTCTGATTGGTTAATTTAATTATTTCACAACTATTGTTATGATGCTTGGGTGCGCGCTCCGCGTTCAACTTTTGTTTCTGCTAAACTCCTTTTTGTTTATGTTAGCGAATCTCGCGCTTTAAAGTACAGTGGGCATGAGGATGGTAAAACAAGGTTGGACAGTGGGTTTGAATATGATAAAAAAGGTAGGGTGAATACTGGATATGTCACTATAAAGATATTGGGTCTAACTTAAAAATCGTGGTTCTGACAGTTTTTTGTGCTTAAAGGGGGAGGGGGAGGAATTTTCGAAATCTGAAACAAACACGATTTGGATCTGGTATACACCTACCTACATGCAAAAATTTGTGGCTCTATCTCTTATAGTCTCTCTGATCAACGCGTTCATACGGACAGACAGACGGACGGACAGACGGACATGGCTAAATAGACTCGGCTGTTGATGCTGATCAAGAATATATATGTATACTTTATAGGGTCGCAAATGTTTCCTTCTACTTGAACATACTTTGGCACAACCTCATGATCCCCATTTCCCATTTTTAAAGGAAACAGGGTATAAAAACGAGATTTTTCCCCAAAAAATGTTGGTAAATTTGTTGTTATAAGATGGTAAAAAATGCTTTAAGCAATCTTCCTAATAACATGTTGTTTTATGTGTAGAAATAGTGTGAATAATTTCAAAAGGATGGGTCAAGTAGATTTTGAGTTATGATATTCACGAACTTCAAAAAAATACATTTTATACATAAGGCCGATCGCTTGAAACCCTGTATTTTCGTTAGTTTTAATCCGATTTACTTGAAATTTAAACACAACACTCTCGACATGTTGACCTATATGGCCCTTTCTAGTCCTTTATTTTTTATTATTAAAACACGTTTATTTTTGATTTAGTTCCTTAAACTAAATTATCACAACTTACTGTTATATGGCCGGGTGGCTCAGCGGCTAGTGTGCGCGACCGCTGAGCATGAGGTCGTAGGTTCGATCCCGCCTCGGAACATCTAATGATGAAAAGTTTTTTCTTTGAATAAACTTTACACCCGGCCACACCTCTTTGGTGTTGGCGCCTGCATTGCAGTAATTAGCCATGAAAAGCTTCTCAAACTGCCGTTCGGATTCGGCGTTAAACTGTAGGTCCCTTTCTCTTGTGCTAAAATTAGAAGCGCCAAGAGATTGAGAGAGGCTCGGCTTTGGCCCTTTTTGGGCTGTGTCATCTTGACAAGCTAATTTTACTTTTACTTTACTGTTATAGTTAACTTATACTGTAGAGAAGAATGCGATATGTGTGTTTTACTATTTGTGTTTAGGGGTTGTTTATGATTGTGGGTTTATCATATAGTAGGTAGCTTAACTTAAGAATTATTGCGGGTAGCTGTGGGTGATGGGATTTAGCAGGTTTAGTTTTTGTTTACAGGCCTTGTGGGCTAATATAGCAGTCCATGAGTAGGTAAGAAAAGATTTAGCGATTCAGGGTGAGTGTGTGTTTTGAGATCCCTCGATTGGCAAGATCCACCCTACTGGATCCTTAAAAGCCTTCTCCTTGCCCTGATCCCGTTTATCATTCGCCTTTTGAGAAGACGTCTGCCGAGGTTGTTAGGATGAGAGGCAACCTTGTCGAGGTATCCCACAGCTGTTCTGGTGTGCCATGTCCCAGCCGAAAGCCAAACTGTAACTTTGGGATCCTCTGTTTGAATGCTGGAGTTTCCAGGATTCTCCGCAATAAACATCTCTCCAGCAGCTTGCCAAATGCTGGAAGGAGGCTTATGGGTCTATGGGAATCCAGTTGGTCTGTAGGCTTCCCGTTTTTTTGAAGCATCACAGTGTTGGCACTTTTTCATACAATGCACTGTGGCTCGTTTTCCGAAAACTCGTGGCAAAAACCTGTAACTTTTGAACTAGTTGAGATATTGAGTTGAAATTTGAAATATATATTCTCAATACATCAAACAAATTTTTGAAACAAAAATTGAAGTGGGCGTGGCATTGAAAAGGGCGTGAGCTAACTGTCAAACTGTGTAATTTTACTTTTCAAAATTTTATAAAAAATTTAAAAAAATAAATAAATATGTAATTTTATTTTTGTATTTTTTTTTAAGTTTTTATAAATTTTTAATTAAAAAAAAAAAATGTAGCTGAAAAAAAATATTTTTTTTTGCACTCGCTTAAGTATCTTTGCGTATTTGACAGTTAGCTTACGCCCTTTTCAATGCCACGCCCACTTTAATTTTTGTTTCAAAAATTTGTTTGATGTATTGAGAATATATATTTCAAATTTCAACTCGATATCTCAACTAGTTTAAAAGTAACAGGCTTTTGCTGGAGTCATTGCTTTGACCGGCTCATAAGCTTACTATAGTATTGAAGTTTTGCAGTACCAATAGTTGTGACAAAACAGAGAGCTTATAATTCTCAAAATGTTCTAGTAACTTATGAATGAGTTGGCAGAAGCGTTTAATTAGTTTTTAAAGAAGTGCAAGTAAAAACAGTGATCTCTTATTTTATAAAACCCTTAAAAAAAACTAAATTATGGAGCTGTCTTATCATGAATTGTTTGAATTATTTGTGATCAAAAATAGTATTAAAGCATTTTTACAAGCTGTGCAAGAGAAGCTTAATTGTGCTAGTCTCGTGGAGCATTCAAATCAGCTGAGTCGGCTTTATCGTTCTTTTCAAGAAAGATGGATGCAGAGTAACCGAACACGAGATAGATTCTTAGCAAAGAATCGTAATTGGCTAGAAAATAGGAAAATAATATTTGAAGAAGCTGACTTGTGTCAGCCCTCGACTTCCAATCAAGCGAGAGGGAGGCCGGAAATGCCATTAGATGAGTGCTCGCAGTATTCAAAGAAAAAGAAGCTTTTAAAAGCTACTGAGAATATTTCAAAAGCCAATATTTCAACTGTCTTAAAGATAAAATATAATCAATCACATGAGAGAGTGAAAGGCTCTATTGTTGAAGCCGTATTTGAGGCAAGTCCTTCTAGGCTGCAAAGAATAAAACACAGCATTCCTACTCCACCGGACTCGCACACAAATATCAAATTCACCAATGAAGAGGCTCTGGCACTATTTCTGGACTTGGGTTTGTCGAAAGAAAAATATTCAATATTACGATCTTCGTTGAAAAAAAGAAACGTAGATGTCTTGCCAAGCTACGCCAGTATTACATGTGCAAAAAAAGCAACTGTACCACCCTTAGAAGAAATCACTGATGTAGTGGTCAGAGTAAAACTTCAAAATATGATGGATCATACAGCGCAACGAATTATTGAAAGAATGAGCGCAGAAGACCTCAACTTACTTCCTCATAATTTGACATTGCTCACAAAATGGGGTTGCGATGGCTCCTCTGGACAAAGCACGTACAAACAAGTACTTTCAACGCAAAGCAATCATAGCGATGGGATTGTAACAGAAGCTAACATGTTTATGGTGTCCATTGTACCACTCAGGCTAAAATGCGATTCTGAAGAGCATTGGAAAACCCTCGGCCTTCGGGAACTCATTTTTGCAGGACAGTAATGTTTACATATGCTAAGGAAACTGCTGAGCTTATTAAAAATACGGTAAACAACTTTAAAAGAGAAATTGATGAAATGCATCCCACTCAAGTTTTCGTTGAAAATAAGTTATTCCTTATACATCACCAGTTCTTCTTAACAATGATTGATGGAAAAGTTTTGAACACAATAACCGGCACAAAATCAACAAGACATTGTGCAATATGTCAACGAACCCAAAAACAATTTCAAAACTTGGATGAGTCGATAGTTTGTGAAGAGAATTATGAGTACGGAATTTCTCCTTTGCATGCCAGAATTCGATTTATGGAATATTTTTTGAAGCTGGCATACACCCTTCCTCAACATGGTAGCGATCCAAAAGAAGCAAAGAAGAAAATTCAAGTTGCGTTTCGAAATGATTTTGGCGTGCTATTGGATCTGCCGAAAGTAGGTTATGGGAACACAAATGACGGGAACACGGCCAGGAAATTTTTTAATAATGCGGAGGGTACGGCTCGTATAACGGGAATAGATGTAGACATTATAAAACGAGTCCAGGCTATACTAAATGCCCTCAACAGCAGAGAAAAGTTAGACCCCATTAAGTTTGGATCATATGCAGGAAGAACCGCACAGCTAATTAAAGAGAAATACCCTACAAAGCTACTAACATTAACGGTCCACAAGGTTTTGGATCATGGCAAGGACATTATCGACTATCAATGTCTTCCGATTGGAGAATTGTCGGAAGAGGCGCAAGAATCAAAAAATAAAGATTTTAAAAAGTACAGGCACTCCAACACACGCAAGTTCTCTCGACTGCGAAAGAATGAGGACTTGTTCAACATACTCTCCGCCTCATCGGATCCAAAAATATCTTCGCTAAGACATGTAAGATCATTACCCGAAATGAAAGCGATGTATTCGGCAGAAGTCATGAGCCTCTTCGAAAATATCGAGGATTGCTTCGAAATAAACTCTGAAAATTAATCTAAACTTCCAACAATATTTTATTATTTGGGGAGAGTGGAGCTCGCGCCTGCGAAGTTGGGGATTAGAGATGGAGTTAAATTAAATTATCTTTACTATTACTAAAATGTACAATTATTAAAATAGCCTAAGTCCCAAAATAGTAGATTTTGTAGTAACAAATGCTACTACGTAAGAGCAACTGGCTGATATGCAATTTACCGTATGTTACTTTACAAAAACCAAAATAAATTTCGCTGGGTTCAATTGTGGCAATGGTTTTTTTTTAAATATCTTTAAAAATATGTACCGAATCATATTCAAAAGTAAAACTTTCCGGCACTCCCCGCCATTTTTTCTAAAGTCAACCGAAAATTCAAAAACAACCCCAAAAAAAGGTGCAAAAAAAAAAAAAAAAAATTCTCCTTAAAATTTTTTTTTTTTTATATGCATTTAGTTTTAAAGATAGGCCAGTTAATATAAATAAATAAGCTTAATACAAAGACTAAGCTCAATTCAAAGGTAGACTACGCCAAACTTGCCCTTTTAAAGCGTAAAATTTCTCACTTGGCATTTTTTGGAAACATTTTTTGACTTTGACGAGCTCCACAGCCTACAACAAAATTTTTTAAAAACATATACATTCTGCATAAAATACTTCAACCATTTCTTAGTTCAAAAATATAAACATTTTTCTCAAACGGAACAACTCGAAAAATGATTTTTGCCACGAGTTTTCGGGAAACGAGCCACAGTGCAATGGGAAAGTAGCTTAGGCGTAGAGCTGCATTGAACGTCCAGTGAGTCCTGAACCAATTTCAGTTTGTTGGTTGAGACAGAGCAAAAAGGCAGGAATCTTTCCTCGAAGTGGCAGGCAAAGTCTTTAACTCGATCCTGTGGGTGTTTGGCTCATGTGCCATCAGGATTCCTGGCCGGAAATTTCGGCTGCTCCTGCCTCTTTTACCTCCTAGTGAGCCTCCAGAGAGCAAACTTGGAGTCCGCATTAGAGGTGGCATCCTTAAGGAGCTTGTCTGTGGGCTATATCTAGATTGTGGCTAGGACTTTCCTTACCTGATACGCAATCCTCCTGTATACTCTGTCGATCGCAGGGTCGTGGGTTCTCGTGTACTCCCTCTTCAGGCGTTTTTTCAGCGCTATTAGGCCCTCTGAAGCCGGGGTCAACACCAAACTTCCACGAGTTGTGTTTGTGGGAAATGGGTTTGCTGGAGCAGCGTTCGTGGCAGCAGTTTTGATTTTGCACATGAACGAGTCCATGGCAACATCAACATCTTGAGTGGAAAGGATCTCCATGTTGAGGTAGAGGAGTCACTCAGCTCGTCCTAAAACCTGCGTAAATCAGACCCAGGGAGAATGATCATTTTTCTGCTTGGGGTTGTTTTGGGTACTCAGGCCCACAGTTGCCAGGATGGAGAGATGGTCAGATGACAGGTCATACTCCTCGTGCACTGCTAGGAGATGTCTTGGAAGCCCCTTATACATGTAGAAATCCAAGTAGGTGAGTGTATCTATTATATGGATAGTAGGTGAGTCTTCCAGTGGCCAGGACTTGTTTATAGTCTCCACAAATCAGATGATACACAGAATTTCCTTTTTTACGATAATAATTGTCCCTAAAAATTGAAAGTGTCATTCCGGCCTTACTAGACCTACCCAGCCTTACTAGTCCTACCCAGTCAGTAAATCATAGGCATATGCATATCTAGTCAGCTGCAAACCTTTCACCCGACTATTAAAATGACCAGCTTCACTAGGAGCACATAAGCGTAATAACTTTATACCAAGTGGTAATATCATATAGCGAGGTACAAATCGCTAGAAGCATATAACCGTAATAATTTTATACCAAGTGGTAATAGACAAGGTTCATGGATTGAACCAAAACAGACTCTACAAATCGAAAGCCAAAATCACAAAAAATTTGAAAAAAAGAGCCAACTTTATTTTTCCCGCCTGTGGTTTAGTTGTTATAAAACGCATTTAATATGCGAATTGTCTCACTGTTGTAACCTTCCAAATACGGCCTGCCGGTTTGGTAACCACATTCAGCAAACAACTTGCTGCTTTGCCTGTGGAACCAATAGTTCTTGGTTTCGTTGTCCGAGTTGATATTGAGTGTATTTAACTGGAATACGCCAAAATGAAAATCGCGACCGTCGGTTTGAACGCATTGTACCACAATGGGCTTTGGAAGAGTGCCGCCAGAGGTATTTCCGTGCAATTGTCTGGCACGTGTTACAGCCACAACAAACGCCTTCAGCATTGTTCGAGATTGAAACTGGGTGGTTGTCACTTCTGATCCATGCGAATTTCTGACCAGATTCCTATCAAAGTATGTGAAGAGTGTGTGTGGATGTGAGCAGCTAACGTCCGGTCGGAGAGCTGAAAAAAGACCAGACTCATTTTAGTGAACTGCTGAGGCAGCTGGGAATTAGACTGACTCTTAAGTATACTTTTTTTTAATTTCAAAGTGCCGGGCAGAAATGGTTTCTCCAAACCATAAAAAATGTTTCAAAAAGTTTGAAAAAGTCAAAAGTACCTGCCTACTCACCAAATTTCAAGTTCTTAGCTTAAAATACTTTAGTACAGCCATGCCCAGCCTTATGCTCTTTGGGTGCGTTTTGTTTTTGTAATTGCACTGAAGATAGGAAGTTTCGTGTGTGTGTGTGTGTGTGTGTGCGTCGCGTAGAACAAAATCAGTTTTTTTTTCTTATTTGATTGGCGTTTGCGCGTGCAAGCAAACTGACCAAAAACGATGTATGGGTGATTTTCTTTGTGAGTATTGGAGAGTGCTCTGCCGTATGCTACTTTTGGGCATGTCTGCTTTTTAACTAGTTCGAAACCGGTTCTGAACCAGTAAAATATCCAACTCCATAATACGAACATATATACCAAATTTCAAGCTTGTAGCTTAAATAGCATCTCTGAACGAATGTTGAACCGGTTCGAAACTGGTTCTGAACCAGTAAAATATGCAACTTCATAGTTCCAACCTATATTCCAAATTTTAAGTTCGATGCTTGTATAACTTCCGAGATATGACTCTGAACCACTGTTTAACCGGTTTGAAACCGGTTCTGAACCAGTGAAGTATCCAGCGCCATATTTTAAAACTAAGTACCAAGTTTGTAGTTCTTATTTTATATAACATCTGAAATAGGGCTCTGAACCATTGTTAATCCGGTTCCGAACCAGTAACCAATTCAACTCCCTATTTTTAACCTACAGTACAAATTTCAAGTTCTTAGTTGTAATATCTTCTGAGAAACCGCTTTTAACTGCTTTAGAACCGTTTCTCAGACATGACACATAGCCTATGACTCTTTCCTGATTGACATTAACATTCTGTGAAAATTTCGTGAAAATCGGTTCAGAGGTTTAGACGCCTATAAGGGACAAATATATAAACATACAATTTGTCCCTTGTCTAAAGAGTAGTTTTGAAAAAGTGTCCAATTCAACATTGCCTCTAAGATTGGTGGAATGAGTTTCGATACCACGTCGTCAAACAACGGATTTGATTTGAGCAGGGCGCAACAGCAATCCAACAAAAATACTTCAACAAAAACTGATTGAGCTCCATTACCATTATCACATATTAAAAATTATTCTAGAAAGTATTTTTAAGTTGAAGCATTCCACCAGCAGTGCTCCTGAAGTACTATTGTTTAATCGCTTTGCAACTAATTGGGAAAGTCGACCATAAAATTTTTAAGTTTGGTCTGGACGATCCATGTGTCAGCTTAAAGATAAACGGAGATAACGAAAAAGCTAGCATTTCTCAGAAAAAGTTGTAATTTTCGTACTTGCAGTTCAACATTTAACGCACCTTACAGCCTTAAAATATTCCTTTTTCGTAATCAATTTACTCTAACCACTCGAGAATTGAATGCAGTACGTTAATTATCTTCTTTTAAGTACTACTTAAAATTAAAGCTTTGATTAAATGCACAAGTGCCATTGCAGCTCCAAATCTGGATTTTCAATTTATTAGACTCAAAATAACAAACAAAACTGCAATCTTATCAAAGTCTTATCAAACTCGACTCGATTGCATTAGCATTTTTTGATTCGACTGTAGAGAAAGAGAAAAAATCTTCACGCGTACAAAATAACAAACAAAACTGCAAACTTTTCAAAGTCTTATCAAACTCGACTCGATTGCATTAGCATTTTTTGATTCGACTGTAGAGAAAGAGGTAAAAGGAAAATGGTACTAGCTTGAATCAAGCGAAGTAAAAATAAATCTATTGGATAGTAGAAAAATATCGAACACAGAAGACTTACTGAAAAGTTCAATCAGCGACTTTGGTTCATATAAAACCAACCATTTTTTGATTCGTTTGGTTTTCAAGCGGATTTTTAAGACTTGATCTGTCAACTTGGAGAGATAACAATTATTATCTGGAAGCCAATGAGTTCTGCAACGACTTATTTGTGGTGAATGATGATGCTTAGCGTAGAATCAAATTTATGAAGGACTACAATCGCATATTGACTAAAAAAAACCAAAAAGAGAAGCAGCTAGTTCTTCAAGTTGTAGAAAATGATTGAACAGAATATTCTTCGCATTACAAAATGAATCTCATATACTTTTTTTTTAACTGGCTTGACACAGCCCGAAAGGGCCAAAGCCGAGCTCCTCTCAATCTCTTGGCTTGCTTGCTTCTAATTTTCGCACAAGAGAAAGAAAAAAATTTTCATTAGATGTTCCGAGGCGGGATCGAACCTACGACCTCTTGCACAGCGGTCGCGCACACTAGCCGCTGAGCCACCCGGCCAAATCTATATATATAAAACTGTTTAACCTGACTGACTGACTGACTGACTGGTGACCGTCGCACAGCCTAAGCTAGAGGGCTGAAATTTGGACAGGAGTTTCCTTATGTGGTGAAAGTGCGTACTAAGACTGGGTTTTGGAAAATTCCACCCGGAAAAGCCGGAAAAGCGTCGGAAAACTTTGTATGGGGAAAATTTTATTTTTAATCCGACAGACTTGAAATTCGGTTTGTAAGCATAGTATGCAAAATAATTGGACACGTGTTTTCCCGATTTCGTAAAATCCGCCCACAAGGAAAATTCTCGGAAAATTCGATATGCAAAAATCTATTTTTCATCCGATGGACTTGAAATTCGGTTTGTAAGGACAGAAATTAAAAGAAATTGAAATGCGATTTTCCGATGTTGGAAAATTCTACCGTAGGATCGGAAAATTCCCGGAAAGCGTCGGGAAAGTTTGTATAGGAAAAATTTTATTTTTCATCCAATTGACTTGAAATTCGGTTTGTAAGCATAGTATGCAAAATAATTGGACACGTATTTTTCCAATTTCGGAAAATCCGCCCACAAGGGAAATTCTCGGGAAATTCGATATGCAAAAATCTATTTTTCATCCGATTGACTTGAAATTCGGTTTGTAAGGACAGTAAGTAAAATAAATTGAAATGTGATTTTCCGATGCTGGAAAATTTGACCGTAGGGTCGGAAAATTCCCGGAAAAGCCTCGGAGAAGTCTGTATGGGTAATTTTTTTAATCCGATTGACTTGAAATTCGGTTTGTAAGCATAGTATGCAAAATAAATGGACACGTGTTTTCCCGATTTCGGAAAATCCGCCCACAAGGAAAATTCTCGGGAAATTCGATATGCAAAAATATATTTTCCATCCGATTGACTTGAAATTCGGTTTGTAAGGACAGTAAATGAAATAAATTGATATGTGATTTTCTAATGCTGGAAAATTCGACCGAAGGGTCGGGAAATTCCCGGAAAAGGTCGGAAAAGTTTGTATGGGTAAATTTTTATGTTTCATCCGATTGACTTGAAATTCGGATTGTAAGGACAGTAAGTGAAAGAAATTGAAATGCGCTTTTCCGATGTTGGAAAATTCAACCGTAGGATCGGAAAATTCCCGGAAGAGCGTCGGGAAAGTTTGTATGGAAAAAATTTTATTTCTCATCCGATTGACTTGAAATTCGGGATGTAAAGACTGTAAATGAAATAAATTGAAATGTGATTTTCCGATGCTGGAAAAATCGACCGTAGGGTCAGAAAATTCCAGGAAAAGCGTCGGAAAAGTTTGTATTGGGAAATTTTTTTTTCATCTTATTGACTTGAAACTGGGTTTGTAAGCGAAGTGTACGAAATAATTGGACACGTTTTTTCCCGATTTCGGAAAATCTGCCCGCAAGGAAAATACCCGGGATATTCGATATGCCAAAATCTATTATTCATCGAATTGATTTGAAATTCTGTTTGTAAGGATAGTAAGTGAAACGAATTGAAATGTGATTTTTCGATGATGGGAAATTGGAAAGTTCCCCGGAAAATCGTCGGAAAAGTCTGAATGGTGAGAATATTATTGTTCGTCCGATTGACTTGAATTTCGGTTTGTAAGCAAAGTATGATAAATAATTGGACAAGTATTTTCCCGATTTCGAAAAATCTGCGCGCAAATAAATTTCCCGGGAAATTCGATATGCAAAATCTTTTTTTTCATCCGATTGACTTGAAATTCGGTTTGTAAGGATAGTAAGTGATATAATTTGTAATGTTATTTTCTGAAGTTGGAAAATTTGACCTTACGATTGGCTTTAAACTTGGTTTGTAAGGATAGTATAAGAAATAACGAATTAACAGTAACTCGGGCTGCCGTTTTTCATTGTACTGGCTGTGTGCGGGACCTGGACCTCGACCTGGAGATGGCGCTGGACCTGGACGTGGTCCTGAAAGTGGCCATTGAGGTGGCCATGGAGGTGGCCATGGAGGTGGACGTGGCCATGGTGGTGGCTATGGAGGTGTTCATGGAGGTGTCCATGGAGGTGGCCATGGTGGTGGCTATGGAGGTGGCCATGGAGGTGGCCATGGAGGTGGACATGGAGGTGGAAAATGGCCCCAAAAATGCAATATTTGCAAAATTCTTAATCTCGGTGAAACTTTAGGGATTGGCTAGACGCTTGCCCGGAAGGTTTTTAAGCAGAACAAATGGGCGGAAAATGGTGCACAATCTGCGAAATTTGAAAAATTATAGCGTTCATCCGGATGCAATGCAACTTTGAGGAATGGTTGGAGAATTGGTGGAAAATGTTATTTGTTGGCCGATCTTTATCAAATTGTGTTTGTAAGCTTTAAATTTGAAAAGTTCATTAATCTCGGTGAAACTTTAGGGATTGGCTAGACGCTTGCCCGGAAGGTTTTTAAGCAGAAGAAATGGGCGGAAAATGGTGCACAATCTGCGAAATTTGAAAAATTATAGCGTTCATCCGGATGCAATGCAACTTTGAGGAATGGTTGGAGAATTGGTGGAAAATGTTATTTGTTGGCCGATCTTTATCAAATTGTGTTTGTAAGCTTTAAATTTGAAAAGTTCACCACCAAGATCGGAAATGTCAGGAGAGACTTTATTTTTAACCGTGGAAGGGGCATAAGAGTTAATCTCTGCTTTCAGCCGATGTGTGTAAAATACGGTCAAATATTTTCCGATTTGTGAAATCCACCCCCAAGTCGGAAAAGAAAAACTGATCTCTTATCGGTTAAAATAGCTTAACTGACGGCGGCGCAGCGAAGCAAGCCGGGATATTTGCTAGTCTCATATACATAGATATGTTAATCATTCTGTTATTTTTATTTTTTTTTTAAATACACCAATTGTTGTAAAAAAAAACAAAGAGCACAAAAAAACATTCTTTAAGGGGGTCTTCTCACTCAAAACCCGTTTTTTGGACCCTTTTTAAAAAATTCTTATTTGAAAACGCAAAGAATAATTGAAAACTTTTTTTTATTTATTGTATTACAAAAGGTTCAAAGTAAATAAAAAAATTTTTGTTGCCTCGATACGAGGGCTGTTCAAAAAGTAATGAGACTTCAAAGTTGGTGGTGAAAAAAAAGGTGTCGTCACGGCGGCCACGATTCCGGGTCTCCGGAGCGTCCGAAATGAAAAAAACGGGGTTATAATCAGTATAGATGTAATTCTCGGGTGAACCTCAAACTTAATTTTGTGATTTTTTTTGACAAAATGGCCGCCATTCAAAAAAAAAATTTCAATTTCGGGCTTTTTTTTGTAGTTGAGTGTAAAAAAAAAATAGTAAAAAATTTTTTAAAATTATGGTCGAGGTTCACCCGAGAATGGTGACAATTCTGCGTCGATTCCACTTTGTTTCATGAAAATCGGTTCAGTTGAACTGGAGATATCATGGCCGCCAGTTCGAAAAACGTGGTTTCGAGATAAACGCCCTTTAAGTTTGCAGTTGCTTGGGAATTTAGGTCACATTGGGTCACTAAAAGGACTATATCTCCTAAACTAATTCGAGTTTTTGAAAATCCTTTTGGGGGGATATTTTTGAAAAAAAAAAATCGAAAAAAAAGTTGCTCAATGAGAAGACCCCCTTAATTGCCCGTAATCAGTTATTTTGTCCTTGAATGGGCCAATATTATTTTTTGATTACTGTGTAGGTATGGGCATTTCCACAAAAAGGTCAACCGAGACCATTAAATTAAAAGTACGTAAAAACAAGGCTGCAAACCGGTCCGGAACCGAACCCCTGAAAACCGGTTCGGTTCGGGTTTTTTGGAGTTCGCGAATCGGACCATGAACCAACCGCCTTAAATTTTTTGTTCATCGAACACTAACCGGACCACTTTTCGAAAAATGGGGTTCAGTTTACCAATTTACGTAATTTTTTTTAACGATACATTATTGAAAAAATTGGAAATCTCTGGAGATTCAAGTATAAACGATTGCATTTTTAACTAAGCGTGAATGATTTAATACCTTAATCACTTTCAGACATATGTAGGTATGAACAAACATCCAAACATGTCATATGTACGTCAGATTTATAAAGATGACGAGATCCGCGTTTACAGGCTGGCGATGAAAGATGTCCACGTCCAGCATACGAGCCCAAATCTGTCTGCTTTCATTCAAGAAGTTCTCCAATCCTACGACGATTGTCTAAGTCAGATTTATACTATTACCGTCGATAATGGAGCAAACATGGTTCGAGCAGGAGAACTTTTAAATAACAATTGCAGAGCAGAAAAGGAATGCATCGATAAAGAATGTAATACCGAAGAAAGTTGCTCATGGGACCCAAAAGTATTTGTTGATTTGGACCTTGACGAAGTTGAATCAATAGATTCACTGGAGGACTCTATTATTACAATTCGTTATGCTGTACACAATTTAAATTTAGTGGTTAACGAATTTTTAAGGAAGTTCAGTTTGAATAACTAAATAAACCAGTGCTAGACTGTGGACGCGATGGAACTCAACTTACAAAATGTGCGAACGCTTACTAACTCTTAAATATTTTTGTATTAAAAGTTCTTTTAAAGAACTCCACCTAAAATCATCAGAATGGAACGTTGTTCAATATGTATGTTATTTGCTGCATCCAATTTATAAAACATTGTTAAAACTGCAGGATTCACAATTACTACCAAGTGATTTTTATTACGTTTGGTTTTCATGTCGAGCAATTGTTCGAAAATCTTCAGCAAAACATTGTTTATTATTATCTAATTGCCTCGAACAACGTTCTTCTATTATAAGCTTAGTTCCAATACTGGCTGCTTCTGCAGACATGCTAAAGCGCCAAAAAAATATGCTTAATGATTCTAATTGTAATTGCGAAGACGAGAAGTTTATTTAAGCAATAAACAAATTTAAAATATTAAATCTGTGAATGATCTTATAGATTACTTTGAAAAATGTCCAAGAGCACATACATCGACAAATGTTTTGAAATTTTGTACGTGTCATAATAACGAAGACTTACAAAATACTGCCTTAACCATACTAGCCGTTCCAGCAACTGAGGTATCAGTTGAGCGTGCATTTTCAACACATAAGTTTGTTCTTTTTAATTTAAGAGCTAGTTTAGACGGACAGCTCCTGGAAGATATAATGGTAATTAACTTAAACTAAGCAGTTTTAAAAAGTTGTTAATGTCATCTAATGGATTTGATAATAACACTAACTTAAGTAATCAATATTATATTTAAGCATATGGAGATAAAGTTATACAAATTTCATTATTTACGAATTAATAAATCGAAAGTCAAACTTTTTTTTTAAGTTCATGCGAACCAAGGGTTCGAACTAGAACCTTGGGTTCAGGGGCTCCAAGAAGCGGTCCGCGAACCGAACCTTAGACTTTACAGCGGGTTCGAACCCCCGGACCGAACCTCCTGCTTTGCTTAAAAACTCTATATTTGATCCTATTTTCATAGGGAAACAATTAAATTAACCTAGTATAAGCCAATCTTACATTTATTCATAACCCATTTCGAGATTTTCATTTTCACGTATGCTTTTCTGTCTGTCAGTTTCTCTTTGGAACAGTGATGCCAATTTGGCCTTGTTGGTACAGATCTATCACTTTTTAAGCTGATCTAGTCTTAAAAAGTTTCAAAATCGCCTTGTCCTAAGATCTATCTTTTTAACTTCTGAATTTCTTTTGCAAAAAATATTATAAATATTCAAAAATTACAAATTGGACAAAGTTTTACCCTCAGCTCCACTGAGAAGCTTGTGTCAAAATTTGAGATTAATCAGTTCAGCCGTTTTCGAGAAATCGTGTACGCCGACTCTGCAAACACAGTTTTGAGAAAAACGCGTTTAAAGTTTGAAATGCAATGTAAATTAACATGGAGTGTCTTTGCAAATGTGCGTGTATCTTTAAAAACAATTGACGGATTGACTAGAAATTTTGTGTGTGTGTACTTAAAAGTGTGTACATTAAGAAAATAAAATAAAAAAATAGGGGAAAGTTAACTTCGGCTCGGCCGAAGTTTTGTATACCCTTGCAGCTTCCATTGAAAGCAAAAAAGTTTTTCTAAGACTACTTTTTGGACCTTACTTTTCTATGGGATCTATACTATAAAGATGTCTGATTTCGATTAAACTTGGTAAAATCATGGAAAAGCATAACACACTGTTAATTACGAGGCGTTAATTTGGAGGCGATCCCATTTAAAACAAAAAGTTTTTCTGACTAGAACTCCTTTTTCGACCGATCATTCATACTGCAGCTATATGCTATAGTCATCCGATTTTGATAAAACTTTGTAGAAATGTGTCCAAATATATAAAATAAGTGTATGCCAATAAAAAGGACGTTTTCATTAGAAACCAAAAAGTATTCATCACTCGATCTAGTTTTTCGACCGATCGTTCCTATGGGAGCTATATGTTATAGTCATCCGATTTCGACCCAACTTTGTAGAATTGTGTAAAAGTATATAAAATGAGTGTATGCCAATGAGAGGGATGTTTTCATTAAAAACAAAAAAGTTTTTCTCACAAAAACTATTTTTCCGACCGTTCGTTCCTATGGGAGCTATATGCTATAGTCATCCGATTTTGACCAAACTGTAGAATTATGTACAAGTATATAAAATAAGTGAATGCCAATAATTAGGACGTTTTTATTAAAAACAAAAAAGATTTTCTCACCAGAACTAGTTTTTCGACTGATCGATCCTATGGCAGCTATACCTTAGTCATCCAATTTCGACCAAACTTGGTGAAATCATGGGAAAAGATAGTAAACTAAGAAATACGTACTTTGGAGGCGTTTCCATTCTCACTAAATCTAGTTTTTGGACCGATTGTTCCTATGACAGCTATATGCTATAGTCATCCGATCCTGCCGGTTCCGACAAATGTGCAGCGTATTTGTACCAAAAGACTTTGTGCAAAGTTTGGTGAGGACAGCTTAAAAACTGACGGAGGAGATAGCATAGAAACAGACGGACAAGGCTAAATCAACTCAGCTCGTCATGCTGATCAAGAATATATATACTTTATGTGGTCGGAGATGTTTTCAATCAATGCGTTACAAACATCCGCACAATTTTATAATACCCTCTGCAAGGGTATAAAAATTAACTGTTTAATCGTCAGCAAAAACAGGTGCAGTGTGGGCTATCGAGACGACTGCAAAGTCAAAAATATGCAGTCCGGTTCGAACCCGGAATTTCGACTTTTATTTTGATGTGAACCGAATCTTGAACCGAACCTCTTTAAAATTAAAAGCTGAACCTGTTCCGAACCGAATTTTTCGGTTCGGTTCAACAAAAAGGATCGAAAAGAACTAATTTGACCGATCTGTTTTGGGCGACTGACTCTTAAAATCGGCACAAAAGCTCAATAAAACATCTGAAACAAGTAAGGGAGGTGTAGTCGAGTGCCCCGACTACAAAATACCCTGTTCCCTTGACTTCTTGTGTTTTCATAAACATATACACACTCACACATACACACACACACTCTAGCATATGCACACACGCATGGCATGCGGCCGTGCGCGATAACTGAATATGCAAGACCCCCCTCCCTCTCTCTCTCCCTCTTTCCCACAAGCGAAATTGATTCGTATATAACTTCGGTGTTTTTCGTCCGATCTTATTGATCTTTTCAGAATAGATAGATATTGGGCCTTACTTGATATATGTAAAGTTTGGAAGGTCTATCTTAAAAATTGTGGCTCTGACAGTTTTTTGCGCTTAAAGGGGGGAGGGGGAAAAATTTTGCAAATCTGAAACAAACTCGTATTGAATCGGGTATACACCTACCTACATTCAAAAAATTGTGGCTCTAGCTCTTATAGTCTCTGAGAAACACGCGTTCATACGGACAGACGGACGGACAGACGGACAGGGCTAAATCGACTCGGCTGTTGATGCTGATCAAGAATATATATACTTTATAGGGTCGCAAATGTTTCCTTCTACCAGTTACATACTTTTGCACAAATTCATGATTCCCCTTTTCCCATTTTTAATGGGAACAGGGTATAAAAACGCTCAGAACAACTTATGAAATCTCCACCCATAATAGCCTCTGTTTGTAAAGATCCTCGACTCCAAAGCTTATTAAATGATTCACAAAACCAGAGCTTAAGATTACATTGGTAGTATTGGTCATATGTAGACTACGAAATGGAATTTAATTCACAGTAAATTATATTTTGAATATTCACATGTGTTTTACAATTCGCTTCCGAAACAAAAAACGACCCAATTTCCACCCGATTGGGTTGTTTTTAGGTCGAAAGCAATTTGTAGAATACATGGGATTAAGTTGATTACAAAATAAATTTGCTAATTTTTTATTAATATTGGGTGGGCATAGGAGAATGATCTTAACATATTCTTAAATGTACATATGTGGCCTATATATTCAATATTTAAAAAAGAAATCCTATCTTATTCCCCATTTTCCCCTTACATTTGACATTTTGAAACTTTGGGTCGATGGTGCGGCCATCAAACATTGTCCGATCGGTACCCAAACTTTTAATGGATTGTTTTGGGCCCAAGGAACAACAATTTATGCGCGGCACTTTAAAATTTATTTTAAAGGGTCAGTCTACAAGATACCCATTACTCACGATAGAAGTTGCCCTCCGTGTAAATATGTCGTTTTGGTATAGAAATTGTACATTTCATTGGGTACAGATCAGGCAGTTCTCCTTCGAATTTCCCTTTTATAGAGTCCAGCGCCCGCGTTGAGCAAATTAGTTTATCCGCATTTATCGCAAGGCCTAGCACATCGCCATCTTTGGTTAGCGACGATTTGAAGGCGACGTTATCGACGAGCCTGCGGCTTGCTGATACAGAATGGCCGGCTAATTTCTCGATTTCAAATAAAAGTTTGTTTACCAAAAGCCGACTGAAATATAATTGGGGTTATTTCGGTTGTGGGGCCAAGTAGTTAGTGGTTTTTACTTGCGTCGTTCATGGGAAATGCCATAGGATCGAGGCAAGTTGAAGGCTGGCCGATCGACCAGCTTCACCTTGGGCAACTTCACCTGCTGCGCGTCCAGCACATGCGCCGATAAAATGGCATTCCGCACATTTCGATCAAGGACGCTGGGCAGCTGCTGACTCTGGATGGCATCCTCAATGTGACGCGGATAACTGTTGAACTCTATGGTATTGGTGAGCACTTGGGCTTGGGGCAATCCACCTAGTAGTACATTGTTGTCGCCATAGAAGTGACAGGGAGTTGTGTGCCAATCGGGATGAGTGTGGTCCTCAGGAATGGGTTTCAAGACTGAGCCAACTATATCTACACTAGAAAACACAGTTTCAGATTGTTTGATTAGATCATTTGATGGCGCATGGTGCTACTCACACCTCCCGTCTGGGCTTATTGTTGAGCACTTCTTCCGGAGATCTCACTTGCACACCCAAACGGAGCAGCTCAGCAGCGGCGCCAGTTTCACGAGGCACACGTTTACCCTGGACCAGCCAATGTTTCTTAAAGTGCCAACCAATATGTTGTGCGCACAATTTGTTTGTTAGCCGCATTATATTTTAAGTTTTAATTGATAAAATTAGTAGTGAATCGGAGACCAAGAAGGTTATGTTATGAAATGAAATTGGTGTGGCCGAAAATGGCAAACGCAAAAATACCCAAAGAATATCTATCGGTTTCGTTTCCATCGACAAAATGTCGATTTCTTGACATTCACAATGAAATTGTTTAGTAGAGCTACCCCTCACCAAAAATTCTGAAAAAAATATACTCGATGGACCGCGAATTTACAAGAACTATGCCGTCTTCAGATCGCGGGGGACTCCCGCGGTACAATGGTAAAAATTATTTGAAAGTAGCATTTTTTTGTATAAAAAACAGATTGTTTTTTTGCCTTAACTGTCATTATTTCTCAAAAATAATTTATATTTATTTGTATAGGTGTGCTATTTACCGACTTTTTCTTCGTTTTCTGGTATGAAAATGGCGCTATACATTGAATGAAACTGCTGTAAACTATTTTCCACACCACCAATTTGAGGTATAGTTCAAGGCGCGTTTTTTTATGTGGTTTCCCCAGAAGGCCTAGTCCACATGTGCTCAACAATGTGAGATGGTCGCTGGAAAATAAATGTTAATGCCATTGACTACCAAATATAGTTTTAAGATACTCACCACAGAGGCTATACCTCCTTACGATCCTTCCGACGCTTCCTCCTCATCCAATCCATTCGCCGCTTCCTGTTCCAATCCTTCCACCCCTTCCTCCTGTTCGAATCCTTCGACCGCTTCTTCCTCTCCCTCTTCCTGTGCAGTTTGTTAAATTAGGCAGTGGTAATTTTATAGTTGTACATAGCGAAAGGCATGAATGCACCGCAGGCAAAATTTTTTTTTTTAAATTCATGACTATTAAAATGACTTACCTCGGAAAATTCCACATTATTAATTATGTTGCAATGATTTGGGTTGTAAAGCTTCCCGATATCCAAAAATAGTTGGTGGATTCTCTGGGAGTGATCCGGGAACTTTTTGAAAAACTGAAACTTCGCCAGGTATCCTATGTAATGCTCTTTTTTCCTTCCAAATTTTGGAAGCTGTGACCGCATGTCACTCCAAAGCCTTTCGATATTCTGCGTGTGCGCTTTAGTTGTGGGATCAACAAAGTTTTTTGAGTGATTTACAGTTTCATGTGTAAATCCCTCTTCCTCCAGGCAATTGTACGCCTTCCAACAATCCGACATAATTGTGGTTCCCGCGGCGATGCGATTCTGGATTATTTCCAGCAGTGTCTCTTTTCGGCGATCTTCCACCGGAACTATAAAAAAATCTCCGGACTCTCTAGCAATGCCCCCGAAGACCCACTGTCCTTCTACTATGCGGCCACAGTTGAACTTACGCTTTCCAATTTTGGCTTCGTCAATTTCGACGGTTGATCCAGGTCCTCCAATTACAGGACAGCAGTTTCTTAAGAACCAGTCTATGTAAACCTCCCGAAAAAATTTTAATGACAGTTAAGGCAAAAAACTATCTGTTTTTTATACAAAAAAATGCTACTTTCAAATAATTTGTACCATTGAACCGCGGGAGTCCCCCGCGATCTGAAGACCTCATAGTTCTTGTAAATTCGCGGTCCATCGAGGATATTTTTTTCAGAATTTTTGGTGAGGGGTAGCTCTACTAGTCAATTACCCTAAATGTTTATAAGGAATATGTTGCGCCACTTTAATGGAAAAAAATTCGCTGGGCAATAAGCTAAATAAAATAATATATAGGGTTTTCCATAAGGGACATAACAATTTTATCTATTAATAAATCACATAAATAACTTGTTGCTTTTGCCGTATCGAGGTCAGGAGTATTTATTGTGCTAATTTATTAAATAAAAAAATACAGTTTCTCCATTTTCTTTCCTTAGATATATTTCGAAACCCGTCGAAATAAATTCATCTTCAGGGCTGTAAAAAATATTTTTCAACATAACGGAAATCATGTTTATTTAAGTTTTCGACAAAAATCCGGGCCCCTCTCAGAAGTCCGGGCCTGGGGGAAAACACCCCGTTCCTACATTTCAAAGAGATACATTTTCAAAGAGACTAGTCTCGCATAATTCTATATAACAGCTTACAACAGTGCCAAATTTCTTGAAAGTCCAAACTAAGAATCCGCTTTGTTGCACTTGGAACCGGAATGGTACTCGGACAGCGGTACAGAAAAACAGTATAAACAGCGAAAAATATCGAACCCGGTTCTGGTTCTGAGATTTAATCGGCTGTTTCCGGTATTCGGATCCAGATATAGTTTCGGATTGTTTCCCTGCTTAAATGATAAGCCACTCAAAAAACGAACTGTACAATTCAAAAAACCAATTCAAATAATGAACTACAGTTCAAAAAATAAACTATTATTTTAATAATGAATAGATCATCAATTGAACTAAAGTTCAAACATATATAGTTCATCACATAATTCAGTAGTTCATTTTAACGACTTGTTCAATTGAACTAGGTCAAATAATTTGGCTGGTCTGGATAAATATATTATACTAGAATCTTTTAATAGAAAACTAGTGAGTTGCACGATCAAATTTAAGTAGGCTGGAGCCTCAAAATATTCAAAATATATATGGGCATTTCCACAAAAAGGTCCACGTAGACCATAAAATTAAAAGTACTTTAAAACACTAGGTTTTATCAAATTTACATGCTAATCTTAAATTTTTTCATAAACCAATTGAAGATTTTCCAATGCCCAGCCGCGCAAACACCGTTCTCATTTTTATCGTTCTACTGCTCGATTTGTATACCCTGTTCCTATTAAAAATGGGAAAAGGAGGATCATGAAGTTGTGCAAAAATATGTAACAGAAGGAAACATTTGCGACCCTATAAAGTAAATATATTCTTGATTAGCATCAACAGCCGAGTCGATTTAGCCATGTCCGTCTGTCAGTATGAACGCATCGATCTCTAAAAGACTATAAGAGATAGAGTCACAAATTTTTGCATGTAGGTAGGTGTATACCACACGCTTATCAAGTTAGTTTCAGATTTGGAAGCCACAATTTTTAAGTTAGACCCTTGAGACTTTGCATTTATCAAGTGCGGCCCAATATTTATCTACTCTGAATAGCACAATAAGATCGGACAAAAAACACCGAAGTTATATTCGAATCAATTTTGGTTGTAGGAGAGAGGGGGGTCTTGACTATAGTCACTATTGATTTCATTGAATTTTGCTCTCCAAAATCATCCTATGGGCACAAAAAGTTAATGAAGATTGCATAAGAAACCATAACAAACTATGAGATTTCAATTAACTGAAAGTTTTTGACTTGCATTATAATAGAATCCATTTAAATATCTTGATAGAAAAATATGTCCCGTGTGACTTGTCACGTGCGAAAGTGCTTAAAATTAAATATTGAAAAAAGAGTAAGAAATTTTTGGGTAACTTTTTGTGCCTAGGTGTTAATGTATTTGTCTTAGGGATATTTTCTTGGAAAGTTTCACGGAGAGAAGAGCGTAGTTGCGGAAGTTTTGAGCGGCCCCTAGAGGTTCGAGTTTTGGAGGAAAATTTTACCATCCACCTCTGGGTGGCCCCTGGCTTTTATTGCATCTAAAATTAAAAAGAACAGTCCGGCATGTCAGACTAATGTAATTTAAATTATTAATTCAAGTTATTTATTCCATTCATGTTTATAAAATATATTTGTTGTGCTGTGTAATGTAATGTTCCACTGGTCCCTGGTTAGGATTGAATGTGATTATATCAATAGTTGGAAGTGAATTGTTAGGAAATAATGTAGTAGCTTGGTTAGTGGGGTGAGACGGTAGCGTAAAAATCAGGATCTGAGTGAAAAAAATTTTCATCGTTTTTTGCCTTTTATAATAGGCATCTGTAAAAATATAAATTTTTTGTTGTTAGACAACCAGTCCAGCTATCGAGGTCGAACTCATTCCTGAGGGAGCCGTAAGCTAGCCGGCGACCGATTGTTGGGCCCGGGAAAGAAGGTCGGATCATAACACTTTTATTCATTTCTTTGATATTAAAATATGCTTTAATAGAATTTTTGTTCAAACAACAATAAAATATTGCATGAAAACCAAAATCTTGCGACTGCAACCAAACCGATCTGTTCTGAACTCCACTTTTTTAGTCGACTTCAATCGACATCTGCTACTATTTTAAAGGAAAATAGTCGAAACTAAAGAGTTATAGGCTAATTCCACTGGCACATCATTTTAAAATTTGTCGATTCCAACAAATGTACTATTTGTACATTTTGATGTTTGGTGATTCCACTGGATATGTACATTCCCAACCGACAAAATGGCAACATATGCTGGGTTTGCTTAGTTATCTGATTTTGTACATAAAAAACAAATAATTACAAATAAAAATGTATAAGGAGGCCTTGTAAAAATATGTACATTTGCTCGAATGTATGTACATTAGGGCGAGACAATTTATTCAAATTCATCATTCGGATGACAAAAAATTAGCGAAGAGTATAGCAGAAACGTAATCTACGGTAAAGTCTAAGAACATTACCCCAAGAAACCAAGCATCTAAAGTCAATTCTAGGCGGCAGGTCGAGATGTAATTTAACAGTTCACCAAAATGGGTACCTGCCGAATAAAAAAGACCGCTCGACAGGGTTTTCAAGATGAAAGCAACACAGTTTTCAGAATTTCTCTAGCACGCCAAGTTTTAAAGAAATCAATGGTCAAAGTTGTAGTTGAAACACATATTAAACGGAATAATGCAAACAAAAGGAAACTTAAGTTTTTGGATATTTCAATTACTCGGTGAAGGTAGGAAACAAAGATAAATTAAAAAGTGAACAATATATTTTCACAAACAACCAAACACAGCTGTGGGTCGGAAGGGTCTTTCAAGACAGGCCTCATTTTGAAATGAATAATGTGGTACTTATGTCTTGCCCCAATTGACCATAATACCCCAAAGACCCTTTCGTAAGTTGTTTGAACAGTTTAGTTTTGTTCCTTCTCTGAACCTTTTGAGTATCTTGCAGTGAATTTAAGGATTTTGCAGCAAATTTATTAATTTTAAGATAGTTCATCACTGATTTTAAAAACACCTACCGACAATTTTGGCTTCGTCAATTTCGACGGTTGTTCCAGGTCCTCCAATTACAGGACAGCAGTTTCTTAAGAACCAGTCTATGTAAACCTCCCGAAAAAATTTTAATTACAGTTAAGGCAAAAAACAATCTGTTTTTATACAAAAAAATGTACTTTCAAATAATTTTTACCATTGAACCGCGGGAGTCCCCCGCGATCTGAAGACTTCATAGTTCTTGTAAATTCGCGGTCCATCGAGGATATTTTTTTCAGAATTTTTGGTGAGGGGTAGCTCTACTAATCAATTACCCTAAATGTTTATAAGGAATATGTGCGCCACTTTAATGGAAAAAATTCGCTGGGCAATAAGCTAAATAAAATAATATATAGGGTTTTCCATAAGGGACATAACAATTTTATCTATTAATAAATCACATAAATAACTTGTTGCTTTTGCCGTATCGAGGTCAGGAGTATTTATTGTGCTAATTTATTAAATAAAAAAATACAGTTTCTCCATTTTCTTTCCTTAGATATATTTCGAAACCCGTCGAAATAAATTCATCTTCAGGGCTGTAAAAAATATTTTTCAACATAACGGAAATCATGTTTATTTAAGTTTTCGACAAAAATCCGGGCCCCTCTCAGAAGTCCGGGCCTGGGGGAAAACACCCCGTTCCTACATTTCAAAGAGATACATTTTCAAAGAGACTAGTCTCGCATAATTCTATATAACAGCTTACAACAGTGCCAAATTTCTTGAAAGTCCAAACTAAGAATCCGCTTTGTTGCACTTGGAACCGGAATGGTACTCGGACAGCGGTACAGAAAAACAGTATAAACAGCGAAAAATATCGAACCCGGTTCTGGTTCTGAGATTTAATCGGCTGTTTCCGGTATTCGGATCCAGATATAGTTTCGGATTGTTTCCCTGCTTAAATGATAAGCCACTCAAAAAACGAACTGTACAATTCAAAAAACCAATTCAAATAATGAACTACAGTTCAAAAAATAAACTATTATTTTAATAATGAATAGATCATCAATTGAACTAAAGTTCAAACATATATAGTTCATCACATAATTCAGTAGTTCATTTTAACGACTTGTTCAATTGAACTAGGTCAAATAATTTGGCTGGTCTGGATAAATATATTATACTAGAATCTTTTAATAGAAAACTAGTGAGTTGCACGATCAAATTTAAGTAGGCTGGAGCCTCAAAATATTCAAAATATATACGGGCATTTCCACAAAAAAGGTCCACGTAGACCATAAAATTAAAAGTACTTTAAAACACTAGGTTTTATCAAATTTACATGAAAAAATAAAAAGTAAGCTAATCTTAAATTTTTTTCATAAACCAATTGAAGATTTTCCAATGCCCAGCCGCGCAAACACCGTTTTTCTCATTTTTATCGTTCTACTGCTCGATTTGTATACATTGTTCCTATTAAAAATGGGAAAAGGAGGATCATGAAGTTGTGCAAAAATATGTAACAGAAGGAAACATTTGCGACCCTATAAAGTAAATATATTCTTGATTAGCATCAACAGCCGAGTCGATTTAGCCACGTCCGTCTGTCAGTATGAACGCATCGATCTCTAAGAGACTATAAGAGATAGAGTCACAAATGTAGGTAGGTTGCATGTAGGTAGGTGTATACCACACGCTTATCAAGTTAGTTTCAGATTTGGAACCCCCCCCCCCCCTTAAAAAATTCAGGCCACAATTTTTAAGTTAGACCCTTGAGACTTTGCATTTATCAAGTGCGGCCCAATATTTATCTACTCTGAAAAGCACAATAAGATCGGACAAAAACACCGAAGTTATATTCGAATTTTGGTTGTAGGAGAGAGGGGGGTCTTGACTATAGTCACTATTGATTTCATTGAATTTTGCTCTCCAAAATCATCCTATGGGCACAAAAAGTTAATGAAGATTGCATAAGAAACCATAACGAACTATGAGATTTCAATTAACTGAAAGTTTTTGACTTGCATTATAATAGAATCCATTTAAATATCTTGATAGAAAAATATGTCCCGTGTGACTTGTCACGTGCGAAAGTGCTTAAAATTAAATATTGAAAAAAGAGTAAGAAATTTTTGGGTAACTTTTTGTGCCTAGGTGTTAATGTATTTGTCTTAGGGATATTTTCTTGGAAAGTTTCACGGAGAGAAGAGCGTAGTTGCGGAAGTTTTGAGCGGCCCCTAGAGGTTCGAGTTTTGGAGGAAAATTTTACCATCCACCTCTGGGTGGCCCCTGGCTTTTATTGCATCTAAAATTAAAAAGAACAGTCCGGCATGTCAGACTAATGTAATTTAAATTATTAATTCAAGTTATTTATTCCATTCATGTTTATAAAATATATTTGTTGTGCTGTGTAATGTAATGTTCCACTGGTACCCTGGTTAGGATTGAATGTGATTATATCAATAGTTGGAAGTGAATTGTTAGGAAATAATGTAGTAGCTTGGTTAGTGGGGTGAGATGGTAGCGTAAAAATCAGGATCTGAGTGAAAAAAATTTTCATCGTTTTTTGCCTTTTATAATAGGCATCTGTAAAAATATAAATTTTTTGTTGTTAGACAACCAGTCCAGCTATCGAGGTCGAACTCATTCCTGAGGGAGCCGTAAGCTAGCCGGCGACCGATTGTTGGGCCCGGGAAAGAAGGTCGGATCATAACACTTTTATTCATTTCTTTGATATTAAAATATGCTTTAATAGTATTTTTGTTCAAACAACAATAAAATATTGCATGAAAACCAAAATCTTGCGACTGCAACCAAACCGATCTGTTCTGAACTCCACTTTTTTAGTCGACTTCAATCGACAGCTGCTACTATTTTAAAGGAAAATAGTCGAAACTAAAGAGTTATAGGCTAATTCCACTGGCACATCATTTTAAAATTTGTCGATTCCATACAAATGTACATATTTGTACATTTTGATGTTTGGTGATTCCACTGGATATGTACATTCCCAACCGACAAAATGGCAACATATGCTGGCGTTTGCTTAGTTATCTGATTTTGTACATAAAAAACAAATAATTACAAATAAAAAATGTATATAGGAGGCCTTGTAAAATATATGTACATTTGCTCGAATGTATGTACATTAGGGCGAGACAATTTATTCAAATTCATCATTCGGATGACAAAAAATTAGCGAAGAGTATAGCAGAAACGTAATCTACGGTAAAGTCTAAGAACATTACCCCAAGAAACCAAGCATCTAAAGTCAATTCCTAGGTCCGGCCTAGCGAGGTCGAAATGATGTAATTTAAACAGTTCAACCAATAATGGGTCATCGCTGGCCCTCGAATAAAAAAGGAAACCGCTCGACAGAGGTTTTCAAGATGAAAGCAACACAGTTTTCAGAATTTCTCTAGCACGCCAAGTTTTAAAGAAATCAATGGTCAAAGTTGTAGTTGCAAACACATATTAAACGGAATAATGCGGATGAAAATTTAAACGCATAAAGGAAACTTAAGTTTTTGGATATTTCAAATTACTCGGTGATAGGTAGGAAACTAAAGATAAATTAAAAAAGATGAACAATTTATATTTTCTTGACAAACAACCAAACACAGCTGTGGGTCGGAAGGGTCTTTCTAAGATCAGTGCCTCATTGTTTTGAAATGAATAATGTGGTACTTATGTCTTGCCCCAATTGACCATAATACCCCCAAAGACCCTTTCGTAAGTTGTTTGAACAGTTTAGTTTATGTTCCTTCTCTGAACCTTTTGAGTATCTTGCAGTGAATTTAAGGATTTTGCAGCAAATTTATTAATTTTAAGATAGTTCATCACTGATTTTAAAAACACCTTACCGACACACATCTATGTAAGGTTGTTTCTCGAAAAACCATAAATTTTTTTATTTATTTATGGCTCATGGACTAACAAGTTTTTAAAAAGTGTCATTTTAGGCATTTCTAACAACTTTGACCATTGATTTCTGAAAAACTTGACGTGCTAGAGAAATTCTAAAAATTGACTCGAAGGGCATAATTTCAGTTCCAGGAATTTGGTTTATTACCATCCAAAGGTTGAAGTTTCCTCTATGCATATAAATTTTCTAGCGCATCATTCCGTTTAAGATGCCTTATTAATAAATTTTGAAAAATTGAATTTTAGGTAAATTTAGCCATTTTGACCATCGATTTCTCAAAAACTTGACGCGCCAGAGAAATTTTGAGAATTAACTCGAACTTCAGTGAGTGTCAGCCATGCCCCAATATTTGATGAACTGTTTTATGTATATCGTTTTGACCTAGCTAGGCGGGACCTAGGAATTGATTTTTGACCTATTGTTTTTTGGTGAAATTTTCTTAGAATCTACCGAAGTGTTCAGCTAAACGCTTGGTCGATTGAAAATTTTACCCGCCTTAATGTACATATACGTCTCAGTGGAATAAGGCTTTACATAAGTGCTTGTTTATTTAATATTATAGAGTTAGTGACAACTCTGGTTTCCACAGCCACCCAGCTGTTTATTAAAACGGTTTCGAATCCGAGTTCGAAAAGTCAAAAGTATCCAATTCGTTCGGAATTGGAAACAACAATAAGTAAAACGATCGTTTTATTTTTGATTTTACGTTTTTGAAAACGTTTTGAATTACTCCAAACGGTTACTCTAAGTAGTACCGTATCCCATTTGACATTAGTAAGACCCTTTAACAGCGCATATCGTGCTTTAATTCGTGTTGTATAATGTATATTCAAAATGGATTTCCTGTAAGCTTTTTTTTTAAGCTAAATTATTTTTTTAGATACCACACTTGATATCTTAAGTCGATTGGTGGCACTAACATTGCACAAACAGCACCGTTTTTAACATAAGCCCGCTAACAGCTCATATCGTGTTTTTCTTCGTGTCACGAATTTGTTGCGAAATGTTAACAATTTATTTTCTATGGCCACTTCGGTGTTGGTGTGACCGAATAACAGAAAAGAAATAAATACCAAATACCACACAATGACTGTGTGACCGGAAATGACTCACTGGGAAATACTTAAATAATTTGGCTTGAAAATACTAAATAACAGCTGAAAATCCACTTTTGGCGCGAGAGTTGAAACTAAAATCTTTGCACCAATAAAAATCAAATGAAGAACGTGAGGAAGACATATATTTAATATTCCAAATTTCAACGCATACGATGCGAATCTCAATTGCCATAGTCGGGACGGGCTCATAATTTTCAAAATTTTGAGGGAATTATTGAAAAAATAACCAAATTAATTGTTAAATTAAAGCAGAACAGGTCATATTAATCATATTCTTTCGATTTATGGATCGTTCGCAGTGTAAAGTGCTGAAAGATTTCAATTGGGTTACAGCCATCGATTTTTATCAATCACTGTGAAATATCTGCTACTGTGACTGACAGTTTTTTATTGATTGATGTCCAAAGATATTTTGGACAAGGGCATTTGAATTCAGGTACCTGCTCGAAAGGCAAATACTCTGGGTACTTATAAATAGAACAAACCAAGGCAACCCTTGTAACGGATCACATCTGCTAACAATTATATTATCAAAGCAACATATGTAAATGTAAATGTTGTAAGGACCACTTATGTTAGTAATAACAACACCTAAGCAACATATGTATATGTAAATGTTGCGGGTGTCATTCAAAATGTTGCTATCCTAAAAATGTATAAAAACAGAACAACAATCAAAATAAATATTCATTCATGACAATAGCTCCAAGTTGAGCTGAATTGGGTCACTCGCAATTGTATTGTGTTTTAATCAATTGACTAGCATTTTATTTTCTGACATAACTTTTGTAACTCATACAATGAAGCATTTCCGATGTATATTTAAGTATATATTCTTGATCAGCATGACAAGCGCTCGGTCTTCATGATAATTTCCACGAAGTCTTGTAGTACCAATACGCTGCACAAGTTTGGAAATCGCCCGGTTCGGACGACTATAGCATATCGCTGCCATAAAAACGATCGGTCGAAAAACAAATTTCTGTGAGAAAAACTTTTTGGTTTTGAATGGAATCGGCATTAGACTTCGTATTTATACGTCTTCTATGCTTTTTCATAATTTCACTAAGTTTGGTAGAAACCGGAAGACTGTATAGAGCAGTAGGCGTCCTGAAAATATGTATGAGCTTCAAGGGTATATAAACTTCGGGAGAGCAGAAGTTAGCTTTACTCTATTTTTTTGGGATACATTTTCTGAGTGGACATAAAAACTATGATTAAAAATATATGATATATGTAAGATTCTAAGGTAAGTTCAAAAATTTGTTTGTAAAAGTTCGTGGTAGTATTTTTAAATTGAACTCTCGGGTAAGTGATTTCTTTCCAAAGAACGGATATTAGTTTTTAACTTAGGCCGCTCTCTTACATTTTGTTTGTCTTACATGTTTGAAGCCAAGTGAACCGCGGATCCGATTCGATTCAGTCTTAATTTATTGTATATTTATTAAAGGCCTTTTTCCGTTTTCGCAGAAAATCCAGATCTTCCCTCAAGTGAGCGCGGATAGGAGTTTATCCGAACTTTCTAAGGTGAGGCAACCCAAAAAATGTCAAACACGCAATTTAAATCTTTGGATTGGGCGAAATTCTGTCAAATCTGAGAGTATATCTTTTAAGTATTACAGCTCGATTTTTTCATGAATCTGGCGGAATGTGTTTTTCCGTACTTTTGAATTTTCGGCAAGTTATCAAATACAGTAGAATCCGGTTATAACGACTCTGCTTAAAGCGTCCGTCCGGTTATTGTGACGAAAACTCGATGGCTTGGTTGGTCCCCATACAAACTTATATGAAAGGGACTCCGCTTAGTACGTTTCCGCTTTTAGCGACAAACCGCTTATACAGACGAGATTTTTCACAATTCAACCGAATATTGCGACGTGCCGAAAAAAAATACAGCGAAATAATGCCAACAAATTTAAGCATCAAACGACGCTGTTAGAAATGTATGTATCTATCAGTGATCGGCACCCTTGCTTGTGTGTGTAGCAGCGACTCTACTGTCTCTTAGTTTTAGTTGTCGCCTTAGCAACGCTGCTGAGAGAAAGAGAGAGAGAGAGTCGAAGTGCAATACCAACGTCACACAAATGTTTACAGCGATGAAAACAAAGATGAAAATTACCCGAAAATTACCATCCTTGATGCGATTTTAATGATAAATGATGCATGGCAACAACTTTCGCCATTGACAATTGCGAATTGTTTTAAGCATTCTGGGCTTGCCGACGAAAATATAGATGGTCCCAGCAGCTTATTCTCAAATGATATTGAAATCGGAGATGACGTTCCTCTATCGGTTTGGGCAAGAGCTCTAAAAAATCAGCTACCGATTTCAAAGGAAGAACTGGATGAGTATGTTCTTATTGACGATGGTGTGGCGATTTGTGAGGAACCTTCCGAAGACAGCATTGTTAAAAATATATTAGATGACGGACAGGACAGCGACGACAACGTCGAAGATCAAAATGAAAATGTGTCAGCACCTAGCGTTTTGGAAACATTCAAGGCTGCAGAAATTCTGAATAGATTTGTTCATTCAAATTTTAATGACGAGAGTTTAACGCACAGCATCTCTCGTTTAAATAATGCTGTGCGCGACTGTTTTTATATGTCAAAAACTACTGCCAAACAATCAAAAATCACTGATTATTTAAATTAAGAATAAAAAGAAAAAGCACATGTAGAATTAATCTTGTTATAATATGCTTCTGAATATGCATATGTATACGACTAAAAACCTATGTTATTGAATTGAATTTATTAAATTTTTTGTTTTGATTAAAAAATTAATTTGTTTTATTTTAAAACCTATTACAAACATGGCAACCCTAAAATAAAAAAAATAAAATTTTTTTTGCTCCTTTTGGTTAATGCGTCTTCCGGGTATAACGACGTAAAATCGTCGGTCCCTTGAAAGTCGCTATAACCGGATTTTACTGTATTCCAAAAACTAATTTCTGTTCTAGGATCGCCCTTAGTTCATCCGAATCTCAACCTATAAAGCCCATACTTAAGGATAATGTTACGAATTCGGCTTAATTCTGTACGGAAAGTAATTTTTTCCGGACTTTCGATGGTAAGGCGTTTCGAAATAAGGTTTCGAATAAGTCCCGTTTTGCCCTTAACCTCCGCGGAAAGGAATTTTTGCTAGTAAAAGGTTATAAAACTCATTTCAGTTCTTGTATTGCATGCTCGGAAATTTCTTGTGTAGATAATTTGTTTATTACAGAGTCAATTTGCTCGAGTCTTTCATCAAGCTCTTGATTCACTTGAAAATTGGGGAACATACTTTTGACCTGTATCGATTTTAAAATACTGAGTCGCAGTGACTCAGTCACTGGTCTGCTAATAGTTGCGCATCTCTAACCAGCTGCGTTTGAGAGTCACACTAATTTAGGTTTGCCATTTTTCCAAACTTGGCCACACTTAATTGCTAATCCACTTAAAATTGTTGAATAAATGGGAAGAAAAAACATTAAAATTAAGAATATAGTTAAATTCTAGAGCTCAAAAAAAGCTTAAAAAAGGTTGTGGAATATTGCATATACTGACATAATCATATCTCACTGGCAAGTAATTATAAAACAACAATTATAGCAGTTTAGTTGGAGTTGTGCGAGAGCAAGGGATGCCATGCTGTTGCATTGCCTTGCCCAACACATACATGTGTACATACATTTGTCGCCATCATACAAATATGTATATACATACATACGACGAACACACGCATGTACATACACATAATACCTTTAAACATTTATACCTTGCAACAGGAGAAATCAACATGCCGCGCTATCGTGAATGGGACTTGGCTTGCAAAGTGTACGTTGGCAACTTGGGATCCTCTGCCTCAAAGTACGAGATTGAAAATGCTTTTAGTAAATACGGGCCTCTGAGGAACGTTTGGGTGGCACGCAATCCGCCAGGTTTTGCATTCGTTGAGTTCGAAGATCGACGCGACGCTGAGGACGCAACCCGAGCTCTGGACGGCACACGCTGCTGTGGCACTCGCGTTCGTGTGGAGATGTCTTCAGGACGCTCACGTGATCGCGGTCGTCGTGGAGGTGCCGAAGGTGGCAGCGGCGGTAGTGGCGGTCGCGGCGCCGCTGGACGTTACAGGTAATTTCTGCGTGAAAACTTGCTGTTTTTTTTATGTACTTACGTATATTCTTGCGCGCCATTTGTCGGATTGATTCACAATGAAACTTTTCTCGTTATCAATGGGTACTCTCAATTCATAAAAATAATTCAAATTGATGAAAAACGATACAAAAGCATTCGTCATGCAGTGAGTTTTCGGGATTTTCCCCCAAAGCATCTGATCCATTATAGTTGGAAGTTTCCGTGCGGAACAAGAATCTAAGGAACGTTTGGTGGGGGTGTCATAAAATAATGTTTTTATACCCTGTTCCCATTGAAAATGGGAAGAGGGGGATCATGAAGTTGTGCAAAAGTATGTAACAGGTAGAAGGAAGCATTTGCGACCCTATAAAGTATATATATTCTTGATCAGCATCAACAGCCGAGTCGATATAGCCCTGTCCGTCTGTCCGTATGAACGCGTGTTTCTCAGAGACTATAAGAGCTAGAGCCACAAATTTTTGCATGTAGATAGGTGTATACCCGATTCAAAACGAGTTTGTTTCAGATTTGGAAAATTCCTCCACCTCCCCCCTTTGAGCGCAAAAAACTGTCAGAGCCACAATTTTTAAGATAGACCTTCCAAACTTTACATATATCAAGTAAGGCCCAATATCTATCTATTCTGAAAAGATCACTAAGATCGGACGAAAAACACCGAAGTTATATACGAATCAATTTTGCTTGTGGGAGAGAGGGGGGGTCTTGCATTGTCAGTTATCGTGCGCGGCCGCATGCCATGCGTTTGCGTGTATGTTGGAGTGTGTGTATGTGTGAGTGCGTGTGTATGTAAAGAAAAAACACACAAAATCAAGGGAACAGGGTATTTTGTAGTCGGGGCACTCGACTGCAGCTCCCTTACTTGTTTTAACTGAAACGTTGGACTGGAACTTTATATGCGACAATTCCTCGAAGCAGTGATGCCAACTACCTTTTGCTAGAAAGTGACATCGAACAAGAAAGAAAGTCGGTCAAGCCCGACTATAACATACTCTGTACCTGTGAAATGCTGCCCATTACCGTTGCGACCGGTAAAAGTAAAAACAACCGTTCATCCGATCTCTACCATTCCTTTGGCGGATCGATTATTAATCCTAATTACTAAATGTGTCCAGAAGGAATGAACCTTCTATCTATAAAACTGTGGGAGATATGACTTTTTTCCAATTTGCGGGGGCGGGAGGGGGCGTGGCAAAAATTTAAAATAAACTTGATCTGCCTGCAAGTATAAGAAGCATAAGTCCCATACATGTCAAAACTCTACCTCTTACCATCTCTGAGATCTGTGCGTTCATACGGACAGACAGACGGACATGGCTTTTGCACAAACTTATTATACTCTATGTATTTTTGGTACAGAGTATAAAAATGGGGGAAAAAGGTACAACGAAACCTAAAAAAGGGCAAAAAAAGGGTTGTTAATGTGTGACTTTTACCTTTATGCGGGGATTCCTTGGCCGTTTTCGTTTATCCGAAATAAAAATAACATTTTTAATTTATTTTAGTTTGCCATTTGATTGAATTGCGGCCGGGTGGCTCAGCGGCAAGTGTGCGCGACCGCTGTGCAAGAGGTCGTGGGTTCGATCCCGCCTCGGAACATCTAATGTAAGAAGTTTTTTCTTTGAATAAACTTTACACCCGGTCACCCCTCTCTGCTGTTGGCGCCAGCTTTGTAGTAATTAGCCATGCAAAAGCTTCTTAAATTGCCATACGGATTCGGCCTTAAACTGTAGGTCCCTTTCTCTTGTGCGAAAATTAGAAGCGCACAAGCCAAGAGATTGAGCGAGCTTCTCTTTTGGCCCCTTTAAGGCTTGGCAGGCGCTGCCAATTTCTGGAGACCCTTAACAAAAAATTATTTTTGAAGTACATAAATAAGTTCTACATTGATCACAGAACTAAGGAAAATTAACTTAATGTACATTTGGCAACTGCGTAATATGTCAATTACTTTTCATTACACCGGCCAGCAAGCATTACTTTTTAAAACGAAAAACGCTTTCGTGTTGCGAGAAACTCAATCACTGGCTGACACTCGATTGAAATTTCCAAATTTCTCTAACGCGTCAAGTTTTTGAGAAATCGATGGTCAAAGGTAAAAGTAGGTAGGTAAAAGTTACCTAAAATGGCACTTTTCAAAATTTATTAAAAAGGCATTCTTAAACGGAATGATGCGCTTGAAATTTTATATGCATAGAGAGAACTTTAACCTTTGGATGGCAATAAACCAAAAACCTTAGCTGTTGGTCCAGCAACGATAAATATTTAAACAGTATATAATTTTGACCTAGCTAGGCGGGAACTAGGAATTGATTTTGGACCTATGGTTTCATGGGGAAAAAATCTTTGAATTTACCGAAGATTACATTTATGCTATACGCCTTGTTAATTTTTTCGTATCCATATAAATTGACCCGCCGTAATGTATATTACACCAGAGAACTGCAAAAATAACTTTTTCACATTTAATCACTCAAGAAAGCATGCCGTTGAGTCAAATCAACGTCAAACCAGCGAACGCATCAATCGGTTGATTACGAGCCGATTGTATGAATAGGCCTATTGTAAGCGTTGCAAATCAAGCTTAAGATAAGCTTGCATAGATAAGGCTTTTGAAAGCGACTCTTACAAAATATTTGGTATTGTAAGCGATTTGCAAATGTCGGTAACATTTTGCTTGGAAATATAATCTTTTTCTAAATGTTGACGGCGACAGGCACAAAGACTGGATTCACACGGTGGAGCAAACTTCATGAAGTTTTTCAAAAAGCTCCTGCTTGAAGGAAAGAGGTGAAGAGGGGCAAGCGACACCACTACACCTCTCTCCTACAAACGAAAGCTTTTTCATAAACTTCATGAAGTTATATAACAATTGCCAGTAGATACAACAAAACACATATGACGATATTTCTAAATTGCGGGGACGGGAGGGGGCGTGGCAAAAATTGAAAATAAACTTGATCTGCCTGCAAGTATAAGAAGTTTTTGTCCCATTCACGTCGAACCTCTATCCCTTGCCATCTCTGAGATCTGTGCGTTCATACGGACAGACAGACGGATCAAGAATATATATATACATTATAGGGTCGGAAATGCTTCCTTCTGGCTGTTAAAAACTTTTGCACAAACTTAATATACTCTGTGGCCATATGTTGTAAATTTTTTGATTTCCACTGTATTTGCAATATCTGCAGTAAGCCTTAGCCTTAGACACTTTCTTCAATTATGAAGCAGCGAGAAGCGCAGTAAAATTCCGGGAACTGAAACTTCTTAAAGCATCTACTTCAGGCCACAGCAGTAACCTACAGGAGGTAGGAATAAGTGCAGAGGCAAAGGGAAGCGACTACTGCATACCAGTTCAGAAATGGAACAACTTTGGAACTTGGTTCCTGGAAAGATAGGAATGGAAGCAAGACACTACCGTCAGGGAGAACGAGCTTTCCATCTATAAAGACGGTTCGAAAACGGAAGAAGGCACAGGAGCAGGCATCTTCTCCGAAGAACTTGCGACTCAGCTCTCATTCCGTCTACCAAACTGGTGTAGCGTTTTCCAACGCTACCAACGCTAAATTGATATACACCTTGGAGGAAACTCCAAGGAACATTTCAATCTTGACCGACAGCCAGGCAGCCATTAAGGCTCTGTCATCAAACGCCACAAAGAGCAACCTAGTCCGCAGCACGGCGACAGCACTGAACCAAATACAACAGCACTCCATCACCCTCGTCTGGGTACCTGGTCACGCAGGCATAACGGGCAACGAGGGAGCGGAGGAGTGCGCAAGAAACGGTTCAGCGCTGCCAGCGACACAAGCGGTAACGGACATTCAAAGACCCCTGCAGGATATCATGACGGAAGTACAGTGGAAGGCCAGAACGACATTGGGACCTTGCACTCAGTTGTAACATCTCCCGATCTCTCTGGCCAAGATACTCACCCAAAAGAACTTCCCAACTCCTACATTTTAGCAAGAACACGATTAAAACTATGATAGGAGTCATAACGGGGCAGAGCACCATTGGTCGCATGGCCATCAGGATGAGCGTGCCCCACCATGACTTCTATCGTAGTTGTGGGAATGAGGAGGAAATAGAAAGCATCCAATACCTTCTTTGCGACTGCCCTGCACTTCTTAGGAAACGCACCCAGCATCTGGGCAAACCATTCTTCAAAGACCTGGGCAGTCTGGCAAATGTGCCCCTAGAAAACTCAATTCCCTCAATGACCCTCAATTCCCACTACCCCCCTCCCAACCAAATCTTTTCCCCCATATTAAAGATCACTATGGGCCAAAAGGCCTCTGGGTGATCTAGTTCTCTACCGGAACAGCCTATTAACCTAACCTTAGCCTTAGTCTGATCATTTGAATCGGGTCTCATCCATCCGCTTTATTCTATGAAAAAGTCGGATGACAACCGAACTACTGCAAAATAATTATTGTGAAAAAAAAATAAAGAAGCTAAAATGTGGTCGATTTGGGGATAGGGGGTTTTTGAAATTTTTATTGGGCTATATCAGTTCAGGGCTCCACAAAAGTGACAAGTTGGCTTCACTGCATCGAGGTTCGGAATAGGCCTGAATAGTGAATTATTTAAATAAGTGATTTTTTGGGTGAAATTCCGACTTTCATCCATGCTTCTCATTTTACTTGCCTTAATGCCAACGGGCGAAGATGCCAAACACTTACTGCATGACAAATCCTTTTATTGACCGCAGAGGCTTAAATTTTATTGCTAAATCGTTGAGTTGTTGTTAAACGAGTTATCGACATATTTACAGAACTACTTCTACTACTGCTACCTCTTCCTTCTACAACAAGACAACAACAACAGCAACATCTTCACGATTCACAGCTACTGCTCCTCCGTCACAATCTTCACAGCCAAAACCAACAGCAGGGCGAACAACAACGAGTTTCTCAACTATAAAGTAACAATGCTCAACGACCCAGCACTTGAGATGATTCGTTCAGAAATGCAATTTAAAGAGAAACCTATTGCCATCACAGCACAGCACGCAAGCATCACAGCATCAAAATCATGCACACTAACACAAGAAAAATTGCAGCTTATACTGATGCCATGCCGTCGTATGGCTTATTCCGCGAACAGGATATTTCTGACCCTTTTTAAATCAGTTTTTCACAGTGTCCCTCAACCATCAGATAAGTGGTTCAAAATTCACTTCATGAGCAAAAGCGGATTTCCAGCTATGTTCTTAATTGGCTACATTAAAAGACTCGATCACCTCGTGATAAGCGCAATCACAATTCGGTCCCAGCTAAGTTAACAATCAAGAAATGCAGACAACCGATTCAATTTAATTGGAATAGACCTAAACCAATCACATTTGGGCATTATCAGTATTTTTAATTTTAGAAATAACTAGTCGGAAATTTGTCTGCCGATATTTGGGAGCAACTACTCGGAGAACTTAACTACACATATATAGTACAGAAGTAATTGTAAACTTTGCACGAAGTCTTTTGATACATATACGCTGCATACTTGTCGGCCGGATCGGTGGACTATAGCATATAGCTGTCATAGGAACGATCGGTAGTTTTAGTGAGAAAAACTTTTTGTTTTCAATAGAAACACATCCAAACTTCGTATTTCTTAGTTTGATATGCTTTACCATTATTCCACCATGTTTGGTCGAAGTCAGACATCTATATAGTATAGCTGACATGGAAAAGTATAGTCCGAAAAGGAGTCTTAGTTAGGAAAACATGTTTGTTTTCAATGGAAATGTCCTTTAAATTGGCATTTACTCATTTGGTATGCTTTCACACATTTCTACAAAGTTTTGTCAAAATCGGATGACTATAGCATATAGCTGTCATAGGAACTATCGGTCGAATCACTAGTTCTTGTGAGAAAAACTTTTTTGTTTTTAATGGAAACGACCATATCATTGGCATATATAGCATATAGCTGCAGTACGAATGATCGGTCAAAAAAGAAGTTCTAGTGAGAAAAAATTTTTCGTTTTAAATGGAATCGCCTCCAAATTTCGCAATTGTTAGTTTGTTATGCTTTTTCAAGATTTAACTAAGTTTGGTCGAACTCAGACATCTAAATAGTATGTCTGCCTTAGAAAAGTTGGGTCCGAAAAGTAGACTTTTTTGTTTTCAATGGAGGCTGCAAAGGTATACAAAACTTCGGCTGAACCAAAGTTAACTTTCCACAATTTTTTTTGGAAGACTTTAAATTCCCCTCGTTTAGTTTCTAAAAATGATACTATTGGGTCGTTCACTAAGTAATTTCGTTTTTTTTAGTGCAATTTTAACACGATTTTTTGTATTGTGTAAAACATTTTATGAAATTATATATTCTCCATTTTGATCCAATACCTTTTGCCAACTTTCGTGCAAAGATTGATTCCATGCTCATCAAATTTTTGGTCCTTGATCCGTCCTGATTTGAGTCGAAGTTTCTCCCATCCATTAAATTTTGCAGAGCAAGTAATAATCCGAATGTGCCAAGTCTGTAGAATATGGTGGTAGCACATCCCATTCAAGCTGCAATAGCTTTTGGCGAGTCATCAAAAGCTTTTGGCGAGTCTCAAATTCGTTCTGTAAATTCGTTCTGTAAATTCGTTCGAAATTAATCCTAGACGTTTCATGTGCTTGTAGGACGTGGTGCATCCTTAAGGTCGAAATTGCCGGAACGAAATTTGCAATCCAATTAAGGCACTCGCGTTCGGCCAACACATCTTCTCCGTATACATCACATGATTTTCGCCTTGCTTGAACTGCATTTTTACCCTTTTGATAGTAAAACAACAGAATATGCCGAAAATGCTGTTTTCGATCTTCCATCTTTAATAGGGCGCCAAACCAAAACTGTTACAATAAATTTAACAAAATTTTTTATAAACAAGCCTTACAATATCAGCTGTTCAAATATATAACGGTAAAGCGGCTAAGTGTGAAGTTGGCTGCGAAAAAATTCAAGATCAGCTGTTGTCATCAAACGAAATTACTTAGTGAACGACCCAAAAGTTTTTTCATCACATTTTCATAATGGTTTGCAACGCTTTTTCTGCGAACCCTTTTACACCGCTTTAACCGGGAAATTAAACTTTCTATTGCCTATCCACCAAAACGGCTTATTTCCAGTTCTAAGATATTGCTTTTAAACCGGATCACAGAGTTATGACAACGCAAAGGAGTATTCCCTGATCGAGATGAACAGACTTTGAATTTCATAAAGATTGGTTCAGTCTCATAGATTATAAAACTTACATTTTTCCGTCCGGAAACTGCAACATTCCAATCCATTAATGCTCGGCTACAGTTCATCTCGCCGTCCATACAATAAAACATTGGATTGCCCCAAGGAAATGTTATTGACAAAGAGTGCACACTTTCAAGTAGGCCGGTCCAAGGTATACTTAACAAGCTAGCTGTTCGCATCTTAAATGTCAGTCTGTAAACAACAGTTGTGAGTAGTACTAATCAGAAATTAGAATTTTTAACGTCCTTCTAGTGCATTCTTTGCTTAATACACTTCGATTAGTTTTTCTACTCCATTTTAAATCCTTCCATTAACTTTGTTTTCGAAAGAACCACAAAAGACTCATCTGTAATATAGACAAAATGGTGGGTCTGACCTAATTTAGTGTTTATATTGCTAGACAGAATGGACCTACCCAGCTTCATCCGACATCTTGGAAACCTGTATAGAATTTAGATAGCTTTAAATCAAACAGATGCTGAGCAAGACTGATGTTATTAGAACTTTTTACAATAATAATAATGAAAATTACACTTACAATTCCGAACATCGTTACGTTTTCTATTAGTTCTATGTGCCTATAATATAAAAATAGATTTGTGACAATCTGCAATAATTATATTGTACGCCAGAACATGTAGTGCCTTGAGAACATGGCTGCCGTTAGTTGTAAAGCGCTAAATTAACCAACACCAATATTTTAGATATTTGAAGTTGCTTTGCATTGCATTTAGGTAGTGATTTTGTTAAATTAATTATGTATAAAAACGGCAAGTGTTAAGCGTCTTTTAAAATTTATCCGTTATGCAACACAATTATGCCACCAGAGTTAAACTATATTTTTTTAAGGGGATTCGAAATCCTTAAAACAAATCAATTAGGCGAAAAAGTAATAGGTTCAGACTGAAAATAGTTGGTGCAAAAGTTTTTCAACAAATTCACTATTTGAAGTTAAGTGAAGTTAATGTTAACCCACCTCGTCTTCGAAATAATCCTTTTTAGGGGAAGAAGTATCAAAAGAACAGTAGCAGAGCGTTTACAGCGTTTAAAGTTAGCTGTTAGCATAAGCTTGTAGTTGGCACGATTGTTTTTTTTTTTCAACACTTATTCTGTATCAATATTCGAAACTGTTTTAGTTTCAAGTTTCCAAAGGTCTATTTTTCCATAACCGATTAGAGCATTTGGTGGAAACTTTTAGCCATCCGAATAGTCGAATGAAGAAAAATTAAAAAGCTAAAATCCGAATCTAGGAACATGCCTAATAAACTTACAAGTGTTTGACCAAATTGTAAGTTTATCTGGCAGAGAGCAGCTATAAAGAATTTGAGAAATCGACCCTCAATGCCAAATTTCAGTAGCCAAATGGTCAAACGATTGAATTGACGGGGCTGCAAAACAAACATTTTTTACCTTGGTTCGTCCCATATTCTTTAAACTTTGGATTCGTGGATCTAAAATAGGCAATTATGAGTGCCGATCTTAAGACTTCTATTACGGGGTTGGTGCAAAAAGTATCGCGAATTTGGTGTTCGTTACATACGCTAGGCAGTAGCTAAGATTTTTTTTTGAACCGAACTGAAGTGGGCTTGGAATTTTTTTTTTTTTTTATTTGGTTTGTTTTAAGTTCGGCTCACAGTAAAAAATGAGTCTAAATTCCCGGTTCGAACCGGTTCAGTTTGCAGCCAAGGTTGTGCGATAGATGAAACATCTTTTCCCATGAAGATTTGGCTTGAAGTATTTATAAAGCGATCACCTATGTATTCCATCAATAGTAGCATTTATTACGCATCACTAAGGATTAGTTCGAACTTAACCTTACCAAAAAAAGATATATCAATTTTGTAAAAGAAATGTGGGGCTAGTTACTGAAGATCTTGGGGTACACTTTGTAAATTTTACAAAGACCTTTATTTCAAGAACACTTATCACTTCGAAGAGGTGAACAAAAGATAACCAAACCTTTTTAATTTCGCGATTTTCGGTTTGGTTTGTAGAGGCTCTCAACTGGTTTGCAATTATATGAGAGAGACTATGAAAGCTTGAGCTGTGATATATCTAAGAGTAACACAAAAAGAGAAATGAACAGGGATATATCAACGCGACTATTGACGCTTATAAAAAATGAATACGTATTCCTTACGGGGCAGATATATTTGAGGTCAGCGTGCCAATATAGCTTTATAGGTTAATATGAATGCTCTGTTAATTGGAACAAAAAATGTGTTTTTTTTTAATTCTGAGTTAGTTTAAATGTTAGGGAATTTAGGAGAAGTATAGTCAGGACTGTTACAAGTTTGAAAATGAAATGACAAATCTTAAATTCGGCAATTCGGCACTCCCGAATAAAAACCTTTCCTTAATTTGTTGCATAATGTAATTGTTATTTTTTTGTACAGTCGATTTATTTATGCTCATATGCTCAAGGTAGACCCTGGCTGTTACATTGTTTTCGCTTTAATAATATAATTTACATTGGATTTCTCCAACGATAATCACCATCATCCCAACGTCAGCATAGCTGGAACAACTTCATCTTAACATCAATCAAGCTGCTTTCATCTACAATACAATAAGTACAACCAACCGTTGCCCTTTCCACCACCCGAGAGATCCCAACTTCACTCCTCTGCTCAGTAATTCAACTCGTTGCAACAAACTCAGCAATCAACCAACAACCACAATCTACAGAACTTCCACATCTTAGTCTACACTGTATGGTATTTACCTGAAATTTTTTTATGGAACTCTAACTTTCAGCCTTATAAGAAATATGAATTAGGTTTAATTGAATTGAATCCTGTTACGTTCCTCTAACCACTCTGGCTTTTCTGCACACGATTTACTTTCAGATCCCGCTCTCCACGCCGTTCCCGTACTCCGCGCAGTCGAAGCTTCTCTCGCGATCGACGTAGCCGCTCCGATTCCAGAGATCGTCACTAATATTTGCCCCAAAGGACATAATTTTATTTCTTTGTAGCAAATATAATAAGATAGCAACGCCGACTTTTCTCCTTTGACATAACATTAAGACTTATCACAGTTCTGTATTTTGATTGGCCCGAACCCGATGAATTATATGGTATGAAGCGACATCTTAAATTGTTGGATGAAGCAATTCCATTTTCATTTAAAGATCTTTTTTTATTCAATAAAGAAGTACAATCTGCATGTTCGTTATAAATTTTATTTGATTACAAAGTGCGACAAAATTCAAATTTTGGTAAGACCCATGAACGGGACCAATACATTCGGGGGTGACACGGAAATGTCTAATGATTTTCGTAGTGATGTCCGATCAATACGTTAGGCACGTTAGGTCAACGCAATGCCATGCAGAGACCGACATGAGCGACGCTCGATAGACGAAATGCCATGCTGAGAAGCGACATACGCCTCAATCGTTGTCGTCAGGACGCATCACCGTACAAAGAGCAACGCTGGGTTGACGAAAATATTGTGACTGACCCCAGCCGTACTAGGGGTCACGCCGCATCACCGAACAAAGAGCAACGCTGGATTGACGAAATTACTGTGACTGACCCCAGCCGTACTAGAGGGACAACATATTATATACTTTTAAATTCTTGATCAGCATCAACATCCGAGTCGATTTAGCCATGTCCGTCAAACTGTTCTTTTGAACAAATAGATCTCAGTTTATTTTCAATTTCTGCCACGCCCTCTCCCGACCCCGCAAATTGGAAAAAAAATCATATCTCCCACAGTTTTATAGATAAAAAGTTGGTAATCAGGATTATTTAGCAGTCCGCCAAAGGAATAATAAAGATCGGATGAACGATAGTCGAGTTATAAGGAAAACAAGCAATTATGGGCAGCTTCGGTCGCCACAGTGATGGGCAGCACTTTACACACTTTAGCACAAACTTTGGGAGGCACAGATTAGAGTCCTGCACGAGTTGAGTTTAGTCAGTTCTTGCTTGACTCTAATCTGAGTCCCCGATTCATAAATTCAATAGCTTTTGACATTAGGCAAGATTCGTTCGATTCGTTCAAAATATTTCAGGTCAGACAGCTCATGTAAGCAAAGCAAGCAGACAAAAAAGCTTATCGAAACGTTCAACGTAATACATTTCTGAGAAGTAATTTTTAAACATTGCAGACAAAATCGAAAAGCAAACAAACAATTTTTTTTGTCTCAAATCTGATGCAACGGACTCACCGGTAAGTGTTGCTAATATTTTGGTGGTCTAAAATTAATAAAGTATAAAAAAGCAGAACTCTTCTAGTGCAGCACAGCTTAGTCCAAAAGATGTTAAGTTAAAGGTCCTTTCGGGAAATTATATTAAAAGCCAGAAGCGTGGATGGGCAACGTGTGGTCATGTTTTGGAAGCATAAAAAATGAAAACGGGGAGGAACTGAAGAATCTCGTCGCTTGTAAAAAGTGGTAAAAAACGGTAACAGTAGAAGTCGGGCCAGATGCCGACCATCCTTTAGCAGAAGCTATGATCCAACTTGGAGCGAAGTTTGGATCAAATCTAATGGCAACATCTATATTACCGCATCCAACAACATTGGGCGCATTCAGCAGATAAATCCGATTTATGATTTACGATTGCCGATTTTACCTGCTGAATGAAGTGATTGCCGATTGCGATTGGTAAATTTAACAATCATGATAGTTGAAAAGCAATCCAACAAAATGTACGTTTGGTAACCGATTGTTAGGTCAGTCTACCTTTGTGCAATGATTCACATAAAATTGTCTATATATTGTCCGTAAATATTAAAGTCTATTTGTTTAAGGGTTGTTTTTTAACCAAAAGTTCAAAAGCTACAGAGTTTCAATGAATGCCATTCAGCAGAGAATCATCAGCAATCGTAAATCAGTAATCGTAAATCGGATTTGTCTGGTGAATACGCCCATTGTCTAGAAATGTTCGCCAATTATACGACGAACATTTTGAAAGGGTAAAAAATGATGCGGAGCATAGACACGGCAATATTGGGTATTGCATCACAACCGATGCATGGACTGACGATATTTATACGTGCGGTTACATTTCCATAACCGTTCACTAAGTTCGTAAAGGACTCATAATGAGTCGCCTTCTATCAGTGGAGTCAATGGAAGGTCAACGCTCAACAGGTAGACTTCTTGTATAGGTTTTGATTCAAGATGGTCAAACATTTATTTTGCTACAAAAAATTATTCTTAATTGGCCCGATATTTCTATCACAACCGTTTGAAGGTCTCGGCCGCTGCAATTAATGCCCGCCACTCGCCTCTGTTTTGTGCGAGCTGGCACCAGCTGGACAATTTAAGAGCCTCAATGTCTTTTAGCACCTGTTTTTCCCAACTAAGTTTCGGTCGTCCTACACTTCTTCCTTTCCCCCGCCTGTACACTTTTTTACTGGAGCTTCTTATCCATACGAGTAACATGTCCTAGCCAGCGCAGCCGCTGTTGATTTATGCGCTTGATTGGATCAGTGTTCCCATAGAGCTCATACAGTTCGTGGTTCACTGCAGATGTTTTTCTCAACGTATGAGTTAATATTTATTTTGAAAATGAAAAATTTTCAGGAAAGAAAAACAATATTGGCCTACGCCGTGTAGAATGGTATGGGTATGAAGAAGTTTGCATACCCTTTAAATTTGAGCGAGCATTTATTTTTTATTAAAAATTTTAGAATTTTAAAATAAGGGCCTTGGATACGTCGTTCTTGGAAAAGTCTTACAATCTTTTATTATTCTTATACCACAAGCAATATTTTTTGTATGGATCTTTAATAAATTTATTCATATAAATACGTAATAAAGTCGGATATGCCTTTCCCTACCATGAGTAGGCAAACGTCACGCGTGCTTTAGAAACCAACAAATGCGAAGAGCTATACTCAAGTAATACTTAAATATTGGTAGAATATATGCTCAAAACACCGTGTATTTTGCGTATTCCTCTTTGCTCTCTGAGTAAAATTAGTGTGTATCCAGCAAAGTCTCCGTGCGACCGCCCACTCAAAGAAAAAACTGAGACCAGTCACAAAAATACTAGTACGATATGAGTGAGTATATGAACTGACTTCATATTTTGAGTGGCAAATCATACCCATGACGCATTTACAACAAGTATATTCGAGTCAAGAAAACAGACACTCTTGCAGATCTCTGGTATAAGGCCTGTATCCAGCACTGCGGAAAATTCCTGCCAGGAATTTCCTATTTATTTTGAGTTTGTGGAACCCAAGTAAAATATTTTGGCCAAGTTTGAATTAAATTAAATTTAAACAAAATAACGTTTAACCAACTTCGGTCTACCATTGTAGATAGTGGATTATTATTGATTGAGCGGTCGGGTGTGATGACATCACACCTCGACATCAGCCACATTGGTCTCACAATTCGTTCTAAATTATTGGGCCGAGGGCTGAGCAAGACTCTCCAGTGTGGCCCTTAAAAGAATTAAGACTCAATGGTTGGTAGCCAATTAAATATAGTCTATTACATTTGAATACAAGATAAGAACAAGAGCTCAGCAGCCGGGTCAGAACCTTGGCAAAATGAATCTGCTGCATGTGTAGCAACAAGGGAGAATGAAACTATTACAAAACAGAAACCGCTATAATATTTATATAAACATTATCTGGCGTTTGCCTTGTTCTCCACCCCCAATTGCCTCCATCTATACGCTCATCACATCCAAAATAATTGTCAACAATAAATTCCTGAGCTGTGCAATAGCTGTTTTAGGTTCCACGCACGCTTAAGAAACGCCGCTATCGATACGCCGCTATCTATACAATGTGTGGATTTTGGTCAAGTTGCAGGATACTAAACAAACGAAATCGTAAACAGAAAATTCCTGGCTGAATTTTTTTCATATGAAGTTTGGCAGGAATTTTTTGATTTTGCGTTGCTGGATACTCGGCTTAAACAAACGAAATCATAAACAGAAAATTCCTGGCACAATTTTTTTCATATGAACTTTGGCAGGAATTTTTTGGTTTTGCGTTGCTGGATACTCGGCTATACACCAAAACGCAGTGAGAATGACGCAATACGTGGGCGCCAACTGTAATGCATGTTGTGGACCAACCTCATTCAGCTCTGCGCCGCTGGGTTTGTAAATCTTTTTATACTCTGTACCAAAGGTGCACAGAGTATATTAAGTTTGTGCAAGAGTATGTAACAGGCAGAAGGAAGCATCTCCGCCCTATTAGTACATATATTCTTGATCAGCATCAACAGCCGAGTCGATATAGACATGTCCGTCTGTCCGTCCGTTCGTATGAACAAATAGATTTCAGAGATGGTAAGCTTTGACATGTATGGGACATGTTTCTTATACTTGCAGGCAGATCAAGTTTATTTTCAATTTTTGCCACGCCCCCTACTGCCCCCGCAAATTGGAAAAAACATTATATCTCCCACAGTTTTATAGATAGAAGGTTCGTAACTTCTGGATATATATACCAGGATATATAAACCAGGATTATTTAGATCGGATTTACGGCTGTCGAGTTATAAGGAAAACAATCAGTTATGGGCAGCACCGGTCGCAACGGTCATGGGCAGCACTTCACAGGTACAGAGTATATTATAGTCGGGCTTAACCGACTTTCCTTATTGTTCTACTCGTTACTCATAGAGTAAAAAGGGTATACTAAAGTCGTGCAAATGTATGTAACAGGCAGAAGGAAGCATCTCTGACCCTGCATGTTGTGGACCAACCTCATTCAGCTCTGCGCCGCTGGGTTTGTAAATCTTTTTATACTCTGTACCAAAGGTGCACAGAGTATATTAAGTTTGTGCAAGAGTATGTAACAGGCAGAAGGAAGCATCTCCGCCCTATTAGTACATATATTCTTGATCAGCGTCAACAGCCGAGTCGATATAGCCATGTCCGTCTGTCTGTATGAACACCTAGATCTCGGAGACTAGAAGAGCTAGAGCCACCAAATTTTGTATGTAAACTCCCATTGTACCTACGCAGATCAATTTTTTTTCAAATTTTGATTCCACAGTAAAAAATGTTGAATAGCTCCTACAATTTAAAAGATATTTTGCAGTGTAGTGCACGTGCCGAATATCTACAATCTCTTAAAGTTTCATAAAGATCGGATAATAAATGGCAAAATTGTAAAGGTTATAAAAAGCGTTGCATACTTTTTGGCGCCACGTGCTCCTTTTGCTCATATAATGTTGAAATGGTCACATTAATGTTAATGCTCTGTTAATTAACATAAGGAAAGGCTATTAAACACTAATTACCCTGAGTAACGGGAATATACCCATTGCATATAAGGTTCTGTCATGTATCTTATGTGAACGTCTAAAGCCGAGAATGAGCAAACTAATCGAACCTTATCAGTGTGGCTTTAGATCTGGTAAATCCACCATAGACCAAATATTCACATTGAGACAAATACTGGAGAAAACCCATCCGACGAAAATCAACTCCTACCATCTTTTTGTTGATTATAAAGCCGCTTTTGACACACCGATAAGGTCAAAGTTCTTCGAAACCCTGTCTACTTTTGGTATAGCAGCAAAGTACGTTCGACTTCGCACGCTGAGGTTGAGAAGCACACAAAGCTTCGTCAAAATAGGAAACAACCTCTCCGAGCCTTTCGATACCAGAAGAGGTTTCAGGCCCAAAGGCTAACCATCTTTTATAAGGATGTAATGCTACTTGCATATGCCGATGACATTGACATTATCGGCATATCCGAACGGCCGGTAAGCAAGGTGTTTTCAGAGATTGAGAAGCAGACAAAACGCATGGGCTTAGCGGTAAATGAGGAAAAGACGAAGTTCCTAGTCTCAGCGCGCAGTGAGCCTACGCGTCTTGGACAATCTGTTGCAATGGGAGAGTACAACTTTAACGTTGTAAAGGACTTTGACTACCTCGGAACGATGATCACCAGCGACAACAACATCAGTCTGGAGATCCGAAGAAGAATAACTCTTGCAAGCCGATGTTACTAAGGGCTTAGTAAGGAGTTCAAGAGCAGAGCCCTCTCTCGGAAAACGAAAATTGCGCTTATCATCCCAAGTCCCAAGTCGCTTATCATCCCAGTCCTGCTATACGGCGCAGAAGCATGGACAATGTCATCAACGGATGAGGCGGCAATTGGCGTGTTCGAGAGAAAAGTTCTTCGGAGGATTTATGGACCTCTAAACGTTGGCGGCGAATTTTGCATCCGAATGAATCACGAACTGTATGAGCTCTATGGGGACACTGACCTAGTCAAGCGCATAAAACAACAGCGGCTGCGCTGGCTTGGACATGTTACTCGTATGGATGAAGAAGCTCCAGTAAAAAAGTGTACAGGTAGTTGGGAAAAACAGGTGCTGAATGACATAAAGGCGCTTGAACTGAACAACTGGTGCCAGCTCGCACAAGACAGAGGCGAGTGGCGGGCATTAATAGCAGCGACCGGGACCGTCAAACGGCTGTGATAGAAATATCGGGCCAAATAAGTAGAAGAACGGGTATATCGAAGTCGGGCAGGACCGACTTTAACTTACGCTCTCGTTAATTTAAATGTTAAGATTCTAATAAAAATTGCCAATTTTGATAAAAAAAATCAAAAGTTTGAGTTTATTGATCCAATTACGACTTCCTTTGTGGGCGTAACCTTAAATACTATATGTCAAAAAATCTTTGAAGCTTACAGATTATAAAGATAAACGCGAAAACAAAACTAACTTCGTCTGTGCCGAAGTTTAAAAACACTTGAAACTTTTGTGACCACTGACTTAATTTTGTGAACAATGACTTAATTTATAAGCTTCATATCTTGTGTCATTGGGAAATTAAATAAAGACTAATAAAAAATGTGTCGGTTCCGACATATGTGCAGTGTGCAGCTAAAAGATGACCCTGTGCAAAATTTCAGCTCGATAGCTTCAAAACTGAGGGACTAGTTTGCTTAGAAACAGACAGACGGACGCACAAAGCTCAATCGACTCAGCTCGTCATGCTGATCAAGAATATATATACTTTATGTAGTCGGAGATTATTCTTTCTATGCGTTCCAAACTTCTGCGCCAAATTATAATACACTTTTCAAGTGTATACAAATTAAGTGGATAGCGTGTTGTGAGAAAACAAGCCACTGTGCGGCGTGCTTGGACTTTTTAAAACGCTTAGATGGGGATTCTTTTGCAACGTTTTAAGTACCTTTATTTTTCTTATCCTGAACAGATCCGATGTTGTGTCACATCCTGAAACAGCATGTATGGGAAGGAAAGTTAAAAGAATTAGGTGTGTGAATGCCATTAATAAAATAAGAAAATCTACATCCACTCCTTCAATAAATACTGAGGTATGTTTATCTTCAAGTGCGAAAGCCTTCTGAACCATTACGTGTAGGGTGTCTACTTCTTCATATGCTTGGTAATTTTTGCAGAACTGACCAGATAGGTTTCCAATCTAATCTCGGTATCTAACGATACATGTTTATGTACTATTCGCGATCGTTCAAAAAATTTTGTGCTCCTTCCTTCACCACTTTCTCAGAACTTCACAATTTTAGCAGAATTTAACAAAAATCTCGTCCGCTCAGCTTAAGAAATTTAATTATTAAGACAGCTCTGGAACAATCAATATTAGTTTTGAAAGTTTGAGAAGCCATAGTTTTGTACCGCTTTGTCGCTCAGCTAAATGTTGTATACGAAATACACCCTTTTAAACAGTTCCCTACCACATATCAAAAGTCTAGCTGGTCTATAATTCATGCCCTTTTTGTATGCCCTTTTTTGTCTATCTTGACTGGACTATTCAGAAAGAATACTTTTAGGGACATTTATGTTAACTCTAAAGCTATGTACTCAGACAAGATAAATCAGTTTATCTGGGGTCGAGTTCATATAGTAGCTAAACGCTGGCTAAAACTTTTAACTGGCCTCTTAGCTTGAGCCGTTCTCAGACAAGCTAAATGCCTTAGCCCATACCCAGCTAAAAACTCGTGGCGCCGCAACCTTGACTGGCTAAATGCTGATAGGGTTTAGCTAGGCAGAAGCAAAAAAATGGTTTGCAATTATTTAGCAAGTTACCCTTGCTAAATGTATTCAACAATCGCTGCAGACTTCAGCAATAAACAAAATAAAACACAACCAAGGCATTGCCAATGACTTATGCTTTCCGTTTATCACCCAATCACTCTTGCACTTTCACATTTATTAATTAAATTATTATAATTGTAAACAAAACACCCAATATAAACAATCTAAGTGCAGTATGACCGTAGACATTTGGTGGTATTTTTCTGTTATAGGGTATTTTGGCATTGAGCAGTCACACTGCACAGTGGTCGCTCTCATACGACAAAAATAAAAAAACCGAAATCAAAATTTTACACTTTGAAGCATGTCGATCATATCATAAATAAATTATCTTTTTGAAGCAAACGGCTTTTTTTACTGTGAACATTCGCTCTCCGTGAAAAAATCCCTTAAAGTTAGACCTCGTGCTAGGCATTTCAGTGCGTTGTGATTTATCTCAAGTGACAATAAAGTTAAAAGAAATCAAATTAACAAATTAAAGGTGATATGGATATCATTCGAACAGGTATTAACTATGATTTGAATTATTTAACACATTGTTTAATGTGGTATATCGTATAAAACAAAAGAAAATCATAAATGACCTTTTGTGAGTGTTTTTCGTTTACTGTTTGTACTTTCCTTTAAGCTTTTAGTTGTGATGTCGATCGATTCCGATGCTTATGTTAATTATTATTAATTGTTAATAATAATAGATTAATATAAAAAAAGAATCAGCTGCCCGGAGCTGCCCAGCGTCATAATGTTCTGATCCGAGTGCAGCAGGTATTTGTGTTTTGTTGATTGTGCTTTCCATGTTATGTGCTCTGGTATGTGTTTGTTATTGTTATATGTGTAGTAAATGTCAAATAAGTTTGCGTTTTTGTTTATTATTACTAATGTTAATTTTGGTTTATTTGAATTGGCAACAGGCAATTATTTTCAATGCACCATTTCGTACAACTTAAAGTCAAATGAATCTAATGGTCGTGGGCGTCCCAAATCCGATTTTACCGAATCTTCAACAAGAACAACGCAACGACGAATAGCCAAAATTGCTGAAATAGATGAGTCCTGTGCAAACGCTTTACGGAATGCCTCCCAAAAGGCAAATCAAACTTTAACTGAAGCAAATGTTAATGAATTTGTTGCACTAATGATGGATGCAAATTTAACAAAAAACCAATATTTACGGATTCGACGTTTTGTTAACACAAACATTTCATTTAATTTATTACCCAGTTACGATAATGTTCTGCAAGCTAAAACACACAGTTATCCAAGTAACATTAGTGTAAACGAATCACTCGCTGAAGTTGATCTACAAAGTTTTCTTGATCATACAGCATCACGTATTGTGAATCTTCAGATGGATGTTATTAATAAAATTAACTATGATTCTGTCAACACACTGACCTTAATTGGAAAATGGGGCTTCGACGGCAGCACTGGACACTCTGAATATAAGCAAAAGTTTGCCAATAATAATTTGGAAGACAATTCTTTATTTGTCACTTCTTATGTGCCTTTACAACTTATAACCAAGTCGCAGAGTCCGATAATTGTTTGGAAAAACCCAAGGCCATCATCGACCCGCTTTTGTAGACCAATAAGGTTTCAATTTAAAAACGAATCGACCCAGTTGTCCATTGCAGAGAAGATGTATATAAAACGAAAAATACTCGACTTACGGCACACACAAATTTTTAATCCAAATAAAATCAGCATAGAGCACAGTCTTCAACTCACAATGGTGGACGGTAAAGTTTAAGTTAAGTGGATTAAGAAAATTACCTTGCAAAAAAAAACTTTATTGAAAGAGTCTGTTTTTGAATTATTTGAGGATTAATTAATTACTTTGTTTTTAAAATGCATTTAAATATGTTCTTTATAATTTTTGTTAATAAATTTTGTGTTCAGAAGTATTTTAAGAAAAGATATTTTATTCAAACTTTAGGTATATAAATATATGTAAATGGGTGGTATGGGCGTATGACAACGCCCAATTTATTCAAAATAGTTTTATACTATTGTTAAAGGCTTACAGTAAAATTATAAACCTGGAGGACACGTATAACTATTTTTGTCGCATACTTCCATACAAGTCCGACCACTGTGCACTGTAAAACTAAAATCGGCTTGTCAAGATGACAACAGCCCTGAGGGGCCAAAGCCGAGCCTCTCTCAATCTCTTGGCTTGTGCGCTTCTAATTTTAGCACAAGAGAAAGGGACCTACAGTTTAACGCCGAATCCGAACGGCAGTTTTTGAGAGGCTTTTCATGGCTAATTACTGCAATGCTGGCGCCAACATCAAGAGGTGTGGCCGGGTGTAAAGTTGTATGCAAAGAAAAAAACTTTTTCGTTAGATGTTCCAAGGCGGGATCGAACCCACGACCTCATGCTCAGCAGTCGCGCACACTAACCGCTGAGCCACTCCGGCCACAAAAAAAAAACTGTGCACTGTAGTCTTGGCAGAAACCCCTGCGTAAAAAATTGTATTTTTAGCTAGATCTACATTTAGTTTGTCTGAGTACCTAGATTAAAGCACTTCTGTAAACACATTAAAAAATAACACTAGATAGCCGATGTGTGCTCAGAAATTTGCGAATAACATCGGCAAACGGTTACCAAATTCATCTAGACCACATTTGTCTGGCAAAGAATTAAATGGACTGTTTTAATAAAATCTAAGAAAAAATTATTGGAGTAACGTTGTTAACGTAGGAATTTAAAAAACAAGTTATAATTTCATTATATTATCAGCCATCGCGTTATATCTATAGTGTCGCTATCGGAATTAACAAGTTTATAGAAAATCAAATGGGCCATTCGCGACTTTTTTCCAGTTAAGTGAGGAAAATGAGCACAAAGCGGTTTTTGGGCCTTATCTTCAGATTTGGGGGGTCCCCGAGGAAAACCAAGTATTAAGCCAAGAAAAAAATTTGAAAAAAATGTTTGCTAAAGGTATACAATACCCTCGCACAAGGGGTGTGCTATCCTGATGACGCGCATTGTATGTTCCTGTTTGTACTTGCGTGCCCCAAACCCAGCCCTCCGAACCGTCGAAAGGGTATTCCGGGCCCGGGGGGTTTTTCTCATGTTGCACATTTTTTCGCCAAAAATCCGGGCTCCGGGCCCCTCTCAGAAGTCCGGGCCCGGGGGAAATACACCGGTTCCCCCTCCCCCTTTCGACGGGCCTGGCAGCCCTGATTTATTGTGAAAACATTTGTTAGATTTCGAATTGACTGTCCTGCGTTCTAATTATTTTCCAGTATAGATCTGGTTTTCGATATTAAAAATCAGTTTTCCTGCTGGGGTAAATGTCGAAGATCGGATAGCCCTCGAAGGTGCTCCAATTACAATCAGCTGGTTCCAGCAAAATGTTGTGCTCGCCGCACATTTTATTACGTGAGATTTGACGTGCTACTGTACAACTTTTCTTAGAAGTATTCTCGAATAATAATATGAACAGGCGCACAAGTGTAAAAATATTATTATGCATACTAACAAAAGGTACACTTTAAACTTACTAAAAGACGCAACACAAATTCGTTGCACATTTCGCACTGGAATACATCTTACGTCTAGTCATCGTAGCCTTCAGTTCGAACGAGGAGAGGCCCAGGGAATCCGGACTAGCGCATGCGGTATGTGTTGGTCTCTTGTATTTCGGAAAGCTCGCCCTTGAACTGGATGTCGATGACAAAGTCCAAGTCGCGGTTATTGCGTTCGTTGGGCTTCATTTGGAACGTGCCCGATATTTCCTCGCCCTTCTTGGCCGTCAGGTGGTCGTCCAAGTAGAATACCGTCTGCTTCCAGTGTGTGTAGGTCGAGTCGGGGGAGGTGCTGAAGCCGAGTCGCTTGTGGCACTTGGTGAACTCGATATTGAAATACGTGACCAGAGCCTGCACGAAGTCGTTGCGCTTAATAGTGAGGTTGAACTTGGACGAGAAATTCAAATCGGTCTTCTTCACTGAGTACAGGTCCACCTCCTTGACCATGCAGGCCGTGGACACCACTTGCTTGGGGTCCACGACATCGACCAGCGGCTCGGTCACAGCCACTTTGCGTATGCAACTCATGTCGAAGCCGTAGACATCGTCCCACCAGTTGATTTTTTCGTCCTTGTACTGCCGGTCCTCGATGGCGGTGATGTAGAGCGTCCCCTTATCCGGAAACATCATGCCGTTGTCCTTTAGCCATTTGTCGCGCGCATACAGCACTGTGTCCAGCATGGACTCGTAGAAGAGGCAGTAGCTGCGACGACAAGATACAGGGTTAACTTGCAACTGGAGGAGATCCAGTGACTACGACTCACCCCATCCATTCGGAAATGATAATGTCCACCTTCTCAATTCCATTTGGCAGTTCAATTTCCTCGATCTTGCCCTTCACCACCTTGATGACGTCCTGCAAGTTGTTGTCCAGGACAACTTGCCGCGCGAACTCGATAATGTTTGAGCAGTCAACGGCGATGACTTTGGCAGCACCAGCCTTGGCAGCGAACATCGACAGTATGCCGGTGCCACAGCCCACATCCAGCACAGTCTGCAAAGGGGGAAGGAAGTCTTGGGTAAGCAAAGATCGAAAAACAGAAGACATCGCCTCCTACTACCACTCCTACCTTGCCCTGGAACAGATGCTTGTTATGGTACATGGCGTTGCGGTAGGTGACGGTCCGCACCTCATCCTTGAGCATCTCCTCGTGGATGCCAAAGTGTGCATAAGAGTCAAAGTAATAATCCCGCGACGTCATCTCGTCTGCGTTGGAGCTGGCTCCGTCAGGGCCCACCTTTTCCTTTAACACATTGTTGGGTGTGAGGCCGGCACCGGCCGCAGCCTCGATGCTCGACTCCATGGCGATATCTGTAGTTGACTTTGGGGGGGAGAATGGACTTGGACTCACTAGCTGCAAATCGAACACTGACATACCATTACTCTGGATTTGGCTTGCTTCTGAATGCTAAAAATATGGCTGCGATGTTCAATCGAATAAAATCCTGGTCTGCTCTGCGTCTGCCTTTTCCCTCCCAAACACGCGAAAAGTAGTGCAGATTGCCGATTATCGATAGATGACACTCTCACTCTCACCAGCGTGCGTTTTTGGTATTCTTTGAATTTTTATCGATAATGTATCGATGCTGTGCGGTCCTTTGAACTGGTTCGCTTAAAGAAGATTTGGAAAGCGGCACTTATTTTATTTTACTCAAAATGAAAATAAACCTCCATATGTTAATTTTATACATGTGTTTAGTTTCTATTTCGATTTTGATTAGAAAAACTGTGAAACATTAGTGATTTGTTTCCGATTTGCTTTGGATTTAGTGCATCAGCTTCGCGCAGCTGATCCATAATTATGTGCGAAATCAGTGAATAAATATCACTGCTATAATAATGGTATTCAGTGTTGCCATTTTAGCTATTTGATAGCCAATGAGAACAGTGTTGCCAGATCAGTTTTTCCCCCCGAATTTCTGGCCATATTTTAATCCGGACTGCGGCAAAATTTGAAATAATCGAGCTGCGGGAATTCTGGCCAGTTAAAGGTGTTACATATACTATTTAATTGGCTTGAAAAAGGCTATTTATTGAAATGACCTTTTAGTCGATTAAAGCAAATAAAAATAAAAAAAACCAAACGGATTGCGTTAAAGAATTGTTAAGTCTGGAAAAAATCGAATGCTTGAAAAATGACAGTTTTAAAAATTTATCCTGAGAAGACCTTTCTTTTTATTAAAACAAAAATTTTGACACATATTAAGCTAACTTTTAACTGTGTTTTAACACTTTTCATTTGTAAAAAATACAATTGGGAAAGCTGCTATAGCTGATCTCCAGGAGCTCCGCTCAAATTAGGGATCATTGAAATTAAAAAAAAAAGAATTTCGTTAAAGGATTGTAAAATCTGGAAATTAACCGAAGGATTAGGCAAAATATTTTTTTTCGCCAAATGTCAGCTTCCCAAAAAAAAAGAAATCGATTGTTCGCCCAAATTTTGGTCTTAAGTGGCTCATAAAAAAATAGGGGAAAGTTAATTTCGGCTCGGCCGAAGTTTTGTATACCCTTGCAGTTTCCATTGTAAACAAAAAAGTTTTTCTAAGACTCCTTTTTGGACCTTACTTTTCTAAGTGATCTATACTATATAGATGTCTGATTTCGACCAAATTTGGTGAAATCATGGAAAAGCATAATACACTGTAAATTACTAAATTTGAAGGCGATCCCATTTAAAACAAAAGAGTTTTTCTCTACTACTAGAACTTCTTTTTCTACCGATCATTCTTACAACAGCTATATGCTTCAGTCATCCGATATTGATAAAACTTTGTTGAAATGTGTTAAAGTATATAAAATAAGAATATGCCATTAAAAAGGACGTTTTCATTAGAAACAAAAAAGTTTTTCCTATGGGAGCTATTTGCTATAGTCACCCGATTTCGACCAAACTTTGTAGAATTGTGTAAAAGTATATAAAATAAGTGTATGCCAATGATAAGGACGTTTTCATTAAAAACAAAAAAGTTTTTCTCCCTAGAACTAGTTTTTCGACCGATCGTTCCTATATATGCTATAGTCATCCGATTTCGACCAAACTTTGTAGAATTGTGAAAAAGCATATAAAATAAGTGTATGCCAATGATAAGGACGTTTCTATTAAAAACAAAAAAGTTTTTCTCACTAGAACTAGTTTTTCGACCGATCGTTCCTATGGGAGCTATATGCTATAGTCATCCGATCCGGCCGGTTCCGACAAATGTGCAGCGTATATACCAAAAGACTTCATGCAAAGTTTGGTGAAGAAAGCTTTAAAACTGACGGAGGAGAAAGCATAGAAACAGACAGACGGACGGACGGACAGGGCTAAATCAACTCAGCTCGTCGTGCTGATCAAGAATATATATACTTTATGTGGTCGGAGATGCTTCCTTCAATGCGTTACAAACATCCGCACAATTTTATAATACCCTCTGCAAGGGTATAAAAAATCGTCATACTATACGAAAATTGGACATGAAAAAGTTATGCGCAAGATGGGTGCCGCGTTTGCTGTTCCACTGTTTGCCGGTTCACACCTCTGCCGTTGCAATGACTAAAATTAATGAATTAAAATTTGAATTGCTACCTCACGCCCCTTATTCGCCAGACTTAGCTCTCTTTTATTATTTCTTATTTCCAAACTCGAAAAAATGGCTCGGAGGAAAAAGATTTGGCAACAATGAAGAGGTGGAGTCCGAGGTTAATGCCTATTTTGAAGAGCTTCACAGCTCTTATTATAAAAAGTGTATCGAAGCTATTGAACATCGAAGTGTATGGACCTAAAAGGATCCTATGTTGAGAAATAATAAATGTTTGTGTTTTAGTAGTTAGGTCGGCTATTTCTGGGAGCGCCCTCGTATGTGGTCGGAGATGATTCCTTTTATGCGTTCCTAACTTCTGGGCTAAATCAATCGACTATAAGTTCTTAAAGATATATGTATGTAAGTGAAGAAATGTTGTGTCGTAGCGTGACAAAAAACGGAAGTGGTTATTGACTAGTATTACAAAATGGAAAAACTCTGAGAATTGGGCAAAAGCTTTTTAAATAAAACTTTTTTTAGAAAGATTTGAAATAACATAAGATTATTTTTCAATCTGTCGTAACGATACTTAAATTTCATTTGCCAAATTTTAAGCTTAGATTGTTAAAAAAAATTATTTAAGCAATAGTTGTTGGGATTGGTGACCAGTTCTTAATTATTTAAGAAATGCTTGTTAGCCGGCTCAAGGTCGTGTGTATTTCATGTGCTGTAAATTAATAACAACACAATATTTTTGATGTCTCCGATATATTTCGATTTGCCGTCGGCATTCGTCATCAGGGCTGTATATAACAATAACACAGAAAACAAAACGCCAAATTTTAAACTTGACAATTAAAAACAAGTAAGGGAGCTTTAGTCGAGGGCCCCGACTACAAAATACCCTGTTCCCTTGATTTCGTGTGTTTTCCTTTACATACACACACACTTACACATACACATACTCCAACATACACACAAACGCATGGCATGCGGTCGCGCGCGATAACTGACAATGCAAGACCCCCCACTCTCCCACAAGCTAAATTGATTCGTATTATATGAATCGTATATAACTTCGGTGTTTATTGTCCGATCTTAGTGATCTTTTCAGAATAGACAGATATTGGGCCTTACTTGATATATGTAAAGTTTGGAAAAATTGTGGCTCTGACAGTTTTTTGCGCTTAAAGGGGGGAGGGGGAGGAATTTTCCAAATCTGAAACAAACTCGTTTTGAATCGGGTATACACCTATCTACATGCAACAATTTGTGGCTCTAGCTCTTATAGTCTCTGAGATCGACGCGTTTATACGGACAGACGGACAGACAGACAGACGGACAGACAGACGGACGGACAGACAGACATGGCTAAATCGACTCGGCTGTTGATGCTGATCAAGAATATATATACTTTATAGGGTCGCAAATGCTTCCTTCTACCTGTTACATACTTTTGCACAACTTCATGATCCCCCTTTTCCCATTTTCAACAGGTATAACAAAGTGTTCACAAAATAATTACACACAGAGAGCAACAGCGTCCAATCAGTCAGCTGCAGAGTTTGAACCTAAACTATTTTTCTTATTGCTATCGAAAAGGTGTCTGTAAATATGTGCACAATTTTCTGCGTCCGTTTTGTAGTTCAGTCATGGGATTTTATATATTAAATTGCTTTTATCCAGCGTTGATATCTTGTTCTTCGTATTACTAAAAAATCTTTTATTAGTATGTATTGGTTTATGGGCTATGGAGTATAAATCATTGTTGCAGCAGTCTGAATGTATTAGTCGATCGGAGAACTTTGGAATATAAGCCACAGATTTATAAATTTTGCGAGTTTTTTCTTTCGGTGCGCAATTTCGGTGTGTTCTGCTTTTTAAAAGTCCATAAATTGTATATGTGGGAAAATTGTTGGATTTGAGAATTTCAATTATTCGTTTTCTGTTATTTTTATAAAAAAAAAAACAGGATGGCTAACTTCCAAAACTTTTCTGACAAAATTACGTGCAATATTAATTATGATGTTTTTAGGGTGTTTTGAGAAGTAATTTATAATTATACCGGAGGCCATTGGTTTTTGATACCAACCCAGTTTTAATGTGTTGTCCTTTCTATGTATTATTGAATCCAGAACCGGTTGTTTTTGGTCCACCTTCAACTCAAACGTAAATTTTATATCTTTATGGTAACCTTTTAGCTGTCCAAGTGTATTCTCTATGCCTTCGTTCTTAACTATTGCGAATAAGTCATCCACATGTTTGGTGAGAAGTCTGGTCTTTGTCGTCTAGTTTAAAACTTCTTCCATCACAATATCGGCGATAATTGATGATGGCGATACCATTGGACCTAACCAAAACCTATTTTCTCTGATGCAGAATGTCACGATATCCATGAACAGCTTCTTCGGTATATTCGTATGTTCAGAAATCTCATTCCATCTCTTCTGGATCACAAGGGACACTACGTCAAACGATACCATCCTTTCGTCGTCAAATATGTGGCTGTTATTAATACGTTCTTTAAAGTCTATTGTGTTTCGGACATTGTATATGGAATCCTTCGTTAATATGTTCGTCATAAATTTGCACAGATGGTAAGACGTCATAGAACAAATCGGACGTAGAGGGATATTTTCTTTATGTATTTTTGGAAGACCGTAAATCCTAGGTGGTAAAGCTGTGCTTGTCGATAGTACGTATTTTTCCTTCTTGCTTACTGGATGCGGTGGGACAAACAAAACAATTTTTACGCAAAAATAGGAACATATTAATTTTGAACTCGGATAAGGGAAACGTTACGGTAGCCATGGAAAACGACGATTACAAGAATAAAATGGAGCAAATATTAGGAGAACTTAACACTTATAGAGCCTTGAGAACTGATACCACTCTAAGACTCCAAACGAAAAACAACGAGTTAGTGGACAAACTTTTCAACCTAGGAATTATAAGCATTATAAGTTCGTTCCTTCTGGACATATTTACTAATCAGTAATTATTTATGAATCCGCCAAAGGAATGTTAAAGATCGGATGCACGCTGGTCGAGCTAGAAGGAAAACAAACAATTATAGGCATTGCCGGTCGCAACGGTGATGGGCAGCACTTCACAGGTACGGAGTGTGTTATAGTCGGACTTGACCGATTTTCTTTCTTGTTTCTTATAAAGTTTCAAGTACGATTTAAGTTATCTGCAAACTGCCATTCAAATTAATACAAACATTTATAAACTGACTAGCTGAGTAGATGTTGTTCTGCCTTCCCCTGTTATAAAAATAAACCAATTGTTTAAGTTCATTTTGCAATTGTTTGTTTTTCTTTAATTGACTCGTTGAATTACATTCTTGCTTCTCTTTGCTCTTATGAAGTTCTCGGTCGGTTTCCAATCTTGCTTCTTGTTGCTCGTTCGCTTCCGATGAACGGGCTCTAGCATGCATTTCTCGGTCAGTTTTCAATATTGCATCGCGTTGCTCGTTTGTTTCAGAAGCTCGCTTTGCCTTTTTCTTTTGTGCTTGAGACATAGAACGACCATCGAACGTTTTTTGGGAGGCATAACAGCACAAAAATGGATTTATATGATTGAATTTATAAATGTTGAGCGTTGATCAGAAATTAAAATTTTTTCGACAAAAAAGTCACACACTCGCTCTAAGAGACAGACTTACAGGCAGACAAACATTCATTATTAGATTATATCCCTTTTCATTTATGCACTTATGGTTGGGAATCCAATAAAAAATCACGCTTGATCTTCACCTCAATTTACCCGTCTTCATGATAATCTAAACTCATATGAAAATTTTGCGAATTTCCCGACGATTAGAACGTTTTATCCTACTTACCCGTCTACAATTGCCGTCTATCAACACTCTTGATAATCTAGGCTCAAATGGAAAATGTTACAGTTTTGCAAATTTTGCGACTTTTTTGACCCTTTGGTTAACACCTCCTAGAATTTTGTACCGTTCAATCTGCATCTTCCATTTACCAACGCCTGCATTGTAATCTCAAAATTAACCGCTTTCATAAATATGAACATTTGATGGTTTAGCAACTTTCGCGATTTTTTGATCATTTTCCGCCCATTAATTCAACTTAGAAACTTTTGCAACCTTGCAATCGGATGGATGGGATTTTTTTTAAATGTCGCGGTTCTTGGATTATATCCCGCTCATTTCTTCAACTCAGAACCTTCCCGGGCAAGCGTCCAACGAAGTCCAAAAGTTTCATCGCAATCGGAAATTTGACAAACTTCGCGGTTTTTTGACCATTTTCCGCTCATTTCTTCAACTTAGAAACCTTTCGGGGCAATCTTATAACCAATCCCGAAAATTTCATTACAATCGGATGGACGGCATAATTTAGCTAATTTCGCGGTTTTTTGACCATTTTTCCGGCCATTTTTCCAACTTACAAACCTTCCCGGGAAAACGGATGAACGGTTTAGGCAGGCATAAGAGACAGACAGACAAACATTCATTTTTATATATATACAGGCCTGTTCCGAACGTTTTCAAAAAATAAAAACGAAACGAAAACAAGCGTTTTACTATTTGCTGTTCCCAATTCCGAACGATTTGCTTACGTTTGGACTTTTCGAACTCGGTTTCGAAAACAGCTGGCTGGCTGGCCGGCGCACGTGTTTGTGTATATCGTCAGCAGCCTGAGTTGTCATCATCTCTATAATTTAATTTTATAAAGCTCTTATTTACTCTTTAAATCCATTAATTTTTTACTTAAACCAGTAATTAAATATTACACTTGAATATGTCATATCAAATATGGTTAAACATAGCTAAGTGAATGCAGCAACCCTAGCAGCCTCCGATTGAAGGTCGAAATCGACTAAAAAATAAAGTGGAATTCAGAACAGCTCGATTTGGTCGCGGCCGCTCGATTTCTTTTTCATGTAATATTTTATAGATTTTTATAAAAAAATTCTATTAAATTATACTTCAACTTTAAACAGTTTAAGTAATGATGTTAAAAGATCTTAAAAATGTTCAACTAATTTGGAATTTTTAGATAATCATATTTGGGAAGTATTTTAATGCTTTAAATAGCAATTACTTTTTATTCCGCTGACTCTGCAGCGCTCGTTTTGAAAACGACAATTCTTGTCGATTTGAGGAATTCGGAACAGCAATCAACTCGATTTGCGGCAATTCTACTAGTTTTCGGAATTCGGAACAGGCCCGAATATGTTTACTTTTTAAGTTTTCAAGAGAAGATGCTTTCTCTTAATCCCATCAATATAAAAACTTAAAAAAGTTTTCAGAAGTTCCTTTTATAAATGAAATAAAATATATATCTCTTCTTAAACTTATCAAAATCATTTAATCCCTTTTATCAGAATGTAGTTTTATAATGCCTCAATAGACACCTTTATTACCTCAATAGACCTGTTTGTAAAGACAAACAGACTCATTTTGTGAAAATATCGATACTTTCGATATTTTTCATCCTAAAATATTAAATATATACAAATTTGAAATACCCGACATCCCCACTTAAAATGAAAAAAAAAACTTGCAGCGTTCTCCATGATTTCAACATACAAGAATTTTAACAAATACCATGCTCGCCATGAAAGAACGGTCAGCTGAGGCACGAAATCCAGGAATACTCAGGAATACCACTACTTTAATTTATGGTATGTGAACAGTAAACATTAGAAACTAAGATTTAATTTGATCAAACGACATTAATAAATAACCACTGTGCAGCAACTCGAATTTGGTATCTTTCCAATTAGTGAGACCGTAGTGCGAGCACACTGACCTATCGAAATGCCCATATATCGATATGTAATCAACTCCCCTGCAGTTTTGGCGGCAAAGTAGTTGTGCGCATTGCAGAGTTCACTTGAGAGGGAAAGAAAAAGTATATTAAATTGCATTTTACTGGCTCAATAACAACCGACCGACTAGACATTCAAAATGGAAGGCTTTGACGATGCCGGCGTATTCTTTTCCGACAACTTCGGCAACGACCACCAACCCGATGGAGCCCAGATCAATTTGCAGGCGGTGAAGAAGAAGTACAAGGAGTTCATTCGCACCTTCAACGAGGACAATTTCTTCTACAAATATCGGTAAGCCGAACTCTCCGTTTGTTCTTCGCCCACTTACGTGCTAATCCCGCAGTGACACCCTGAAGCGCAACTACCTGAACGGACGCTACTTCCTCGAGATCGAAATGGAGGACTTGGTGGGCTTCGACGAGACGCTGGCGGATAAGCTGCACAAGCAGCCAACGGAGCACTTGCAGATCTTCGAAGAGGCTGCCCGCGAGGTGGCGGATGAGATCACAGCCCCACGTCCCGAGCACGAGGAGCACATGCACGACATCCAAATCCTGCTCTCCTCAAGTGCGAATCCCACGAATGTGCGGGAACTGAAGTCAGACTGTGTGTCGCGCCTGGTGAAGATTGCCGGCATTATCGTCGGCGCCTCGGGCATTCGTGCCAAGGCCACGCGCATGTCGATCATGTGCCGATCCTGCAGCACCGTCATCCCCAACCTGAAGGTCAATCCTGGCCTGGAGGGCTACGCTCTACCGCGCAAGTGCAACACGGAGCAGGCCGGCAGACCCAAGTGCCCGCTGGACCCGTTCTTCATCATGCCGGACAAGTGCAAGTGTGTGGACTTCCAGACGCTGAAGCTGCAGGAGCTGCCAGACTATGTGCCCCAGGGCGAGATTCCACGGCACTTGCAGCTGTTCTGCGACCGTTCCCTCTGCGAACGTGTGGTTCCCGGCAACCGGGTACTCATCCAGGGCATATACTCGATTCGCAAGGTGGGCAAGCCGTCGCGACAGGATGGCCGTGAGAAGGCCGTGGTGGGCGTGCGCGCGCCCTATATGCGAGTGGTGGGCATCACGGTGGACTCTGAAGGCTCGGGAGCTATTTCCCGCTACAGCAACATTACCAGCGAGGAGGAAGAGAGCTTCAGGCGAATGGCTGCATCCGGGGACATTTACGAGCGGCTCTCCAAATCGTTGGCACCCAGTATATTCGGCTCCACGGACATTAAAAAGGCCATCACCTGCATGATGTTTGGTGGATCGCGCAAACGCCTGCCGGACGGACTTTGCCGACGCGGCGACATCAATGTTCTGTTGCTTGGTGATCCGGGCACGGCCAAATCGCAACTCCTTAAGTTTGTCGAGAAAGTGGCACCGATTGGCGTTTACACGTCTGGCAAGGGATCCAGTGCGGCTGGTCTCACGGCCTCAGTAATGAAGGATCCTCACACGGTAAGTCAGAGTGAAAATGCGACTTTTCTGTTAAAATTCCAAGTGCATGAGTAGTTTACCTTGCATGTCGTCCGACAAGGCACCTTCCGTCCGTAGGGACCGCTGAAAAGGCATAAATTCTTAAAGAATGCAGTAATCTCTCTTTCATTAGGGAACTTTAGAAACTACATAAGAGCTCGATTTCCCTTTTTTTGCGAATTTGAACTTAGCCCAGTTGTTTATTGGTTTAGCTGTCCAGAAAAATTTGAATATGGACATTTCCACAAAAAGGTAAATCAAAAACAAAAAACATCAATTCATTTTAAGAAAACTTATTATATGTATATTAATATAATTCGCGTAACTTATCATAATGAGTCGAGTCTGGGCATTTCCTGCGTTACGTACGTTACATTCGTACGCATATTTTTGCTCATTTCTGGCGATTTAAGCCATATGGGACATTCCATATCAATTCAGCCACCCCAATTGTTTTTTCAAAAAATTTTTTAATGGCTATTATATTGAAGTACTATAGATAGATGATAAAACCCCAAAATTTTCTTTCCCTACCGTCAATAGTTCTCCAGATAATCCGGAAAACACAAACAATTTTCAAAAAATCATAAATTTTGATCGGTGTATCGGATTTGATCGAATCAAAAAGTCTTTAGGTACTTTCTCGTGAACTTTTTGGAAAAAATATAAAACAACTATCAAAGTTATCAGAAGTAATTTTTTGAATAAAAAAAAAGTTTTTTGGCTTTTTCTTCAAGAGGGGGTAAGGGGGTATTCTGCCTTTAGATTTTTTTTGCTTATTTCATTAGCTTAAGGCTACTATGTACCTTCAGGTGCCATTTTTAAAGGCTTACAATAATTAAATTACAAAAAAAAACTAAATGTGATATTTACAAGCGTTTTTTTTATTCGATAGGCAATTGGTTAAATTAAATTTAGGAATTTTTGTTGTTGTTGGTACGTTTGTTATTGTATTCCGGTTCAAAGTTGACCAAAAATTTAAATCATAGGGTCATGGTTGCTCAAATAAAAGGAGTAACTGTTGACCGATTTTCAAATTACCATTCTGGTCGTTACAAAATATTTGGGATAGTTAAAAAAATAACGATATTATGGGGTTTTAAAGTCAAAATTTCGAAAATCGACTTTTTTCCCCCTTCATTGGTCCTAGCTCCGTTATTTGTTGACCGATCCCAAATATTTTTGTACCGACCAGAACGGTGACTATAAGAAGTAATTTAAAATAAAAGAAGGGCGTCATGGAACACCGTTTTGAGGTTTGGTTAATCGTCTAGCATTAGCTGCTCGGGTAAGGGTTGGCTCAGAACCGAATTGCATCCCTGCTTATAATTATGACGAATATCATGAATTAAATTTTACGGCTTGATGGGGTAAGAGGGATGGGGGAGGGGGTGGTGTCTGCACGAGTCCTTTATATATATAAGTCACTTTTCGAAATACATACCCCGGTTGCTTGCCACCGATTTGTAAATTTTTTTTTGCTCACATGAAGTTATACCTTAAGGATCCTTAATGTTGGTCCTTTTAGGACATGTGATGTATCATATGAAAGGTATTGAGCCACACATCATGAATGTTTTTAAATTTTGGTAATACTCCACTCGGTTCTAAAGATATTTACATTCAATTTTTATTTTCAATTTTTATAACCGATTTTTTTTTATAAAAATTGAACAATAATTTTTAATTTTAATTTTTATTATAAAAATTGAAAATAGCGTTACATTATGATTTTTAAATAAAAATTGAAATTTAATTATTATTATGTAATTTATTTTTTTAAAAATAAATAAAAATAAGAGTTAAAATTAATTTTTATAATAAAAATTAAAAATAAAGGTTTATCCTGCCAACAGAATCCTGGAATTAGTATTAGTATATCTAAGGTATATCTAAGATATTTTCATTCATCTAAATTATTTTTTTAAGGTTCGATTTTTATGAACTCATAACTCTTATTTGCAATGCCTGGTTTCTAAGTTGAAAAAATTTTGCGGAAACGGACCAAAAACCGCAAAAATTGCCAAACTTACGTTTTCGCTAAAACTTTGGGAAATTGATCGACGCTTGCCCGGGAAGGTTTCCAACTAGAAGAAACCGCGAAATTTGCAAAATGTTCGTTGTTATGGAACCTTGGAGAATGTTTGGACGCTTGCCTGCGAAGGATTCTGAGTTGAAGAAATGTGCAGGAAATAGTCAAAAAACCGCGAAAATTCAAAAACTATACCGTTCATCCGATTACGTTGAAATTTTGGTCAGTGGTTAGAAGCTTGCCCGCGAAGGTTTCTAAGGTCCAAAAATCGCGAAATTCGCAATATTATACCGCTCATCCGATTGCAATCAATCTTTGTGGAATGAATCGAACGCTTGCTCGGGAGGGTTTCTAAGTTGAAGAAATTTGCAGAAAATTGTCCAAAAACCGCGAAAATTAAAAAATTTGCGGTTTCGGTAAATCTTTGGATAGTGGTTCGACGCTTGCCCGCAAAGGTTTCCTAGTAGAAGACATGGGCGGAAAATGGTCCAAGAACCGCGAAATTTGAAAAATGTTTGATTTTGATGAAGCTTTGAGGAATGGTTGCACGCGAAGGTATCTAAATTGAAGAAATGGGCCGGAAATGGTTAAAAAATGGAAGCTGTATCTTGATCCTGGCCGTTGGATGCCCACTGAGTCCAAAGTTCAAAACGGAGGCCACACACTTACAAAGGGGAATGGCTGTCTTAGGCTGTATTTTTGGTGTTTTTGCGCGCAAGCTGCCTTTGGAATTCCCAAACAGTTTTGCCGTCGCTGGCATGGAGAGACTGCTCTTTGGACAGATATTTCAGGCTCAAGATCGCTGATGAGTGTGGAATTGGTCCCTCATAAAACGTCGTCCGATCAACCTGATGTCTCCTTTGTTGTGTTGTGTGCCTCTGTTTAAAGCTATGCCAATAGCATAGTAAGACCTCAAGCCAGTAAAAACTGCAAGAAAATTTGCAAATTTTTAATTTGAGCATGGATTATTGTGTCTATCAAACGGCAATTGTAGACGGGTAAATAGGAAGTATTAAACAAACGGTCAAAAAAGTCACAAAATTAGCAAAATATTTATGATTTTAGATTATCATGAAGACGTGTATATAGAGAAAAAGATCGAACGGTCAAAACTGTTTGTACCGACATGCAGCCTGCACTAGATTGAATATAATCGCTCTATTAAGAATCATAAGAACCCGGGCGACGCCGGGTATTCAGCTATCATAATTGTTATTTCTAAATTTTTATCGTAAAAGTTATAACAGTTACGTTCCCTGGTTTATCCTTTTTACAAAATCATGTATCCTGAATTAGTATATCTAAGATATTTCCATTCATCTAAATTATGATTTTAGGTCTTGATTTTTATCAACTCATAACACTTATTTGCGATCCCTGGTGTCTGCCTAGTTAAAAATGTTTGGGCTTGATTTTTGGACTAAGCGAACGGTTATATATACGAAATGACTGCCAAATGTTCGGGGTTGCAAAATTTTGTACTAGTTTAAATCAAGAACTAAAAAAATCCGTAGAAAATGCCTTTTCATGAAATCTTTTCCGTGTTGGAAATCCACAATTATGTTTTTGATCTGTACCCTGCGCTAAACAATATATTTTTAAATCTATTGGAACAGAAATCTAAACAGGAACTACCCTGTATTCTTGTAAGCGAGTTGCCTCAATTAAAATGTGTTAAAACCTATTTTATTTACATTCCGAAGGTGAGAGAATTTTTTTCGCCGCTGCTCAGAAATGCTAATAGATAAAGGTTCGACATTTATGGGACATAAACTTCTTATACTTGCAGGTAGATAAAGTTTATTTTAAATTTTTGCCACGTCCCCTGGCGCCCCCGCCTTTTGGAAAAATCGTCATATTTCCCTCAGTTTTGTAGATAGATGGTTCGTACCTTCTAGAGATTATTTATTGATCCACTTGACTTTATATTCTTTTATTTTATCCATTTTGAATTTTGTAACTATATCGCCTAATTTCTGAATTTTCCACAGCGTAATTTCGTTATGGAGGGCGGCGCTATGGTGCTAGCCGATGGAGGCGTTGTATGCATCGATGAGTTCGACAAAATGCGCGAGGACGATCGTGTTGCCATCCACGAGGCCATGGAACAGCAAACTATTTCAATTGCCAAAGCTGGCATTACTACAACTCTCAACTCACGTTGTTCAGTGCTGGCCGCGGCCAATTCCATTTTCGGACGTTGGGATGATACAAAGGGCGAAGAGAATATAGACTTCATGCCAACGATCTTGTCACGTTTCGACATGATTTTCATCGTCAAGGACGTGCACGATGAGGCTCGCGATATAACGCTGGCCAAACACATCATCAATGTTCATCTCAGCTCAAATAAGTCCGCACCTAGCGAGCCGGCCGAAGGAGAAATATCGTTGGCCATGTTCAAGAAGTATATACACTACTGCCGCACCCACTGCGGACCGCGCCTTGGCGAGGCTGCCGGCGAAAAGTTAAAGAGTCGCTATGTGCTCATGCGTAGCGGTGCTGGTCAGCAGGAGAAGAACGCCGACAAGCGCCTCAGCATTCCCATTACAGTGCGCCAGCTGGAGGCTGTCATTCGCATTTCAGAGTCGTTGGCCAAAATGCGATTGCTTCCGTTTGTTATTGACGAGCATGTGAACGAAGCATTACGCCTATTCCAAGTATCGACACTCGATGCAGCCATGACTGGAAGCTTGGCTGGCGCTGAGGGTTTTACTACCGAAGAGGACCAGGAAACCCTCAATCGTATAGAGAAACAACTGAAGCGCCGCTTTGCAATCGGGTCTCAAGTGTCCGAACAAAATATTTTGCAGGTAATATAATTCAAATAAGAAAGTATGTTTTATTCGCTAATATTGATAACTTTTAGGATTTCTTACGTCAAAAATACGAAGAGCGGACAGTGATGAAGGTCATTCATACCATGATACGTCGCGGCGAGCTTCAGCACAGGATGCAACGCAAGATGTTATATCGCATATGCTAAACATTCTGAACCAATTTATCATCTCATCAAACGTTTTTCCCGATTCACTTACAAAACATAAATCTTTTAAACTTAAATAAACTTGCCTAAAACGAGTGATCCTTATGAATTTGTTGTACCCTTTCATTTCAAGCGTTCTTTTATTCTTATTTGTTTGTAACACATAGAAGGAAGCATCTTCGAACACTTTAAGTATATTTATTCTGTCCGTCCATCTGTTTGTATGCTATGACCTCCGTTAGTTTTAAAACTTTCTTCACTAAACTTTGCACAAAGTCTTCTGAAATGTAGTCATAAGCGCGGTGTTCACTCGACGCGGAAAATTACATGTAAAAGTCGATGTTTCGCAGATTCCTAGCAGAGTCTGCCGAGTTGCTGCTATTTACGTGATAACCGATATTTTGCCGTCGAAGCTCGTTTCGAAGTAGCCTTGCACTGTTTTAGCGCTGTTAAAATTTAAATAAGCTGTTGGTAAACAAAACAAATTAAATGTTATGATTTTTAATTAGAGTGAAGACGATTAATTAATGATGCAGAATAATGCAAAATTCGCATACAAAATATTATATGTTCTATTTTAATATATTTTTATTATTGAATAAAATGAAACCAATTACACAGTTCTACAAATTGAGACCTTTTGTGAGTATCCCTAGGATCTTAAACTAATTCCTGTAGACAAACCCATGCTGAATACGAATTGGATGATGAAAGTCATAACTTAGTTTAATATTTTTTTTTATATATAACTAGCAAATATCCCGGCTTGCTTCGCTGCGCCGCCGTCAGTTAAGCTATTTTAACCGATAAGAGTATCAGTTTTTCTTTTCCCACTTGGGGGTGGATTTCACAAATCGGAAAATTTTTGACCGTATCTTACATACATCGGCTGAAAGCAGAGATTAACTCTTATGCCCCTTCCGTGGTTAAAAATAAAGTCTCTCCTGACATTTCCGATCTTGGTGGTGAACTTTTCAAATTTAAAGCTTACAAACACAATTTGATAAAGATCGGCCAACAACAACATTTTCGATCAATTCTCCAACCATTCCTCAAAGTTGCATTGCATCCAGATTGTGCACCATTTTCCGACCATTTCTTCTGCTTAAAAGCCTTGCGGGTAAGCGTCTTGCCAATCCCCAAAGTTTCACTGAGATTAAGAATTTTGCAAATATTGCGGTTTTTGGTCCATTTTCCACCTCCATGTCCACCTCCATGGTCCACCTCCATGGACACCTCCATGGCCACCTCCATGGCCACCTCCATAGCCACCACCATGGACACCTTCATGGCCACCTCCATGGCCACCTCCATGGACACCTCCATGGCCACCTCCATGGCCACCTCCATGGCCACCTCCACGGCCACCTCCATGGTTACCTCCATGGCCACCTCAATGGCCATTTTCAGGTCCACGTCCACTTCCACGTCCAGGTCCAGTGCCAGCTCCAGGTCGAGGTCCCGCACACAGCCAGTACAATGAAAAACAGCAGCCCGAGTTACTGTTATTTCGTTATTTCTTATACTATCCTTACAAACCAAGTTTAAAGCCAATCGTATGAAAATAGGTTGCATATCGAATTTCCCGGGAATTTTCCTTGCGCGCAGATTTTTCGAAATCGGGAAAATACGTGTCCAATTATTTATCATACTATGCTTACAAACCGAAATTCATGTCAATCGGACGACAAATAAAATTCTCACTATACAGACTTTTCCGACGCTTTTCCGGGGAATTTTCCAATTTCCCATCATCGAAAAATCACATTTCAATTCATTTCACTTACTATCCTTACAATCAGAATTTCAAATCAATCCGATGAATAATAGATTTTGGCATATCGAATTTCCCGGGAATTTTCTTGCGAGAAAATTTTCCGAAATCGAGAAAAAACGTGTCCAATTATTTCGTATGCTTCGCTTACAAACCCAGTTTCAAGTCAATAGGATGAACAAAAAAATTTTCCCAATGCAAACTTTTCCGACCCTTTTCCGGGAATTTCCCGACCCTACGGTCAAATTTTCCAGCATCGGAAAATCACATTTCAATTTATTTTACTTACTGTCCTTACAAACCGAATTTCAAGTCAATCGGATGAAAAATAGATTTTTGCATTTCGAATTTCCCGAGAATTTTCCTTGTGGACGGATTTTTCGAAATCGGGAAAACACGTGTCCAATTATTTCGCATACTATGCTTACAAACCGAATTTCAAGTCAATCGGATGAAAAATGAAATTTTCCCCATACAAACTTTTCCGACGCTTTTCCGGGAATTTCCCGACCCTACGGTCAAATTTTCTAGCATCGGAAAATCACATTTCAATTTTATTTACTTACTGTCGTTACAAACCGAATTTCAAGTCAATCGGATAAAAAATAAAAATTTACCCATACAAACTTTTCCGATGCTTTTCAGCGAATTTCCCGACACTTCGGTCGAATTTTCGAGCATTAGAAAATCACATATCAATTTATTTCATTTACTGTCCTTACAAACCGAATTTCAAGTCAAACGGATGAAAAATAGATTTTTGCAAATCGAATTTCCCGAGAATTTTCCTTGTGGGCGGATTTTCCGAAATCGGAAAACACGTGTCCAATTATTTTGCATACTAAGCTTACAAACCGAATTTCAAGTCAATCGGATGAAAAATTAAATTTTCCCCATACAAACTTTTCCCCCCGGCAATTTCCAGCTCACTCAATTTCACTAGTCCAAACCGATTTCAAGTCAATCGGATGAAAATAAAAATTCCCATACAAACTTTTCCGACGCTTTTCCGGGAATTTCCCGACCCTACGGTCGAATTTTCCAGCATCGGAAAATCACATTTCAATTTGTTTTACTTACTGTCCTTACAAACCGAATTTCAAGTCCATCGGTGAATGATTTTCATGTTGTTTTCCGAGATTTCCGTGGGCGGTTTTCCGAAATCGGGAAACCGTGTCCAATTATTTTCATACTATGCTAAAACCGAATTTCAAGTCAATCGAATAAAAAATAACATTTTCCCCATACAAAGTTTTCCGACGCTTTTCCGGCTTTTCCGGGTGAAATTTTCCAAAACCCAGTCTTAGTACGCACTTTCACCACATAAGGAAACTCCTGTCCAAATTTCTGCTCTTACCGTTTAGGCTGTGCGACGGTCACCAGTCAGTCAGTCAGTCAGTCAGGTTAAACTGTTTTATATACACTCATAAAAAAAGTCCCAAATTAACCCTTAAAATTAGAAATTCGCCTTTGAAATCCGTCCTAAGGCGACTCACCCTAAAATTTAGAAAAATAATTTCTAAATATTATGGGAAGCTTTTCTTAACCAAAGGGCTACTTTTCTTAGAACTAGAATCTCTTTCTGAATTATAGAAACTATTTTCTTAAAATAAGAATTTTTTTTCTAATATAGAGACAAGTTTTTCTTAATAATAGAAAGGTATTTTCTTAAAAGCAGAAAAAATTGTTTAAGACCACCGGGTTCAGGTCCACCACCGGGTCCAGGTTCACCGCCGGGTCCAGGTCCACCACCGGTCCAGGTCCAAGACCACCACTGGTTCAGGTCCACCATCGGCACCGGTCCAGGTCCAAGTCCACCACCGGTTCAGGTCCACCACCGGGTGGGTCCAGATTCACTACCGGGTCCAGATCCAGTTCGCCACCACCGGTCCAGCTCCAGGTCCGCTCCGTTCGAACAACACCCCAGCTGCTTTGATTAATTTTTATTAAATAAATAAAAATTTTCAGGGACTGACTGGGATTAGAACCCAAGACCTTTGTCGCGCGCAACGACGGCGGCCGCTTAGACGGTTAGGCTATTTCACAGCGTTGAAGTGGCACGTCTGAATGGGCTACTTATATTTTTGCACTGCAGAAAAAATTTCTGAAATCTAACGCCTTTTTTTCTAAAAGCAATGGCTACTATCGCCATATTTTTAAGAAAATTAGTTCCAGAAAATTTTTCTGTTTTTAAGAAATTACAGTAGTCTCTTTAAGGGCTACTATTTTCTAAAATTAAAGGTTAATTTTGCCCTATTTTTAAGAAAAAGACTTTAGAAAAATGCGCCCTAATTATCAGAAAAATCTGGCCTTTTCTTGTTTTTAGAAAAGTTTTTTCTAAAAAAAATTTTTTTTTGGCATATTTTTCTTATTTTCAGAAAACTTTTTCTGTTTATTAGAAATTTTTCTATATACCAGGGCAAATTTTAAAATAGGGCGATTTTCTAAAATTCAGGGCGAATTTTTTTCTGAGTGTATATTGATAAGAAAATGGATTTGCGGAACTCAATTCGTTTTCAAATTTTTAGAAGAAATTTCTTAACAAAGACTGCAACGGGAACAGTATGTTCAAGGCGCGTTTTTTTTAAGTGTTTTTTTTTTTTAATTATTGCCTGTGCTTCTTTTTAAAAAAATTTTGCCTGCGGCGCATTCATGACTATTAAAATGACTTACCTCGGAAAATTCCACATTATTAATTATGTTGCAATGATTTGGGTTGTAAAACTTCCCGATTTCCAAAAATAGTTGGTGAAAAACTGAAACTCCATTGTACAACTATAAAATTACCACTGCCTAATTTAACAAACTGCACAGGAAGAGGGAGAGGAAGATGCGGTCGAAGGATTGGAACAGGAGGAAGGGGTGGAAGGATTGGAACAGGAAGCTGCGAATGGATTGGATGAGGAGGAAGCGGCGGAAGGATCGTAAGGAGGTATAGCCTCTGTGGTGAGTATCTTAAAACTATATTTGGTAGTCAATGGCATTAACATTTATTTTCCACATAGTGGCTACAATATGTGCGTTGCTCCATTACTACACTCACACTCATACTCCACATTAAAACGCATGGCATGCGGCGGTGATTGATGATTTCAAAAGTTGATTCGTTTATCACATGTGAGGACTAGGCCTTCCAAATCTGAAAACCGTTGAGGGTAAACCTACATGCAAAAAAAAAAAAAAAAAAAAAAAAGAAAAAAGGACAGGCTAAATCACGCGGCTGTTGAAGCTGATCAAAGAAATGAACTTCCTCAAATTGGTGGTGTGGAAAATAGTTTACAGCAGTTTCATTCAATGTATATCGCCATTTTTATACTAGGAAACGAAGAAAAAGTCGGTAAATAGCACACCTATACAAATAAATATAAATTATTTTTGAGAAATAATGACAGTTAAGGCAACAAACAATCTGTTTTTTATACAAAAAAATGCTACTTTCAAATAATTTTTACCATTGAACCGCGGGAGTCCCCCGCGATCTGAAGACGTCATAGTTCTTGTAAATTCGCGGTCAATCGAGGATATTTTTTTCAGAATTTTTGGTGAGGGGTAGCTCTACTAAACAATTACCGCTATTATTATTTCACAGTCGAACAGCATAAGAAAAGAATTGTTTATCAGAACTGGATAGTTTGTTTTTACAAGAGACTAATAGCCTATTTCCACTATAGCAAATATGTAACATTTTTCCCTGTGGCAAGAACTCATGATGCACCACGCCCCTGCAATCGAAGAAAACTGTCAGCAAAACTTTCACATTCGACCGAACTTGGCGCGCTTTTTTCGGTCTTGGTTCGTGCGGCAGCTTCCATTGAGATGATTGAGCTTTGGTTTCCACGTTATAACCATAAACCCACGATTCGTCACCAGTTATGACCCTCTGGAGCAAATTTGGGTCGTCGCGGACAGAGTTTAACATCTCATTAGCAATGTTCATGCGATGCTGTTTTTGGTCGCAATTGAGCAATTTTGGTACGAATTTCGCGGCGACCCGTCTCATGCCCAAATCATTGATAAAAATCGAATGGCACGAGCCAATCGATATGTTTAGGTCCTCAGCAACTTCTCCAACGGTGATTCGACGATTGGCCAATACCATTTTCTCCACTTCATTAATTTTTTCGTCAGTTGTTGAAGTGCTCGGGCGTCCGGCACGCTCTTCGTCGTTCACATCTTCTCGGCCTTCTGAGAACATTTTGTACCACCGATAAACGTTGCTTCGGTCCAAGGTAGGTTCTCCGTATGCCACAGTCAAAATTCGGAATGCATCCGCGCACTTAATTTTGTTTTTCACACAAAATTTGATACAGGTTCTTTGATCCATTTTTTTGAATAGGTAAAAATCGAAGACGATCCAAAACACGTGCAAGCAAAGCAGCTGTCAACAATTAAGTGAACATTCAAAATGGCCGAGCTTGTCGGCATAAGTGAGAGACATGAGTACCAACATAACGCCACAAAAAAATCGAAATTCGAATATACGTAACCCGCGAAAATTCAAAATTCGCGATACTTTTTGAACACACCTCTTATGTGTCCATTCGCCACGAGTGATAACAGCGTTATAAAAGAAAATACTAGATTATTTGATATTGATGTCACAACAAAATCAACCCTGATGTTATCGATGGCACAAAAAGTCAACCCTGATTTAAAATTAATTTGAATTGATAATTGAAGGAAAGTGCGAGTTTCACAATATTATATTTAATATTGATTCATTTGATTTCTTCTTCTTCTTTGGCCATTTGAAGGTAATAAAATCATCACAACCGTTTTACGGTCTCGGCCGCTGCCACAAATGCCCGCCACACGCCTGTGACCCGAGAGACATCCCACCAGGAGGACACACCCAGCTCCGCAATTTCTCCCTGCACCTGGTCGCGCCACCTCCGCTTCGGTCGGCCCGGCCCGGGCTTGCCTTCTAACTCGTTCGCATGCCGACTGTATGCCCGTTTTGCTGGAGCGTTTTGCTGGAGCGTCAACGTTTAGAGGTCCATAAATCCTCCGAAGAACTTTTCTCTCGAACACGCCAATTGCCGCCTCATCCGTTGATGACATTGTTCATGCTTCAGCGCCGTATAGCAGGACTGGGATAATGAGCGACTTGTATAGCGCAATTTTCGTTTTCCGAGAGAGGGCTCTGCTCTTGAACTCCTTACTGAGCCCGTAGTAACATCGGTTTGCAAGAGCAATTCTCTTCGGATTTCCAGGCTGGTGTTGTTGTCGCTGGTTCCGAGGTAGACAAATTCCTTAACAACCTTGAAGTTGTATTCTCCTATTGCAACAGATTTCCAAGCGTACACTCACTGCGCGTTGATACTAGGTACTTCGTCTTATCCTCATTTACCGCTAAGCCGATAAGTTTTGACTGCTTCTCTATCTCTGAGAACGCCCGTTTTACCGCAGATTCGTTTTTGCCGATGATATCAATATCAATATCATTGGCATATGCAAGTCTAATGGTCTGGCAGCCCTTTAACCAACGATAAACGACTATCGATTGATGAATGCCTATCTAACTGGTCAAAGTTTCGTGATGTGGAATTCAGAACACGAATATTTCACGTTTTGCTTTTCGGATTTGCTGATATTTTTATTTCTTTAGGGCCCCGATCGGAAAAATACGGCCAGAAATGAAATAAGAGCACCCAACAACCCCCGAGTACGGATTTTGGAATGTCTGAAATCAAGGACAACGATGTTATTGATTTCAGCCGGTCAGTTTTCCCATCTGTCCCTATGTGCACAGTAAAAATACCCGTCTGCCCCGAATATCATATATCCCAACTGTGGACTTCTTTATTAAATTTTTTTGTACTAAAACTTTATGTACTAAAAAGCGAGCAAAGTACTGATTTAAGATATAAATAATGGCCTTTAAGACCATAGTGCAGTGTACGCATTCCTCTAATCTACTTATACTGCATGTACGCGTGTTCATTTGTATGCATACGTCATTCGAAGAGATCACAAAAACCAATCATATTCTTATTGGCCGTTTGCCAAATTTTATTAAAATATTTTTCCTCTGTTTAGTACGTTCATTACTTCCTTTCATACAATTGGTATATGTGGAATATGTATGTACCTATGTATATAGAATTGAGTCTAATTAACGTTGCACCGCGTTTACCTACAAGCGCATAGAAGGTCGTGGATAAGCGGAAGAAAATATTCATATCTCTGACAGGGTAACCATTTATTTAAATTACTAACAATTTTGTATGAATATACCTATATGTCTCCTTTTTGTCTCTGCTAATTGACAAAATTCGCCATAAATTTGTAAGAATTTAGTTTCGGAATGTTTCCTTAAACAGGGCTGGGCCTAACAAGCACAAGCGTCCCCAGTTTACTTTGCTTGCCATCAAATAAATAAATACATTTGTAGATAAAATCATGATATATTTTTGAATATGTATGGGTATGTAAACATAAATGCCCAATGACGCCAGTGTGGTGTGGTTAAAACGCCAAGTGACGTCAAGGCGGGAAACAATTTATTGCATCAATCAATGTTTGAGGCGAACGTTGAATGAAAAGGAAAATATGCATTGTTTAGACGGCGCAATTCTTCTTCCAAACAAAGCGCTGGAAAAGCTTACAAAGCAATTTCTTTTTAAAGCCGATTTTTTAATTAAGGGTGGTAATTGAGTGATTTATTAGGTACACTTACTGAGTTTAATAAGTACAATTTGTGCACAGAGAAAAAAAACTGTCAGGTTCATATTGATAACCGAAAGTTAAAATTAACTTTTAAATCATATCATTTTATTACTACTACAAATCGTGGCCTCTTAAGTTTCACAATTATACAACGAACGTCAGAGACTCCGATGGCGCTTGCTAAGTGATTACTTCACAGTCTGGGGGTTGTGTGTTCGATTCCTGGTGATGATCAGCAATTTTTTATTTTTTATACCCGTTACTCGTAGAGTAGGGAGGGTATACTAAAGTCGTGCAAATGCATGAAACAGGCAGAAGGAAGCATTTGCGACCCTATAAAGTATATATATTCTTGATTAGCATCAACAGCCGAGTCGATTTAGCCATGTCCGTCTGTCCGTCCGTCCGGCTGTCGGTACTGTCAGAGTCACAATTTTTAAGTTAGACCTTCGAGACTTTATATATATCAAGTAAGGCCCAATATCTATCTATTCTGAAAAGATCAATAAGATCGGACATAAAACACCGAAGTTATATACGAATCAATAATGCTTGTGGGAGAGAGAGGGGGCCTTGCATTGTCAGTTACCGCGTTTGCGCGTGCGTGCGTGTGTATGAAAACACAAGGAGTCAAGGGAACAGGGTATTTTGTAGTCGGTGTAGTCGGTTTTGTAGTTGTTAAGTTCAAACACTAAATGCAAACGTTTACACGAAACCCGACTCGGGTCGAATATGAGGTTCAAGGGTATATAAACTTCGGCCGCGCCGAAGTTAGCATCCCTCCATTTGAAAACGCAAAGAGTTTTTCCAATTTTTTTTTATTTTACTTTGTACCAGAGTTACACAGAGTATAATAAGTCTGTGCAAAAGTTTGTAACAGCCAGAAGGAAGCATCAATAGCCGAGTCGATATAACCATGTTCGTCTGTCCGTCTGTCTGTCCGTATGAACGCACAGATCTCAGAGATGGTAAGAGATAGAGGATTGACGTCTATGGGACAAAAACTTCTCATACTTGCAGGCAGATCAAGTTTATTTTCAATTTTTGCCACGACCTCTCCCGCCCACAGAATTAGATAGAATTTTCAAACCTTCCGAACATTTTTTAAATCAAGATTAATAATCGAACCGCCAAAGGGTTGGTAAAGATCGGATGAACAGTTGTCGAGTTATAAGGAAAACAAACAGTTATGGGCAGCACCGGTCGCTACGGTGATGGGCAGCACTTCACAGGTAAAGAGTATGTTATAGTCGGGCTTGATCGACTTTCTTTCTTGTATTGGAATCAATTTAATCCCATGTATACTACAAATCGCTTTCGACCTAAAAATGATCGAATCGTGTGGAAATGGGGTCGTTTTTGGGTCGAAAGCGAATTGTAGAACACATGGGCAAATTCAAAATTTGATTTACTGTGAAGGAAAATTCCATTTCGTAGTCTATATATGAGAAATACTTCCTATGTAGTGTTAAGCTCTTATTTCGGGAGATCTTATGTCGAGGATCTTAAAAAACAGAGGCTATTGTAGGTGGAGATCACATAAGTTGTTCTAAACGTTTTTCTAAATGTTTTATTGAGCTTTACTGCCGAAAAAGGCAGTCGCCCAAAACAGATCAGATAACAGAAGAAGTCGCTAGACCGTAGGTTAAATTTTTTCATTTCTATCATTTTTGTTAAACCGAACCGAAATTCTAGGTTCGGAACAAGTTTAGGTTCAGCTTTTAATTTTAAAAAGGTTCGGTTGAAGGTTTGCTTAACAGCAAAATAAAAGTAGGAATTCTGGGTTCGAACTGGTTCGGTTCAAAACCGGTTTGCAGCCCTGGTCAAGATCATAAAGAATTTTTCAAACCGTTTTCTGTGACTGACTAGTCAGTAGCTCTCGAAAATATACCGAATTTATTTTTACTGGCCGGGTGGCTCAGCGGCTAGTGTGCGCGACCGCTGTGCAAGAGGTCGTGGGTTCGATCCCGCCTCGGAACATCTAATGAAAAGTTTTTTCTTTGAATAAACTTGACACCCGGCCACACCTCTTTGCTGTTGGCGCCAGCTTTTTGTAGTAATTAGCCATGAAAAGCTTTTCAAATTGCCGTTCGGACTCGTTTCCTTAGTGCTAAAATTAGAAGCGCACGAACCAAGAGATTGAGAGAGGCTCGGCTTTGGCTCTTTGGGGCTGTGTCAACTTGACAAGCCTTGGAGCCTTGGGCTTAAATGAGTACAAACTTTGTATATTTTCGCTATATACTGATTTGTCGGTCACAGAACACGGTTTGAAACCATATTTACAATCTTGGTTTTTTTTTACCATTGAGATCCAATTACAGTGAATTGCGCTTGACATTATTTCATTCAATAAGAATTCAAAATTTTCAATTGATATTATTACATTTTAATGCCAATTCAAAATTATCGATCGTTCCTATATCAGCTGTATGCTATAGTCATCCGATTTTGACAAAACTTTGTAGAATTGTTTCAAAGCATAACAACTAAATAAAAGCTGATTTTTAGGTCCATTCCATGGAAAACAAAAAAGTTTTTCTAACTAAGACTACTTTTTAGACAATACTTTCTAAGACACATATAATACAAGGTGGGCCAAAAGAAGTTATCCGATGTTGTTTGGATTTTTTTTTTCTAAATAAAAAACGTATATTCTGTTTTTCGATTATATTTATTTGAGCCTTTAGAATTTTATTGGTCATTTCGAGCAGATGATATCGGCCAAATGGGCGCCAATTGATTGCCATACGGGCTCGTTTTATGGCATTTTTCATCACTTCGGCAAGAACTTCAGGCTGCAGATTATCGCACTCGTGTCGAATGTTGTCCTTGAGGGCTCCCAAGGTCTCGGGCTTGGTTACGTAAACACGGGATTTCAAAAAACCCCACAAAAAAAAGTCTGGAACGGTTAAATCGGGCTATCTTGCAGGCCAGTGCAAGTCGCCAAAACGAGAGATTAGGCGACTCGGGAACGCCGCCTTCAGAATGTCGGTGGTGGCTCGCGCAGTGTGTGCCGTTGCTCCGTCCTGTTGGAACCACATGTCCTCCAGTCCTAATTCGTCCAATTGCGGCAGAAAAAAACCATATAACGCGCACCGTCCACTGTTGTCGTTTGACCAGCGGAGTTCTCCAAAAAAAATGGCCCGATGACTCCTCCAGCGTGAACAGCGCACCATGCAGTCACTTTGAGCGGGTATAAAAGCTCCTCGTGCATCACTCGTGGATTTTCGGTGCCCCAAAAGCGATAGTTTTGCTTGTTCACGTACCCGCTGAGGTGGAAATAAGCCTCATCGCTCATAATGATTTTGGTCGAAAAAGCGATTATTCACGATTATTCCGCGTTCTTGGGGAGTATATCGATCCATGGCTTGTTCACTTGTATTCTACCTCTGTCTAGTCCACAATTGTCAAAACAGATCTGACTTTGGCGGCTATTTGTAAAAATAAGAGCATCTTCCAATGGGGTGACTTCTTTTGGCCCACCCTGTATATAGATGACCGACTTCGATCAAACTTAGTGGAATCATGGGAAAGCATAGCAAACTAAGAAATACGAAGTTTGGAGGCGTTTCCATTGAGAACAAGCAAGTTTTTCTCACTAAAACTAGTTTTTCGACAGCTTCCTATGACAGCTATGTGCTATAGTCATCTGATCCGGCCGGTTCCGACAAATGTGCAGCCTATAAGTACTAAAAGACTTCGTGCCAAGTTTGGTGAAGATAGCTTTCAAACTGACGGAGGAGATAGCAAAGAAACTGACAGAAAGACAAACAGACGGACAGGGCTAAATCAACTTATCCCGTCGTGCTGATCAAGAATATATATTTTTTATGTGTCGGAGATGCTTCCTTCAATGCGTTACAAACATACGGACAATTTTATAATACCCACTTGCAGAGTATAAAAATTTGAATTTGCATTGCCAGATTTAAAGCCACTCAAAATTTAGCATTATTAATTAGCATTATCAATCAGTAATGCTAATTGAAGAAAGTGATGCCAGTGGCACAAACCTGGAGGTAGACATATAAATTTATAAATTGTTTGCTCAAAATCCTTGAATGTCAACAATATTGTGCCAGTATTTAAGTCTCCAAACAAATTCGGCATTGAACACCGTCGAAATCTTTAACGAGAGCGTAAGTCGGTCATGTCCGACTTTTTTTTTGAAAAGTCAAGAAAACTAATGATTTTGGTAAAAAATGCTGGATAGTGCGGACCGAGAATGAATTGAAATTTAGGGTTCGGGAAGGGACAGTATTGAATTGCCAAACAAATTTTTAAGTCTACAAAACATTTTGTGCCCCTTGTTTTTATTTTTCTAAGATATGACGCCCATGACATGATGCTTTCCTTCAAACCTTCATGTCAAGAAGTCTTAGTATTAGTATTTCTCTCAAAACCTGTTCTCTCAAAACAACAGAATGCTGAGCCTGCAAATAAAATTTCAATTCGATTGCTTAACAATGAAAGTTAAATTGAAATAGCCAGCCTAGTATATGCCATCCGTATGTCGTTTTAATTACTTTCCTATCCGCAGATGAAAGTCTATTACTTCCATTAAAAGAGTGATGCACCTGATGTTCATTTCAAATGTATCGACAAAAATACATACCTACATGGCTACATAGATGGGTTCATGTAAGCGAACATTTATCTGTACGCTTTGTTTTGATGCGAGCAATCCTCCTTCCTAAAGCTATATATGCCATTATATACGTGGTGGCAACGTAAACAAAGAGGTTGTCTGAATACTTTATGATTTCCAACACCAGGATGGAGTAAATACAAATGGTTTGTTTATTAAACTTAAATGCATACATAAGAAAGTGAAGAGAGATTGTTTAAAATTTGAGTAGAGAAATTACGTCAGGTATACATATGTATTACTCTTTCTACAATGAAACATTCAACTATTTGAACTGTTTTAATATTATTACACTACAAATTTATAAAATTTTCCTTTTTTCCTTAGGGGGAGATAAATTTGAAAAAAGAGAAGGAAACATTTGCGACCCTAAAATTTATATTCTTGATCAGCATCAACAAAAGTCGATTTAGCACTGTCGTCCGTCTTCTTACGTGTTCAGAGACTTAGAGATAGAGCCACAAATTCATGTAGAAGGTGTGTATTGAAAAAAAGTTTGTTTTAGATTTGACCCCCCTATCTTTAAAATTGTACTGTCAGAGCCTCAATTTTTAAGATAGACCTTCCAAACTTTCATATATCAAGTAAGGCCCAATATTATTTTGAAAAGATCAAGTCGGAATAAAACGAATTTTTTCTTGTGGGAGAGAGGGGGGTTTGCTTGTCGTTGCGCGGCCGCGTCCTGGTTGGTGTATGTTGGAGTGTGTGTATGTGTGAGTGTGTGTGTATGTAAAGAAAAAACACACGAAATCAAGGGAACAGGGTATTTTGTAGTCGGGGCACTCGACTGCAGCTCCCTTACTTGTTTATTTTGGAAAGATATATAAAAAAGTTTTAAGGGAAACTAAGATACTTATGTTTATTTCACTTTATACTGATGTGAATATAAATGGACAAAAGATTACTCTAATATTCATTAAATTAAAACTGTAGAAAATTCCCGGGGGTAGAAAATTCAGAACCAGAAGAAATTCCAGGGATCAGAGATGCAAACCAGTTTTGAACTGACCCGTTTCGAACCCGAACAAAAGATATTTTTGATTTATGGAAATTTTTTAAAGACCATTGCAAATAGTACACTCGGAATTACATTTAATCCAATATATACATAACTTACAATCGGCGGTGTCCCAGAAACCTCTTCCAACCAAATTCCAACCCAAAACCAATTCTCGGTGTCCTAGAAATCTCTTTCGGTTGGTTTCAAAGCTCTCGTATTTTGTTGGGAGATTTTGGCAAACCATCCTATACACAAACCAGCCAATACATTTCCAAACCAATAGCGAATTCACCAACCCACGCAATTTATCAGCAGTGTTTTTGTAGTAGGACCATAATCCTATGCACACTCCTTTCGAACTCGACTTTCGGACTAGACTTTCGAACTGAACGAAATCTCTCGAAGTTCTGGGACACCGACGGATTTCACTAGAGATTTGCAAACCAACCGAAGCCTAAATCTCTAGAGATTTCCAGGACACCCCCGAATAAGCCGAAAAAAGTTGGAAAGCGCGTTCTTTATTCAAGAGCAAAATATCTTAAATGCAAAATAAAATTTAATTAAAAAGATATAACATATTATGTTCCCAATATTTTTAACACGTTGGGGAATTCATGGCCTTTATATCTTTATAGCCTTTTTTTCAATACTAAGTCCTCGTTTCAAGAACAAATTTGGAAAAGCTTTATAAATTTTTGGGTCTATCCAACCATATTTTGAATCATTTTATATACTCTTAAGTTGTTAGGGATTGGGCTGACTTTAGAATATTTTGTAATTAGTTTAAGAGTAAATCGGGTTTTAGCTAAAAATATTATAAACTGAATCATTTTAAAATTGTACTTTTACCTAATGTGTCCCGAAACAGCCTTAAAACAAGCATTTCGGGACTTGTGGCACCAACTACCAAGAAATATTAAGAATTTCAGTAGCGCAACGTAATTTAGGGACAAACTGAATGTACACCTAAAAAAACTAAATCTTAAAATGAACAAATTATTGTTTTATTAAAACCGTAGAAATAAATTGTTTTTGTGACTCGAGCAATAATTGTTAAGAATATACTTGTAGCAAATCTAAAAGATCGCACTAAAAATAAAATTTTGAATTTTGAATCTATTATTAATCCCACGCGCTGTTCTATTGACACAGTTTTTTCCTAATTTGAGTAAAAAATTTTTTATATTTTTCTGAGTGCAATAAAATGATTTGCAAAACCAGAAACTAAAGAGCAGATTGGAGATATTTTTCAAAGACGTCAAAGCTAACATTTTTAATTTTAACTACACTCAGAAAAAATTCGCCATGAATTTTAGAAAATCGACTTGCCTTGGTATTTAGAAAAATTGTCTAATAAACAGAAAAAGTTTTCTGAACTAAGAAAAATATGCCATAAAAATATTTTTTTAGAAAAAACTTTTCTAAAAACAAGAAAAGACCAGATTTTTCTGATAATTAGGGCGCATTTTTCTTGTCTTTTTCTTAAAAATAAGGCAATATTAACCTTTAATTTTAGAGAATAGTAGCCCTTAAAGAGAATACTGCAATTTCTTAAAAACAAGAAAATTTTCTGGAAATAATTTTTTTAAAAATATGTCGATAGTAGCCATTGCTTTTAGAAAAAAGGTGTTAGATTTCAGGAATTTTTGCTCCACTGCAACAGTATAAGTAGCCTGAACCTGACGTGCCACTTCAACGCTGTGAAATAGCCTAACCGTCTAAGCGGCCGCCGTCGTTGCGCGCAACAAAGGTCTTGGGTTCTAGTCCCTGAAAATTTTTATTTATTTAATAAAAATTAATCAAAGCAGCTGGGGTGTTGTTCAAGCGAAGCGGACCTGGACAGGTGGTGGACTTGGACCAGAACCCTGAACCGGTGGTGGATTGTGGACCGATGGTGGACGTGGACCTGAACCGTTGGTGGGACCGGTGGTGTGTACTTGAACCTGAACCGGTGGTGGTCGTGGACCAGTTGTGGACTTGGACCTGCCCAGCCAACCAAACGCTCGCAAACGATATCCCAAGCGAGTGAATTGCGTGAGTTAACCCGGCAAAACTCTCGCATACGGGTCGGGAAATGATAGTAAAATGATTCATGTGTCGTTCAGTTTGTGGCAGTGAAAGTATCATTTACGATAGTCGCAAGCAATACGGTTAGCGTAGCCTTAAGCGGTATCTTTTGCGAGACTTTTTTGATTGTACTTGCGAGTCATTTAAAATATTTGTTTTTTATTTAAAATAAAAAAAAAATTATTTGTGAGCCCGTAGTGTCGCCCCCACTCGGCCCGCCGACTCCACCTTGTCTGGGACTCGAACTCAGGACCGCGGCACTCTACACGAATGACTGACATCTTTACGCTCACCGATACAATCAGGTCGCGCGTGACGCTGGCGAAATGACAGTGAAGAACGAAATCAACACGCCCAGGTGGTCGAATGGCAAGACATTTGCCTTGCAACGGCGAGGTCATGGGTTCGAATCAAACTCTAGGCATTAAATTAAAACCTATTTTTCTTGTTTTTTTTTTATTTTGGTGTTTTTATTTTTGAGTTTTTTAATATTGTCTATATTTTTTCAATATTTTTACAATGCGCTTTGGTCCCAAACTCGATATTTTTCGTAATTACGCAAAATGCTCACATGCTGGCTCGCTTATGAGATCGCTTGCGAGTGCTCTGCGATAATAAAAATGAACTCTCATCTTGCTTACATGCGAGCTCGTTTGTGAGCATTCTGCGATAGTCTCGCAAAATGCTCGCATGCTGGTTCGCTGGGTGAACAGGTGATGGACGTGGACTGGTGGTGTACTTGGACCTGGATCAGTGGTGGACCTGAACTGTTGGTGGACGTGGACCAGGAGCCGGCCATTGAGGTGGACCTGGGCCCGGACCTGAACCTGGACCTCTGGGACCTGAACCCGGTGTTGGTGGACCTGGACGGCGGATTTGGACGGTGTGGATCTGGACGGTGGCACTTAGACCTGAACCGGTGGGTCTTAAACAATTTTTTCTGCTTTTAAGAAAATACCTTTTCTCCTATTAAGAAAAATTTGTCTCTATATTAGAAAAAATTTTTTTATTTTAAGAAAATAGTAGCCCTTTGGTTAAGACAAGCTTTCCACAATATTTAGAAATAATTTTTCTAAATTTTAGGGTTAGTCGCCTTAGGACGGATTTCAAAGGCAAATTTCTTTTTTATGAGTGTAGCTGAATATTCACCGGGTGACGGGTGTCTCCTTTTGAGCCGTCTCCGTATCCGAGTTGTCGCTAGCCCATTGGCGAGACGGTTTGTGTGGGCTAGCAAGCGGTATCTATATCTGCTGGTGAGGCGGTTGATCTGTGAGCAGACTGGTAGAATGGCGAGGTCTTTGTAGATGATGATGTTCCGCACGTACCAGTTTCGACCCTTTTCATGGAAGTGTCGCAGGCAGTACCCCAGAGTCAGATACCCCAGGTTTTCTAGAACTAACACCAATTTCCTAGAAACTTCCAAAACTTTTAAGAATTTCTTGAGCATTTTAAAACAACACTTTCTCAAACAAACACCAATTTTTAAAATTTATGGCTGTAACTATTTCTTAGTTATCGCTCTAAACCTCATTTGTATCGATCCCGAACCAGTTAAATATACAATTCCAAGTTTCAAGTTCATAGCTTAAAAAACTTCTGAGATTTGGCGCTGAACCACTGATGAGCCGGTTGGAAAGGTTCTGAACGAGTAAAATATTCGACACTACATTACCAAACGGGTCGGGTATGTGAATTTTTACTTATGTTCTAAGCTTTAAAAAAACATAATGTTGGGTTATTATCGATGGCGTCACCATCGATAGTGACGACAGAGCCATCGATAGTTCTCCCCCTCTAGTCGGGTGTGGTTCAGCGGCTAGTGTGTGCGCCCGCTATGCAAGAGGCCGTGGTTTCGATCCCGCCTCAGGACACCAAATGAAAAGTTTTTTCTTTTAAATACTTACACACCCGTTCACCAGCCTTGAAGTTTTTACTTTTTTTACTTAGCCATGAAAAAACTTCTTAAGCTGCCGCTCGGATACGGCGTTAAGCTGTAAATACCTTTCTCTTGTGCAAAAATTGGAAGCACACACGCCAAGCTTGTGCTCGGCTTTGGCGCTTTTCTGCTGTGTCAGGCCAAATATTATTATTATTAGATTACCAAACTACACACGAAATTTCAGATTCGTAGCTTAAATAACTTCGTATTCTCTACTTTTTAAAGGACAAAGCTTGAAGTGTAGAAGTATAGAAGTCCACAAACCCGAATTTGGAAGCTCTAGCTCTTACAGTTTCTGAGATCTGCATGTTCATACAGTCTGACAGATGGACTCCGCTATTGAAGCCATTTAAAAACTTATCGGAAATGCTTCTTTCTACATGCTACATTCATTTGTACGAACTTAGAGTAAACTTTTCTCGATCTATGAGTAGTGGGTATAAAATAAAAATCGGTATGAAAGGATGAATACCTATAAGTAATATATTATTTATTTATTTATTTATTTTATTTATTCCAAGTTAATTTGACACATGTCAGCTATTTAGGATGTGAGAAATCGTACCTTAAAACAACAAGCTTAAAATACAAGTAGTACTGCATATATAGTTGGTATATTTATGCACTTCAAAGGTGTATTTTAATATTGCCCAAATGTTTGGAGCGCATAGAAGGAATCATCTTAAACCACATAAAGTATATATATTCTTCATCAGCATGAAAAGCTGAGTCGATTGAGCTTGGTCCGACCGTTTGTCCGTCTATCTCATTATACGCGAACTACTCCCTCAGTTTTGAAGCTTCGGAGTTAAAATTTTGCACAGAGTCATCTTTTAGCTGCACACTGCACACATGTTGGAACCGCGCGAATCGGATGGTTTCTTCTTAAGGCTTAAGCTATTTCTTAAAACTTCGGCACAAACGAAGTTTTCTTTGCTTTCTCGTTTATTTTAGCTGAAAACTATAGGACTAAATCGATAGGGTAAGTGAAAAGTCGAACTGGCAGTATTTTTGTACATAAGAACACCAAACGTTTGTATTCTTGTTTTCAATTAAAAATCATTAACGTCATGAATTTCCGCTGCTCTTTTCCATTTTCAATGAGAGCAGATACATGCAGCTATTAACGCGTATGTGTGTAGATTCATCTCTCTATGTGGCATCTCTTACAAAAAATACAAATTCATATGCATACTCACATATATGCACTGAAGTATACATACATACATATACGACACATGGACCATATGGGAGGCAGCGGGTCCCCCGTATGTGACGAACAATAATGCTTAGTGGGGTTTTTATTTGTGAATGAAAACGAACATTTTCACTGTACAGATGCCAAGCCCCAGCCTGTTGCACGTCAGTACGATTTCAGACCTCAAGCAAGAACGTTCATATAGCAAAAGCAAACTTACCGTGAATATCGAGCAACAATTGCATTGTGACGCGCGCCTTACTTTGGCTAGAAAAAATATAATTTTGCACAGTGCAGTTAAAGATCATGTACATTTACCCGAGCTCTCCGGAATCAGAATTTTCGTTGCAGTCTGAAGACAGCGCCGCCACTAAAATACAAGCTGGATTCCGTGGGTATCGTGTTCGAAAGCAGCTACACCATCAAAATAAACCCGCCAACAGCAGCTTACGTCACTCGAGCCAACATACAAGACGGCATCAGCGTCCACTTACCAACGCAATAATGGAAAACCAACACAAGAATGGCGACATTGACGATCAGCACTTAGTGAGGGTGGAGATCATGGACAGTGCTGTGGCGTCTGAAGAAGACCGTTGTGCGACAAAAATTCAAGCAGGATTTCGCGGATTTCTCGTTCGGAAAAAACAGAAAATAGCCACAGATGCAGCTGTCAAAATACAGGCAGGCTTTCGCGGTTTCAAGGCTCGCAAAGAATTAAAGCAACCCTGAGGCAGTTTTCCATGCACTCATACATTGATACTACTTACATATTTTATATAATTATAATTAGTTCATAGATGTGTCTTGTAAATAGATGAAGCCTAGATCATAGTCTCCACCAAAATAAAATACTCCTAACATAAAATACTCGCAGTCCCAGAAAGTGGCAAAGTAAGCAGTGCTTCCATTTCGTTGGACTAACATGATGAAGAGGAACGCCCGATTGTTTGTTCGGTTTTATTAATCTAAGGCAGGGAACTTGCACCCAATTGAACTTTTTTATACAATACAAAAGTATATTTAAACGTATGTACATTACGTTCTATATTTGGCTTAATAACTTGTAGCTTACATAATTGGCTCACAACAGTCTTCTTTGTGGGGTGTCTAGCACTGAGGAAATTAGGGCACTCGTTTTGAGTGCGCTCTAAAGTACATACATACATATAGTACATACATAGATACATAAAGTTCCGGGTTTGTTTGGTATTTAAATGAAAATATATCGTTATTTCATATAGCTGCCACATAAAGATTCCGACATTCCTGCTGATCCGAGTCAATATTGGCTCCTCGGCGCACACGTACGTCTAGAACACTCGAAGAGTGCCGTCCGTCTATCGCAAAGTGATCAATCTGGTTTCGTATTGATTGACCAGGGGACGTCCAGGTCGCCTTGTGGTCGTTGCGGTGTTCAAATCTGGTGCTACTAATGACCATGTTCCGGCCCGAAGCGAAGTCTATTAGCCTCTTACCATTTCCGTTGGAATCATCGTGTAGGCTAAATCGGCCGATAGTCGGGCGATAAACTTCTTCTCTCCCGATTTGTGCGTTAAAATCGCCTAGCACGATCTTGATGTCGTGATCGGGGCAGCGCTCATATAGGTCTTCTAGGCGCTCATAGAATTCGTCTTTTTCCGAATCGTTCTTTTCTTCTGTCGGGGCGTGCGCACAGATAAGACTAATATTAAAATACTTTGCCTTAAGTCTGAGTGCGGCAAGTCGCTTGTCAACTGGTGTAAAGCTGATGACAGAGCGGCACAGTCTTTTGTTGACTGCAAAGCCGCAACCAAACTCGTGCTTCGAATCATGTCCACTGTAGTAGATCTCCCATGGGGCGTTGGTTTCGGATGTTATCCTCCTACACCCCTGTCCAGTCCATCTTATTTCCTGAAGTGCGGTAATGTCCGCCGAATGTTCCTCGAGGACATCCACCAGCTTGGAATCCGCGCGCTCTCTGTTGAGGGTGCGTACATTCCAGGTGCATATCCTCAAATCGTGGTCCTTAAAACGTTTGCGTGGGTCGTCGTCGGGGGGGTCCGTATCCGAGGCATTGTGTTAGTTTTCATTGGCGGGTGGGGATACGCCTATTAACACAAAATGTCAAATAAGTAGTTCATGGCTCTAGGCTGTGTTAGTAGAGGCAAAAGTTTTAGAGTTCCTGAAAATTGTGTGGGTGATTGGTGCGAAAATTTTAATTTGAATTTGAAGTAACCTGAATTTTGCAGGCGGGCGCTGGCTCCGGGCGGAAAACTATTTTTAATACAAAATCAGTACTCAAGGGTTTTGGGTGCTCTGATTTCACTTCTGGCAATATTTTCCCAATATAGGAGGGGGGAGGGAAGGCGGAAAATTAAACCAAAAACTAACTAAAGTGTCGTTTTATTGGTTTTTGTGTGCTTTGATTGAATTTCTGACAGCTTATTTTTAATCGGTGGGGATAAAATATAATAAAGTCAAATGGGATATCGTTTTATAAGTTTTTGGGTGATCTAATATCATTCCTGACAATGTTTTTCGAAGAGAAACCCAAGAGAGAGAAGAGTGGGGGTTTCGTACAATTTTCCACAAAAAAATTCCATATGGGAACTTCAAAAACTAGTCAGATTTGGTAAATGTTTGGTACACCATGGTCTTATGTGAAGACTTACTTATTGCCCGATTTTCATTAAGATTAAGATCGAACATGAATAAGTATAAAAAATTATAAGAACATTAAAAAATTTTTTTTGTTCAGCATAGGACAAAATATGATTAGTGGCTTTCGGAAAGGTCCAAGGTAAAAAGAAATGCAAATCCTAGGCCGGAAATAGCCGGTTCTTAATTTTTGCGGTCTAAAAAATATAAAATAAAATATTATTTAAAACAAGAAAGTCGGTCATGCCCGACTACAACATACTCTGCACCTGTGAAGTGCTGACAATCACCGTTACGACCAGTGCTGCCCATAATTATTTGTTTTCCTTAAAACTCGACAACCGCTCATCAGATCTTTACCATTCCTTTGACGGATCGATAAATAATCTTGACTTTAAAATATGCCCAGAAGGTTCGAACCATCTATGTATCTATAAAACTGACGAAGATATGACGTTTTTTCTAAATTACGAGGGCGGGAGGTGGCGTGGTAAAAATAGAAAACAAATTATATGAAGTGTTCATCAAGTCTTAGATGAAAACAGTTACGTTTCATAGACTTTCAGAGTGCCTGTCACCTGAAAGATCGCTCTGCATTTGCTGAAATATACAAATTTTGGTTAACAGATTTCTACAATGTGTGTTTTTCCGAAGCGAACAGCTTAATTTAGACGGCACAGGACTCGTACGTGCTGTATTTTAATTAAAGCAAATGCCGAGATCAATGGACTGTTTTTGGAAAGCGAATTTGTTGACTTTGAAGATGACCTTTATGAAATAGTTGGATTTTATAACGAAACGCCTTGATTCACAATTCACCCTCTACAAAGGTTTCTCGATCTTCCAGAAACATTTCAGTTTTGCAGTGGTCAGCGATTAGCCCGGCTTAAACCCCAATTTTTAAGAATGGTCGACTGTTTTACAAGAATCTTTAAAAATTGGTAGGTTTCTTGGATCACCTTAAGAAGGTTATAAAGGCAAATGGAAGGCACATTCGCTAATAAATAATAAACAAAAGTATAAAATTCCTACAAAGCTAACTAACATAGGCAAAAAATGCAGACTAATGCAAAATGCACGTATACTTATTTCATTTGATTTTTATTTATTTATTATTTAATTTCCTTCTTTAATATACTTAAAAGCATAAGGCAATTGGAATGGTTATTGGCATATTTTGTATTCTTTTCATAAGATCTATAAACTTAGAATAAATTAAAACTCATTATATTCCTTTAACATAACAAATTTCTTAAAAACATATATGCACATACACTTTTTTTCCTGAGTTACATGCACGCGACAAAAAAAAATCCATTCCTATTATAACAAACAAATTTGAGGCCATGTATTTGGACGAGCACACACAACCATCAATGAATGCGTAGACAAATCAAGCAAAGCAAAACAAGCAATTTGGCAACTACGCATTTTGCCAGGCAGCCATTACTTTTTTTGTGTTTCGTTTTTCTCATTTCTTTTCAAATCAGCTGTTTGTCTTTGCGGACTCCGAAAACTGCCACCGCCTCGATAGCCGCATGGTTTTTTTTCTGTTAAGTTAACAGTGAGAGCGAATTCCACTCTGGTATTTAATTCTCTTTGGTAGAGGTGAAGATCGGAGTCCCAGAACTTCGAGAGATTTCATTTTCTTAGTGGCAAAGAGAATTGGTCCAATTGGGTTCAAAATAATTGTCCATCTCACAAAACAGGGCTGCATCACGCGCAAAAAAGTTTCCCGTATGTTAGTTTTAAATTAAAATGATGTTAAACGGAAATCTCTTAGCTGTGGCATAAGTTTTATGATTCATGCTAGTATTATAACTTAAATTAAAGTCGCGTTACCCAAAACTAAAATAAAAAATTTAAAAATATTTTCGCGCCATCACTTTCCAGCCCTTGGCTCGTTTGTTGTTGACAAATTTCCCATTTGGCGCTACTGAGGAGGCAGATGGCGCCACTGGTACGACGGTTTTGGCGGATATGGCAGCCTTTGGTTGGTTTTGCGAAAAATTATTCAAAAGGAAACTTTTATATTAAATCAAATAAAACATGTTATTTATTTGAAGCAGCCTATCCAGTAAAATAATGTAGTTTATATTTCCAAGACTAATTTTGCTTATCAAAATAATTTTAGCGGTGAATTCAGCAAAATCTCTAACCAAATCACTAGAGATTTGAAACCAACCGAAAGAGATTTCTAGGACACCGAGAATTGGATTTGGGTTGGAATTTGGTTGGAAGAGATTTCTGGGACACCGCCGAGTTTCTTATTTTTACGTCGCATCTCGAAAGCGAATATTTTAAATTGGATATGGATAGGTATGCAAAAAATCTAGAAACGGGAAATAATGGGCTAGAAAGTACCCTTGTAAAATCTACACTCATTAATAACTCAGTGTGAAAAAAAATCTAAGCTTACTTTTCACAGGACCCAGTATATATTGTCGGGCATGTCGAGCATAGCGTTTCCTCATACTTGGTTTCTTCCTCCTTCACCCAAAATCTGAAGTAATGGAACCAAAACCGCTTTTTGCATTTTATTCTCATTTAAATTGAAATAACTCCTGCATGGACTGTCAGATTTTTTATTGCCTTTGAAATTTCGATAGCGACGAGAGGAATCTAAATTGTGATAATCAATGGCTTGACAGATTTAGCTTTATGGCTAAAAAATGCGGGTTAAAGATCTGGCATTTTATTTTTTTTTTCGAAATTTCTACTTTGACCCCCACCGGTTTCACTCTTTTATTCTATGTGATTTTTTGTAAGTTTTCTTATAAATATATGTCTGATTTCGACCAAACTTGGTGAAATCATAGAAAATCATAATACAATGTTAATTACGAAGTTTGGAGGCGATCGCATTTAAAACAAAATAGTTTTTCTCACTAGAACTTCTTTTTCGACCGATAATTCATACTGCAGCTATATGCTATAGTCATCCGATTCTGAGAAAACTTTGTAGAATTGTGTAAAAGTATATAAAATAAGTGAATGGCAATGATAAGGACGTTTTCATTAAAAACAAAAAAGTTTTTCTCACTAGAACAAGTTTTTCGACCGATCGTTCCTATGCGAGCTATATGCTATAGTCATCCGATTTCAACCAAAAAACAAAAAAAATTTCGGCCGGTTTCGACAAATGTGCAGCTTATTTGTACCAACAAACTATTTAGATACTTTTTGCAGTTTTACATTCCGTTAAAAACTATTTTTTATAAAAAAATTAATAATTTTTTCTGAATAGCTTCAATTTTGCAATGTGCCATCCAAATTAAATTCACATATTTTGTTCAAGCTGTTATGGTTTTCACTTTTTTATGAAACGCTGGGAAAATGTTCATTTAAAAATAGAATCGACATCTTAAACACCTATTTTCAACTACTATCAACTATTTTGAGTGATTTTTTATTGGATTGTTTTGATTCACCAGTTGATAAAGGTGAAAGTGTAGTCAACGGAAACAATTTGGAAATGAAACATTTGAATTGCAAATCGTTCGAATACCAGAACAGCCAAGTCGTTCGATTTGGTTTTCATTTGAAACCGAAGAAATATGTGAAAACCGGAACAGGCCTGATTGTCTTTTGCTGACAGTGCAGCTTATGAAATAATAATTTAAGCCATTTTGAAATTTAAAGCGAATTTTTTAGAATCTTATATTCGTAAAGAGTTAGCACAACATATAATGTTGTGCACATTAACTTTGGCCTACTAGGATAAAAATCAGTCTAAACCGCTGAACCGACCCTCACGAATTTTTTACAGTACGAGAGCGGTCCCAGAAATAGCCGACCTAACTACTAAAACACAAATATTTATCATTTTTTTAATTTTTATTTTTCAACATAGGATCCTTTTAGGTCGATACACTTTTCCCAGCGATGTTCAACAGCTTCGATACCTTTTTTATAATAAGAACTGTGAAGCTCTTCAAAATAGGCATTAACCTTAGACTCCACCTCTTCATTGTTGCCAAATCTTTTTCCTCCGAGCCATTTTTTCAAGTTGGGAAATAAGAAATAATCAGAGCGAGCTAAGTCTGGCGAATAAGGGGCGTGAGGTAGCAATTCAAATTTTAATTCATTAATTTAGCCATTGCAACGGCAGAGGTGTGAGCCGTCGCATTGTCATGATGGAACAGCAAACGCGGCACCCATCTTGCGCATAACTTTTCATGTCCAATTTTTCGGTCAATATGAGATGTACAGCACTTTTGAAAATGCCTACACATTCAGCTAACTCACGAACTTTCAATCACCGGTCACTCAATACACAATACCGGTCACACAATACACATTTTTTTTTTTATTTTGGCCACCATTTCTGAAGTGGTCACCTCATTTGGACGCCCATTACGATGTTCATCTTCGCAGCTCAAACGACCTCGCTTAAACTCAGCCACTCAATATTTTATTGTTGTAAACGAGGGAGCAGAATTACGTAAGGTAGAATCCAGCTCCTTTTTAATATTGGTTGGACTAAGACCTTTTATATGAAAGTATTGCATCACATAACGATGACCAATTTTGTCCATGTTTGCAAATCAATAACAAGCGTTTTCTATTAAAATCGACCAAAAAAAAAAAAAAACTGTGCAAGGTAAAGGCACCAAACTTCATACTTAAGCTTTTAATAGTCGGTACTTCCCCTTTTTAATGTTTTTTGTGAACATTTTCCAACACTACTGTGCTAGGTCGGCCATTTCTGGGACGGCCCTCGTATGTTCATGTCAATCAGGAAAGTGTAAGCGTAATTTGAAAAATTATACCGTTCATCCGATTGCAATGAAAATTTGGAAATGGTTGAACGCTTGCCCGGGAAGGTTTCTAAGTTGAAGAAATTTGCGGAAAACGGTAAAAAACAGCGAAAATTGCAATATTTACGTTTTCCCTAAAACTTTGGGGCATAGATCGACGCTTGCCCGAGAAGGTTTCCAAGTAGAAGAAATGTGCGGAAAATGGTCCGAAAACCGCGAAATTTGCAAAATGTTCGATTGTTATGAAACTTTGGAGAATGTTTGGACGCTTGCCCGCGAAGGATTCTGATTTGAAGAAATGTGGGGGAAATGGTCCAAAAACCGGGAAAATTTAAAAACTATACCGTTCATCCGATTGCCATGAAATTTTGGTCAATGGTTAGACGCTTGCCCGCGAAGGTTTCTATGGTCCAAAAATCACGGAACTTGCAAAATAACCTTGTGAGTCACATTAATGAATGCGCTTAGTGCTTATATTAGAATACGTGCGTTGGTAAATGGAAGCTGTAGATTACACGGTCCAAAATATTGCGCAATTTGCATGTTTTTGATTTGAGCCTGGATTATTGTGAAGATTTGATAGACGGCAATTGTTGATAGCTAAATAGGATGTATAAACCAATCGGTCAAAAAAGTCACGAAATTTGCCAAATATTCATGAGTTGAAATTACCATGAAGATGGGTAAATAGAGAAAAAGATCGAACGGTCCAAAATGTTTATGGCGATTTGCAGCCAACACTAGCTTGAATACAGTCTCGCTCTCATAAGAATCATAAGCACCCGGGCGACGCCGGGTATTCAGCTAGTAATATAATAAACAAATCAAATGTTGTAGCCAACAGTTTGTAAAGCGATAAAATAAATCGATAATTCCATCGGCACTGAACTCGCAGTTAACTTTAACCAGTGGGCATAGCGACATATCTCCGACGTCATATCTCCGACCAGTACATTTTGCCAGCGGAGATATGACGCTTTTTTTCTGTCGGAGATATGTCGTTTTAAAACGGGGGGGGTGGGTCGTGTTTCGGCTTGGCGTTCCCGGTTATCGCGTTTAGTGCGCTTTTCTCGGGTATGTCGTTTTAAAACGACATATCTCCGACGGGAAAAAAGCGTCATATCTCCGCTCGGAGTTATGTCGTCTTAAAACGACATATCTCCGACAGAAAAAAAGCGTCATATCTCCGCGCGGAGTTGTGTCGTTTTGAAACGACATATCTCCGACAGAAAAAAAGCGTCATATCTCCGCGCGGAGCTATGTCGTTTTAAAACGACATATCTCCGACGTGTTTCAAACGACATATCTCCGACGCACAGTGGCTCGCTTTCTCAAAACACGTTGCATAAATCATAACTCTTGATCTATTCGAGTTATCCACAACATTTTTTTCTTTAATAATCTGGAAACTTCAAAGATTGACGTATAGTTCTTAGGGATACGCCCACAAATAAGGGCGTAATTACGTCGGTAAACTCAAAATTTGAATTTTTTGATCAAAATTGGCGGTTTTATTAAAAAAAATGAAAAGAACCAGACATTTTTTTTGAATATTCATTCTCACTCATTTTAAAGAAAGAAAAAAAATACTTAAAAAAATTTTAGAAAAAATAAATTATTATTTTTTTAGTTTTTTTTTCATATTTCGATCTTTTTAAATATGCATTTCAATTGGTAAGACGTTAGAACTTGAAATAAAAAATTTTGAGTAAAATCTCTATTATCCGACCTCTTGGGGGGGTCGTTTAGTTATCATGGGTTGGCATGAAAAATGGCTAATATCTCCAATCGGGATCAATTGTAGCAATGGATGTTTTTAAATTTCTTTCTTGAAAATTGTCTTTAACTTTTTGTAAAGTCAAATCTCTGAGCACGCCGGGCCCATTTTACTCAATGAAAAAAATATTAGGTCGGTAGCTTAAGTGGTTTTTGAGAGATATGCATTTAACTTTGCCCTTTTAAGTAATTTTTTTTCCATCTTTTCAAAAGTTGAAAAATGTTTCCACTTTACAAAGCTCCTACATCTAAAAAAATTGTAAAATTCTTTGTTTTACGTTATTAAATAGCTTGACCAATTCCTAATTAAAGTGCATCAATAGTTTTGCCAAATTCAACAACTCGAAATTTGATTTTTGCAACGAGTTTTTGGAAAACGAGTCACTGAGCGACGTCTTACAAACGACATATCTCTTATTCGTTTGAACAGTGAAGTTTATGGTCCTTCCCTGAAACTTTGCGGTGAATTTAAGCAAAATGAGTTTTTTTTTAGATTATTTATCACTAATTTTAAAAAGACCCTAGCGACACACAGTTATTTAAGGTTGTTTCTATAATTCAATAAATTGTACAGCTTTTTTAATTTATTTATGGTTCCTGGGCAGAAACAAACAAGCAGGAATTTAATTAATTGCCGTCCAAAGACTATAGCTCTCTCTATGCATGTAAATTTTCAAGTACCTCACTGCGCTTATGATGTCTTATTAATAAATTTTTGAAAAGTGTCATTTTAGGCACATTTAAAAACTTTGACCATTGGTTTCTCATAAACTTGACGTGCTAGAAAATTTTGAGAATTGGCTTGAGTTCAGCTTAAAAAATCAGTCGAACGGTATTAATTTTATTCCTCGGCCCGCATGGACCCAATATTTGCTGAACTGTGTTATCTACTCAATAAAAAAAACGTTTGTCAATATAAGATCGAAATATGAAAAAAAACGAAAAAATCTTTTTTTTTACTAAACATTTTTTTATAATATTTTTTTCTTAAAAATGAGTGAGAATGAATATTTAAAATATGTCTGGTTCTTTTCATTTTTTTTTTAAATTTGATCAATTTTGATCAAAAATTAAAATTTTGAGTTTACCGTTGTAATTACGCCCTTATTTGTGGGCGTAACCCTAAGATCTGTACGTCAAAAAAATCTTTGAAGTTTCCAGATTATTAGGAAAAAAATTTTGTGGATAACTCGAATAGATCAAGAGTTATGATTTATGCAACGTGTTTTGAGAAAGGGAGCCACTGTGCGTCGGAGATATGTCGTTTCAAAACGACTTATCTCCGCGCGGAGATATGTCGTTTGCAACACGTCCGACGCTTTTTTTCTGTCGGAGATATGTCGTTTTAAAACGACATAACTCCGACAGAAAAAAGGCGTCATATCTCCGCGCGGAGTTATGTCGTTTTAAAACGACATATCTCCGACAGAAAAAAAGCGTCATATCTCCGCGCTGAGTTATGTCGTTTTAAAATGACATATCTCCGACGCTTCACAGACGACATATCTCCGCGCGGAGTTGTGTCGTTTTGAAACGACATATCTTCGACGTGTTAAAAACGACATATCTCCGCGCGGAGTTATGTCGTTTTAAAACGACATATCTCCGGGCGGAGTTATGTCGCTTGGAAACGACATAACTCCGCGCGGAGATATGTCGTCTGTGAAGCGTCGGAGATATGACGTCGGAGATATGTCGTTACCCCGGTTAAGTCTGTTCCTCCGGTTGCGCCACAAACAGCATAAGATACGCAAATTCTGTTAAACTGCCTGTCAAGTTGACCGCACATTGAGAAATCGGGCCTAAGTCTATCTATCGTAAATCGAAACAAAAAGTAGGCGACTGCTTTGTCAATTTTTAATTTTTTTCGGATTGATTTTATATTTTTTTTGTTTTGTGCACAATGGCACCGAAGAAGAACAGGGAAACAGTGGGACCCAAACGTGCCAACATAACCTGAGCAAGGAGGTTAGTGTGTGTCGGTTTCTGGTTCGTCGCCCCCTGCCGGCCAAGGGAAAGAAAAAGGGCCCCCAAAATCTGATCACCCCCCTGATCCTACAGCGCAAGTGACGACTCATTGCCCTAAAGAAAAAGCGCCAGCTTTTTTCCGCTTACAAAACGCCTTTTGCTTAAATACACCAAAAATATAGGTTAAGTAGTATTTTTTAGGATCGAGCCGGTCCACGGACCGCACTTAAGATTTTTTAGTAGTTTGAAGCCTTGGAATATACACCTTCTTAGAGCTGTTCTAGTGCAGTGGTCGACACAAAACCATCACATTTTGACATTGTGTATGTCAGCGTAGCAACAGACACGAATTTGAACATTCGCTGATACTTGTCCCTTAGGCTATTTATACCTTACATTATTACATCACTTTTTATGTTTATATGTTGTATTTAAATCATAGGTCAAAAATAACAGTTAACATTTATTTTCAATGTGTTTCTCACTGACGGAAACACAAAAATCATAAGTAATTTCAGTTTCTCACAGTGCCTTATTTTAATGTTTAAGTTTTTGTGTTGTTTATTGACTGTTAATTTTTAAAACGAGGAAGCAAAACTAACTTCGTCTGTGGCGAAGTTTAAATACACTTAAAACTGTTGTGACCACTGACCTAATTTTGTGACCAATGACTCAATTTATAAGCTTTATGTCTCGTGTCATTGGAATATTAAATAAAAGAACTAAAAAGAAAAATTTGTATTGCAGCTACAAGAAGTGATGACTCTGTGCAAAATTTCAGTTTGATAGCTTCATAGCTGAGGGACTTGTTTGCGTAGAAACAGACAGACGGACAGACGGACGGACGGACGGACAGACAAAGCTTAATTGACTTAGCTCGTCATGCTGATCAAGAATATATATAATTTATGTGGTCGGAGATGATTCCTTCTATGTGTTCCAAGCTTCTGGGCAAAATTAAAATGCACTTTTCAAGTGTACAAAAACAAAATATCTGTCTTTCAAAAACACTTATGTTCAAAGTGTTTTCTTTTAACAGTTATAGTATAACAGAAAAACGGTAAGTGGAATGATTCGACTACTTAAGGTATGACCATTCACTTGGTGGATATGATCGGACAATGGTTTATATTAGTATTTCCTTCCGATTGAGATGTAACATTGGGAATGGTTGGATGCATGAACAAATGAGCGGAAAATTTTCCAAATCCTCGAAATTTGCCAATTCATCATATGAGTATTTATGAAAGCGCCTAATATTAAGATAACAATGCAGGCGTAGGTAAATGAAAGAAGTCGACTAAACGGTCCAAAACATTGCGAAATTTAGTAGTAGTAGTAGTAGTAGTAGTAGTAGTTTTATTAAACAGTTTGACAATGGCATTTTGCCGTCAGTCATATTTACAGAATTAATGAAATCAATGTTTATTTATTTTCCTATTTTTAATTTATAGAAGTTATTTTCCTGCCGATGATTCAAAACAGTTCTAGCATGATTTGATTCCTGTATTTTAATGCTTCATGTATGTAGCCTGCGAGTGTGAACCAGTTTTGCCCGTTTAAAATTTCTATAAGTTGTGATTGGGATAGGCTGGACTTTTGCCAGTAAACAATTCTTATCTCTCTTAGAATTGGGCACTCGGCCAGGAAGTGGAGAGTGTCTTCTATTGCATGCCTGTTGCAAAGTGAGCATTCGTTTTCAAAATGAGTATTTGAACTGTGCGTCCTGTAGTTCAGTGCAAGAAGATCACATCGAGCTCTGAAGATTTGTGATATTGAATTCACATGGTACCGGTCATTAAAATAGTTTCCTTCACCCAAAGAGAAGCTTAGGTGTTTATACATCCGTCTGCTGGTGCTTTGAAGGGCCTCTGCGATAAACTTTTCCTTTGATTTCGCTGCAATACTCTGTAAAATCGAGTCGTGTGCATTTTTCCAAGAGAGGTGATCTATCAGGTCTAGGGTAACATTATGTTCTGCTGCCATCAAACGCCATTCTTGAAAACATTGTCCTTCTCTTGAGAGTAGTTCCTTTGCTATTTTGTATACCAATCTTGATTGCGGCTTGTCCATTAGTTTTCTTATATATTGGAAATGCATGCCTAACGTGTAGCAATAAAGTTCTGGAAGTCCAGTCTCAATGTGAATCGCATAAGTGGGACTATTTCGCGGCAGCTTAAACAGTTTCTTGATGAAAAACCGTAGCAGTTTCTCTACTTCATTATGTCTAGCATATCCCCACACCTGTGATGCGTAACACATAATAGAGCGAGCTGTAGCTTCAAACATTTTGTATTTCACGCTCGGAAGCACGTTTTGCTTACTCATCAGACTGCCCCAGGTATTGTTTAGCGCCATTATCGACTCACTCAGCTTTATCTTAAGATGTGATTCGAATTTTCCATTTGCACTAAGGGTAACTCCAAGATACTTGTAGGACGAGACTCGCTCAATCTCTACGCCGTTTAAAATCCACGATTCATCTTGAGCTCTGCGACCTCTGCCATCTCTAAACACCATTACTTTCGATTTAACATTGTTGATTTGCAGGTTCCAAGTGTTGCAGTAGTCGTTAAGGTGATTCAGCATTATTTGCAACATATTAGCGGAGTCAGCCAGGAGCACCATGTCATCTGCGTAAAGCAAGGATTTTATGCGATTATCTATGAAATTAATTCCTCCAGGTAGCGCTTCGTTGACATCGTTTATATAGAGCGAGAACAGGAGTGGACTCATCACGCAACCCTGCTTTACTCCTGCGTTATTTTGGAACCAGCTTGATAGTTGTGTCCCGTCCCAAACCGCTGCGAAATTTTCGTCGTACATATTGTGCAGGATGTTTACAAATTTTGACGAAATACCCATATTGCTGAGCTTGCAGATTAAGCTATTTCTGTTAATCGTATCAAACGCCGCTTTAAAGTCTATAAAGCAGACAAAAAGTTTTTTCTTGGACTGCAAATACGAGGTTGCGATCGATGACAAAATAAATATGCAATCTACTGTCGAAAAATCCTTCCTGAAACCAAACTGGCTTTCGCTGAGCAAATCACGGTTGTCCACCCAAGTCTCCAAGCGCTTTAGGAGTATTGACGAGAACAGCTTCATGGCCGAGTTTAGAAAGGCTATACCTCTGTAGTTGCTTGCCTCTGTTGGGTTTCCTTTTTTGTGCAGGGGAAATATTACAGTTTTTTTGAAGCAATCAGGTATTACTCCGGAAGAGGAGATGCTGTCGAAGGTACGTGCAAGTTCTTTCAAAAATTCTGGTGTTGCGTGTTTGAAAAATTCGGATGGTATACGGTCTTCGCCCGGTGCCTTATTTGATTTAGCTTTTTTGATCGCCGCCTCAATTTCCGATACGCCAATTAGCCCGTCCAAGTCCTCATCCGTCGAGTTTGGAAGTCCGAACTGGTGTTGATCTTCGCTTTGTTGGACGAAAAGGAGCTTTTTAAAGTGTGTCGCGAGCTGCTCATTTTCCGCTTTGATTGGATTGAAACTGGACGTGCCATTGAGTCTTCTAACCATATTCCAGAACGATTTGCTATCTTTTATATGCACTATTTCTATCTCGATACGCCGGTAATAATGTTGCTCCTTTTGCTTACAAAGGACTTTGTAGTAGAGGTTTGCCTTCTGGTATTCGCTTTTCGCAATGGGAGAGTTCTCTGCTTTTACCCGCTTCAAGAGAAGAAAAGACTGTTTTCTGGCTGTTTCACATTCCCTGTCGAACCAAGGCTGAATGTAGCTAGTTTTTTGTACAGGTTTCATACATCGAGCTGCATTTCTAATACAGCTTATCAGCTGTTCCATTGTAGCCACGTTGCTTTCGACTTCCAGGTGAGATACTTGTTGGTTCAGATTTTCCTTATAGCGATTCTCAAAACGTTGGCACCAGATTACTTTTGGTAGTAGAATTTGGCCGTTGTTCTGCTGTTGTCCTTGTCCGGCACCGAGTTCGACTGTAATAGGCATGTGGTCTGAGTGTACTTGCTCTCCAATTTCCATGTCTCTTAGATACTTTTCCCAACCTTCGCCAACTGCGCAGTAGTCGATTATTGAGGTGGCATCTCCTCTGATGAAAGTGAAGTTACCCTCACAGTCACTGTTGGTTCTTCCGTTTAGAATTGTTAGGCCCAGGCATTCGCACATATTTATAAAGCAGTGACCCCTTTTGTCGATCTTAAGATCCCTTGATTTTCTGGCTATATTAGCATATCTGCTCGATTGTGATTCAATAGGGGACTGTTCCATGCCGATTCTTGCGTTAAAGTCACCCATAATCATGACCGTACTATTGTCCAGCTCAATTAGGGTATCGTACAACTTACTGAAGTCCGCCTCCCAGTTGTTACACCGAGGTTGAGGTTTATATATGTGTATCCATTTAACGTGCTAAAGTCCATATCTAAAGAACGATAAATTGTTTTTCGGATCCCAAAAAGACATCCTCCTGAGGCTCGACCTCGTGTTGCGACACGCGTAGCATTTTGCCATAGTAACTTGTAGTCTGCAAAGTAGGATTCGTAGGCGGCTTCATTTTTCTCTATAAATGTTTCATAAAACAGGAAAATATCGTGAGAGTTTACAAATTTGAAAAAAGAACTGTGTAGGCGCTTGTTTGCTAAACCTGCTATATTATAAGACAAAATTTTTAAAACTAATATGTTATTCTCTTTGCTATTTATATGACTGACGGCCTTATTACTTAAAATTACAATTTTCATTGGATCGTTGGAAAGTTCCTTCTCTGGGTGCACCTTTTACATTCATCCTGCTGATAATCCTGCCGTAGTTAGTGTCGATATTCCAGTCGCTCCCGAATATGGCTTTGAGAGTGGGTTCTGCAGATTGCCCATTCACGACCAGCTCATTCTGTCCATTCCAATAAAACCATTTGTCTTCAATAGATAACCGGTCGTCACGCACAATCATTTTTTTGTTTGGATAGGTTGCCTTAATTTTTGTACGCAATGCAAGCAGAACTTTTTTTTCCCATCTGACGCTGACTGTTGAGGTCCTTATTAACATAAATTCGTGTCCCTTTTAGAAGATTAGTTTGCTTTAACACCGCATGAACAGTAGCCGTTGACCCAAATTCAGCAAGGACCGTCATTTTTCCGCCAATGTCTCTTAGTTTCTTGGCCGACTCGATGTAAAAACCAGACTTTACTTGCAAATTCTGCGCCATTACCGTTTTGATAGCCTCCATCGGGTATTTATGCGTGTCCAGGCCGCTAAATATGAGGTTATGCTTTTTCGTTTCATCTTCGACACGCAGAAGCCGTATCACAGTGGGCCCGAGGCCCGAGCTAGCGCTGAATAATTAAAAATTTGAAAATGCGTTTGGCTACAAAATGTTATTAAATACCGATAACTAATACCCCAGGGATGATTGCAATGCAATTTTTTTTCAATGATAATCGAAGTTGGCACAGCTGTGAGCTTTTAAAGTAATCATATGGTTTGGCTGCGGGGCTGCAACACATTTTTCACTTTTTGTTTGGCGAAAGCAACTTTACGTAAAAACTTTAATTTTTTAATTTTTGTTACGTTCTCTTTTCTAATTTGAAGTTAAGGGTATATATTATGTTAAAAAGTATTTGCGTGACCTGTCTAATGTTGTAGTTCCTTGAAAATTGGTTTGTATTGTGCCGTTTAAATAGTGAGCCCAAATTAACCTTGTGCAATTTTTAGTGGAGTAAATTTAATATTGATTGGTGTTTATTGGTGCTATATCTTTGTGTTTGTGAAAACGTGGATCTTTGTGATTATTAATGTTCAATATGAAGCCTCGGAATCGCCCATTTTACAAGATATATATTATTTTAGGAATCATGTCTGTTTCCAAGCGAGCACTTTTTTCGGTATGGCGCAATGGAAAGGCTTCTCACAATAAAAAAATGTTGCTCGAAAACTATGTTTTTGCGAATATTGATGCATCAAAACAAAATGATGAACGGCCATAAAAAAACAAATTCATAATTTTTCTGCACAACTTTTATTGAGATGGAAGCGGTCTGGAAATCGAGAGGATCATTTTGAGAAAAAAAAATAAGGAGTGGTTAGACACACCACTTATTTTCATTTCGAAAGTAAGATGTGCGGGCCGACCTTCAAAATCCTTTGCAGATTGTAGCAGTGGAAGTCAAGTCCAAAAGGCTTCCGAGATTGTCAGGCAAAAGAAATGCTGCCAAAGTTGTTAATATGCTTAGCTCTGACACTAATAGTGTTGATAAAATAAGAAAGTCGCTGGAATTCGAAAATCAGAAACCCATACCATATTCGCCTGATGAAGCCCTTGCTTTATTTATTGAACCAAGATTTTTAGCGTTGTTGCAGAATCATCAACTCAAATATATGGGATTTGCAATGCAAAACCAAAAATGATGAACGACCTACAGGCTGTAAAAATGGGAATACAGCAAGACGATTTTTTCAGGACCCAACTTTAGCAGCTGAGATTACGGGAGTCAGTGAGTCATTAATATACCGATTCAGCGTGCTATTGCGATCGTTGGCCTCCGGTTATGAAATTGATCCGGACGCTTTTCCGACATACGCAATACAAACAGCGGAAATTTTCGGCAATTTATACCCGTTTATTGCACGGGGTTGAAATAATAGCTCAAGTTCCACTTCCCATAGGAATGTTGTCGGAAGAGGCCCTTGAAGATAGAAATAAAGATTTTCGCAATATTCGTCAGCACCATTCACGAAAAAACCCCAGGGAAAATACAATGACGGACAGTTTTAATTCTTTACTTTACTCGTCTGATTTATTTATATCATCAATAGATAAAAGGCTTTCAAAGCATTTAGGCAATTTTAAAATATTTGATGAAGAGGTGTGCAGTTTATTGCAAGACAAAACATTAATTATCAGTTAACATTTAAAATTAAAATTAATTTTGTTCCTTATATAATTAAATTACACTGAAAATATTTAAAAAAATACGGAAAGAATAATGAATACCATAAAACAAAGGCACTTATTAACCTTGGGATTATTTTAAAATTAAGGGTTATATGGGAGGTATGTATATTAGTTGGCGGATTTTGCTGAAATTTAAAATGTAATTGTATTTTTATGAAAAAAGCTTAAGTTTCAAATTTCATCAAAATATGTTAACTTTTGCGCGGCATATTAATTATTAAGCGCTAGCTCACGCCTCGGGCCCACTGTGCGTATGGCCTCGCTTTCATGCTGCTGTCTTAACTCCTGAACTTGATCCTTGAGTGCCGAATTTTCTGCTGTTAGCTGATCCACCTTTGATGCCATATCTGTCATATTTGCCCTTACTTCCAATATGTCTTCCTTAGTAGCAACGTTTTTGAACTTCTCGTCCAGCAAGGATGAAAAAACGCCCATTAAATCTGTGAGTTGCATGCTGCCTACGGTACCGTTTGTTACAGCTGCCCGTGCTTCTGGAGATGTTTCTTTTAAAAGACGTTTTGCTCCCGCAGACGACTGAACTATTTCGCATGATGAAACTTGGGCCTTGTTAGCTGGTGTATTTGGAGGTGTTCTTTGCATTTTTGTTATTTTGGAAGGCAAGTTACGCTCATTCATTTTTGTCAAACTGCCTAAAAGTATGCTAATATTTGATTGCGAAAAGCACTGCTGATGCAGCTGATGCAGCGAAATTGGGCAAAGCTTTTTGGGGTCAAAGTCCAAATTGATTTGGTCCACCGGCGTCTCAGCTGCTTTGCATTTGTTTTGGTTGTTTGGTTGAGCCACTTACTCTGCAGTTTACATTAAATGAAGTGTTACTGGCGCCCCAAGCTGAACTCGAACTCTCCTGTGCCGGCCACTGTTCCTGAGACAAATTGGTACCTTGCAGTCCAAATTCTTTGTAGGCTTTTGTTTGTTTATTTAAATAATTTGCGCTCGCTCGCTAAGACACATTCTTCCGTCCACCAGGGTTGCCAAGCAATCGAATTTTATAATTTTTATTTTGAGCCAAGATAGCTATGCAAATTTGAGAGACGGCAATTGTAGACGGGTTAATAGGAGGTGTAAACCAAACGACCAAAATTTGAATAATTTTCATATGAGTTTAGATTATTATAAAGACAAGTAAACATAAAGATCGAACGGACCAAATAACCGCGATACTTGCAAAATTTTAAAATGAGTTATTTCAATGTATTTTTGATAGAGGGCAATTATAGACGGGTAGATCGACCGGTCCATCAATTTTAGACCTGGCAACTTTGGTGGGTGTTGTCGTCTTCAGCTTTAATTGGGGCAACCATTTAAGAGTATAAAAACTCGGCTCTGCGGAAGTTCGCTTCGTCAATTCGTTATGTGTTTAAAATATTTAAGGGTTCGTAGCAACGCTCGCCGGGTATTTGCTAGTAAAGAATATAAATTCTTGATATAGCTATGGCCTTCTCCCGGTCTGTTTGTCTGTCCGTATGAACAAACGCTTCTCAGAGATAGTAAGAGCTAGAAAAAAACTCATATGTCCCTCAGTTTCGCAAAAAGATGGATAGAACATTCGAGGCATATTTAGTAGTCAGCATTCTTATTAATCCGCCAAAGGATTGGTGTAGATCGGACGAACGATAGTCAAGCTATGAGCAAAAGACAGTTATGTTGTTCTCTCAAATATAAGTGTCATTGATCAACAGAAACACAAAAAAAAAAACGAAAATATGTTTTTCCCACTTAAACTCAAAAATAAGGCACTCTCTCTGATGTGTGGGATATTTTAAGAGTCACAAAATAACTGTTGTTTTTGTAACACTTTAACATTAGTGTGGCATATTTTCGACCTCTGATTTAAGCGAACGGCGAATCCGAACTGCAGTTTGAGAGCTTTTGCATGGCTAATTACTACAAAGCTGGCGCCTACAGCAGAGACGGGTGACCGAGTGTAAAGTTTATTCAAAGAAAAAACTTTTCATTGGATGTTCCGAGGCGGGATCGAATCTACGGCCTCATGCACAGCGGTCGCTTACACTAGCCGCTGAGCCACCCGGCCATGGTTTATAACAGCGTTTTAGTGTTATCACAATCATGGTTATACAGCTATGAGGGTACATTTTTGTCTGATAAATAACTAAGGGATGCAAACCGGTTCAAAACCGAACCAAACCAGACCGTAACCGAACCGCTAATTCAAGCTGATAAACCGAACCGCAAACCGAACTGGCGTCCCTTTAAAAACGGTGAACCGAACCGGAAACCAAAAAACCAAACTGTTCGGTTCAGTTCAGTTCACTGACGAGTTTGCCCACCGACCTCCTAACACGCTTGTCATAAGATTACATTCATTCTTTGAAAGTTGCTAATGGATTCTGTATTGTTTCTTCACCTCAATCGAACTTTAGCAAGGACAATGCCAGCATATCCGACTATTCAAATGTTCAATACGAAATCAATTTCGAAATTGTCGAAAAGTCACATATTCACTTTAGAAAGTTCGATTAATAGACCCTTTAGGTTAGCTTTGACATGTAAAAACGCGTCTTAATATAAACTGCAAAAAATGTTTTTTTTTTTACGAATAAGCTAATCCAAATAGAGTTCGTTTAAACAAAAACCTTGGGCTTAATACCTCTCCTTAAGGACAGTCCTTAAGTGTTCGATGACTTAAGGGTTTCGTTTACATTTTTGGGCAAGTTTCTCATCTAGTAGAATGAACCATATTGCCACATAACAGAGTAAATTATAATTGAGAAGATTTGAAATTTGGCCCTTATAATATTTTGATAAGTTGCAACCGAATCAAATGAAAAACTTACAAAGCACTGACTGTCGAGAGTCGAACATTCGTCGACACTTAATTAATCAAATAAGAAACTTTCAAAGCATTGACTGCTACTCTGCTTTCCTGTTTTACAACTTTTGTTTTTTTTTTTTTGATTTAGCTTTGACTCTGACTTGTGAGACTTACAAAGCAGCATTTAAAGTAGCAACAAAATTTTTAAGTTTTAAAAAAACTTATTGCTCAGTTAATGAAAATTTTTGGCGAAAAAGGGTTATTTATTGGTGTATTACGAACAGAATTAAAAAATAGAGAATTTCATGTTTACATCAAGAATGATCGATGTCAAAATTACGGTAGGAATGCAAATTCTTATGCCAAAAGCGAAATTCTTGATCCAATAATTAACTTTTGATCCAGAATTTTTTGAGTTTTCAACTCCAAATTTTTAACTTTGTTTGCGTTTTCCTTTCAAATACTTCTATAATAAGAGAGTAAGGAAATAATGAATCCCAATAAATGGTAGATTTAAAAAAATTGAGCTGTGGAGTTGTTGAGTTGAGGAATTTTAATTTTTTTTTTCAAGTCGCTCTATTTTTATATTGTAAAAAAGTCCTCCATAGACCGCGAAATTGAAGAATTCACTTGAAGAAATTAATTGAGGATTTTTTTCAGAGTTTTTGGTGCGGATTACCACTAAGAAAACATTTATCATTACCAATCACGCCTTGAACTATACCTCAAATTGGTGGTGAGGAAAATAGTTTAGAGCAGTTTAATCTTGTGTCAAACGCCATTTTCATAGTCGGAATCGAATGAAAATAAGGTAAATATTAAACATGCAGAAACAAATATATTAATTTATTTTTAAGAATTAATGACAGTTTTGGCAAAGAACATTGTATTTTGTACACAAAAAATCGAAAGTTTAAAATAATTATTACTTTTTTTTAATTTCCTCGCGGTCCATCGATGTTTTTTAAGAATTTTTGGTGAGCTCTACTAAGCAATTACCCCAAATTTAAAGTTCTTAGTTTAAATAACTTCTGATGTAAGGCACTGAACCACTTTTGAACCGTTATTAACCGCTTTTGAACGTTAGCGTTTTCGTTATCGTTACCGTTGCCGTCATCGATATTTCTTATACTATCCATACAAGTCGGTTTTTGGCTACAGAGTTTTCCGACCCTAAGGTCAAATTTTCCAACATCCGAAAATAACATTTCAATTTTTTTCACTTATTATTCTTTTATCGGTAAGCCCAAATGAACACTGCTAAGTACTGTTAAAACCCAATATCACACTAGCATAAGCGGCCAAAAAAGGGTAGCAGAAGGCTAGTAACTAAAAGATACTTTACCAATAAAAGGCTTTGAAAGTAGAAAAAAATTTCCAGTTAATCCGATGAAAAAAGATTTTTGCATATCGAATTTCCCGGGAATTTTCCTTGCGTGCAGATTTTCCGAAATCGGGAAAATACGTGTCCAATTATTTCGTATACTTCGCATACAATCCCACTTTCAAGTCAATCGGATAAAAAAAAATTAACCTTAATTTTCCAGCATCGGAAAATCACTTTTCAATTTATTTCACTTACTGTCTTTACAAACCGAATTTCAAGTCAATCGGATGAAAAAAAAAATGTTCACCATACAAACTTTACCGACGCTTTTCCGGTTGGAATTTTCCGAAACCTCGTCTAAGTACGCACTTTCACCGCATAAGGAAACTGCTGTCCAAATTTGAGCCCTCTAGCTTTTACCGTTTAGGCTGTGCGATGACTGCCAATCAGTCAGTCAGTCAGGAATTTTATATATATACGAGGGCCGTCCCAGAAATATCCGACGTAACTACTAAAACACAAAAATTTATCATTTTTTTTTTTTTTTTTCAACATAGGATTCTTTGAGGTCGATACACTTTTCCAGCGATGTTTAATAGCTTCGATACCTTTTTCATAATAAGAACTGTGAAGCTCTTAAAAATAGGCATTAACCTCGGACTCCACCGCTTCATTGTTGCCAAATCTTTTTCATCCGAGCCATTTTTTTCAAGTTTGGAAATAAGAAATAATTAGAGGGACTTAATTCTGGCGAATAAGGGGCGTGAGGTAGCAATTTGCATTTGAATTTAAATTCATTAATTTTAGCCATTGCAACGGCAGAGGTGTGAACCGGCGTTTTTGTTCTGAAGTCAGCAAACGCGGCACCCATCTTGAGCATAACTTTTTCATGTCCAATTTTTCAGTCAATATGCGATGTCCAGCACTTTTTGAAATGCCTACACATTCAGCTAACTCACGAACTTTCAATCGCCGGTCACTCAATACACATTTTTTAATTTTGGCCACCATTTCTGAAGTGGTCACCTCATTTGGACGCCCATTACGATGTTCATCTTCGCAGCTCAAACGACCTCGCTTAAGCTCAGCCACCCAATATTTTATTGTTGTAAACGAGGGAGCAGAATGACGTAAGGTAGAATCCAGCTCCTTTTTAATATTGGTTGGACTAAGACCTTTTATATGAAAGTATTGTATTACATAACGATGACCAATTTTGTCCATGTTTGCAAATCAATAACAAGCGTTCTCTATTAGAATCGACAAAAAAAAAACTGTGCAAGGTAAAGGCACCAAACTTCAAACTTAAGCTTTTAATAGTCGGTACTTCCCCTTTTTAATATTTTTTGTGATCATTTTCCAACGCTACTGTGCTAGGTCGGCCATTTCTGGGACGGCCCACGTACAGGCCTGTTCGGGTTTTCACAAATTTTTTCGATTTCAAATGATAACAAAATCGAACGATTTTGTTTTAGCTGTTCTGGTATTCGAACGTTTTGCAATTCAAATTTTTCATTTCCAAATTGTTTCCGTTGACTACACTTTCACCTTAATCAGGTAGTGAAGCCAAATAAGCCAATAAATAATCACTCAAAATAGTTGATAGTAGTTGAATAAGGTGTTTAAAGTACCGTTTCTACTTTTAATGACATTTTATGAACATGTTCCCAGCGTGTTATAAAAAAGTGAATACCAGAACAGCTTGAACAAAATATGTAATTTGATTTGGATGGCACATTGCAAAATTGAAGCTATTTATTAAAATTATTATTTTTTCATTAAAAATTTTTAAGGAAATGTAAGATTGCAAGTATGTATGTAAATAAACTAAACAATGTTACATTATATGTAGAGATAGATTTTTTTTTTGGTCAAAAGCCTAGAAAATAGCAAAATGGCCTCGACATCTACAACATCGATTGGATAATTGGATAAAGTGTGCTGCCATGAACAACTATAGGTACAGAATTTGCTAAACGAGGCACAGAGAATTTAAGAGAGAGAGTGTGTAAGTGAGAGTCTGACAGAGCGCACACACTCAAATTTAGTGTGTGTGAAAATAAAATGATTTTCAAAATTACATACTTGATGTATTAACAAAAAAGTGAGCTGTGTGTAAATTTGCCGCCGACATTCGAAGAGAGAAGAGTGTCACAACCTTTCACATGGAATGACAGCTACACCCTGAAATAATGTAGAATGAATAGAGAGCACAGAGACATATCCGCCATACCTATTCTGCTATGCACACCCGACTGCCGACTTGATTGAGGACTACCGCGCTGGAGACTTAATAAGCCCAGACTGCTGATTAGTGCCGTACATTCAATAACGAGAATGGTGGTGCTGATTTCAGTAGTGTCGGTCGGCCCAAGAATCTGCTTATAAGTGGTGGAGACTTGTCAACCATTATTGCCCCGCTACAGGATCCTCGTTATAAAATAAAAAAAAAAAAATAAAATAAAAAAGAAGAGCTGAACATCACACTCGAAGTGTTAAATGAATAATGAGAAATTTAGACTGCCGGTGCAATGCCTTATATTTGAACAGCAAATTGTCAAAGCCTACTAAGAAATTTCCATATGCCTTGTGAGAAAAAATTGTCGAAGCCTACTATGAAATTCCCATATGCTCAGTGTAAACGCCTCTTTGCACACCAATGCGAACTTTTCTCCATACGATTTTAAAAACTTGAAGTTCTTTGCATAACATGGATCAAAAACTGCGATATATCCGGCCTGTTCCGAATTCCGAAAATGAGTGGAATTGCCGTAAATCGAGTTGATTGCTTTTCCGAATTTCGCAAAGCGACAAGAACTATCGTTTTCAAAACGTGTTCTGTAGAGTCTGCGCAATTAAAAGTAATTGCTATTTAAAGCCGGGTATCCAGCAACGCAAAACCAAAAAATTCCTGCCAAAGTTCATATTTTTGACGTTAAACGTTTTGCGACTAGTATGCTGACCAGCAAACGGGGGGGTTGTAAAAACCACTTTGACGCCTTCGCGTTGCCAACTACTTTGCACATGTGGATTTTATTGAACAGCTGTTCGAGTTTTGTTTGGGCGCCCAAACTAATAAAATTTATTTATTTTGACGGTCGGTAGAGCAAAAATATGTCAAAAAAAAATAAAAACTCGATTGAAGCGCTTTCATGAGGAAGAAAACAGCTAATTATTTGGGGCCTCATCAATATTTTGAGTATTTAGATTCAGTTGCCATAGCCAGTCTAGAAATCCAAAAAGAGCAGCAACAAATTTGTTGCTTCCAACGGCCAATGTCGATGAAGAGAAACCACATTAATATATATGTACTAACGTTTATGAAATAAAAATAGGGGAAAGTTAACTTCGGCTCGGCCGAAGTTTTGTATACCCTTGCAGCTTCCATTGATAACAAAAAAGTTTTTCTAAGACTATTTTTGGGACGTTACTTTTCTATGGGATCTATACTATAAAGATGTCTGATTTCGATTAAACTTGGTGAAATAATGGAAAAGCATAATACACTGTTAATTGCGAAATTTGGAGGCGATGTCATTTAAGACAAAAAGTTTTTCTCACTTGAACTTCTTTTTCGACCGATCATTCATACTGCAGCTATATGCTATAGTCATCCGATTTTGATAAAACTTTGTAGAAATGTGTTAAAGTATATAAAATAAGAATATGCCAATAAAAAGGGCATTATCATTAAAAACAAAAAAGTTTTTCTCACTAGAACTAGTTTTTCGATCGATCGTTCCTATGGGAGCTATATGCTATAGTCATCCGATTTCGACCAATCTTTGTAGAATTGTGTAAAAGTATATAGATTAAGTGTATGCCAATGATAAGGACGTTTCCACTAAAAACAAAAAAGTTTTTCTCACTAGAACTAGTTTTTCGACCGATCGTTCCTATGGCAGCTATATGCTATAGTCATCCGATTTCAACCAATCTTTGTAGAATTGTGTAAAAGTATATAGATTAAGTGTATGCCAATCATAAGGACGTTTTCATTAAAAACAAAAAAGTTTTTCTCACTAGAACTAGTTTTTCGACCGATCGTTCCTATGGCAGCTATATGCTATAGTCATCCGATTTCGACCAAACTTAGTGAAATCATGGGAAAGGATAGTAAACTAAGAAATACGTACTTTGGAGGCGTTTCCATTAAAAACAAAAAAGTTTTTCTCTTTAAGACTAGTTTTTCAACCGATCGTTCCTATGGCAGCTATATGCTATAGTCATCCGATCCGGCCGGTTCCGACAAATGTGCAGCGTATTTGTACCAAAAGACTTTGTGCAAAGTTTGGTGAGGATAGCTTTAAAACTGACGGAGGAGATAGCATAGAAACAGACGGACAGACGGACAGACGGACAAGGCTAAATCAACTCAGCTCGTCGTGCTGATCAAGAATATATATACTTTATGTGGTCGGAGATGCTTCCTTCTATGCGTTACAAACATCCGGACAATTTTATAATACCCTCTGCAAGGGTATAAAAACAAATAAATAATGAAAATAAGTAACATTTATTATTGATCTGCACCGGGTGCTTTGTTTTGGAGTCAATTAAAACTGTTGGCGTTCATTTTGAAGTTTTGAATGAACACTTCTGTGACTCGAACTATTGGTGAAATCACATTAGATCTTACAATCTCTCTTAGGTATATCGATATACTCTTATCGTTAGCAAATCTTTCAAATATGCCAACTGAGACGCTAGCGTCTGCTTCTTGTATGCTCTGCCTTCCTCATCCAAGGCAATTTGTGCGGCATAAATGAAAACTTGAGTTTTCAGATGCAAAATCTGTAATATAGGGGGACCACTGCCTCCTGGCCTCGCCATTGCACCTTACTGATCTCCATTTCATAAACAAATTTTTTTATTGTTGCGACTTGAAATCCTCGTTAAATTGTTTGTAAGCCGGGGAAGTGTGACCGTACCATTAAAAATTACCTATAACGCCTTATTCTTGGTATTTTTTGGCTGTCTTAGCACACTATTTTGTTTTACGATCCACTTTCGTAATAAATGGGATTTTCGTGCGCACAAACTGTTTGGCGTTCTCCGTACCAGGCTTTACGATTTCGTTTGTTTAGTATCCAGCAACTTGACCAAAACCCACACTTTGTATAGATAGCGGCGTATCGATAGCGGCGTTTCTAAAGCGTATGTGGAACCCATAACAGCTATTGCACAGCTCAGGAATTTATTGTTGACAATTATTATTGGATGTCATGAGCGCATAGACGGAGGCAAATGGGGGGTGGAGAACAAAGCCAACTCCACATAATTTTCATATAAATATAATACAAGATTTAATTTAATTAAATTAATAATTGCGGTTTCTGCATTGTAATAGTTTTATTCTCCCTTATAGCCGAGTATCCAGCAACGCAAAACCAAAAAATTCCTGCCAAAGTTCATATGAAAAAAATTGTGCCAGGAATTTTCTGTTTATGATTTCGTTTGTTTAGTATCCGCAACTTGACCAAAATCCACACATTGAATAGATAGCGGCGTATCGATAGCGGGGTGTGGGACAAAACAGCGTGCAGCTCAGGAATATATGTTGACAATTATTTTGGATGTGATGAAAAAGGAAAGCAGAAATGTTTAAATAAAAATATAGTGCAAGATTTAATCTAATTAATAAAGCGGTTTCTGTTTTGTATTTTAGGTGTGCGTGGGTGTGTCACCACTCAATCAATAATAAACCACTAGACACGTCGTACTGAAATTAAATCTACAATGGTAGACCGAAGTTTTTACTTGGGTTCCACAAACTCAAAATAAATAGCAAATTCCTGGCAAGAATTTTCCGCAGTGCTGGATACAGGCCTTATTGCTACACATGCAGCAGATTCATTTGGCCAAGGTTCTGACCCGGCTGCTGAGCTCATGTTTTTATCTTGTATTCAAATATAACATACTTTATTTAATTGGCAACCAACCATTGAGTCTTATTTCTTCTCGGGCCACACTGCTCAGCCATTGGCCCAATAATTTAGAACGAATTGTGAGACCAATGTGGCTGCTGTCGAGGTGTGATGTCGTCACACCCGATCGCTCAATCAATAATAAACCACTAGACACGTCGTACTGAAATGAAATCTACAATGATAGACCGAAGTTAGTTTAACGTTATTTTGTTTAAATTTAATTAAATTCAAACTTGGCCAAAATATTTTACTTGGGTTCCACAAAATCAAAATAAATAGCAAATTCCTGGCAGGAATATTCCGCTGTGCTGGAAATTCGAAATTAGTTGAACATTTTTAAAATCGCTTAGCATCATTACTTAAACTGTTTTAAGTTGAAGTATAATTTAAAAGAAATTTTTATAAGCCTTTGCCTTTGCATTTTGTTAATGTGTTTCAAGTTTCAAGTTTCAACTTTTGTTTTTTTTTTTTTTTTTTAGTAGTAGTAGTAGTATTTATTTTAAATTTATTTGGCTTGGCAATGCCGTTAGCCATTCTTGTGAGTGTTTTACATGTATACATTTTTAATGTTTTATTTATAATAGCTTCAGTTTTAAATTAAAAATCTTCTGTTATTATTTGACGCCTGTACTTAAAAATTTCGCTTATGTAAGAACCAAGCAGCGACCAGTTTGGGCCATTCAGCAGATTGACAGCTGATTTAGCTGTCAGGGTGAATGTACCGAAGTAGCGGAACCTCATCTCTTTTAGTGTCGGGCATACAGCAATAAAGTGCAGCACGTCTTCTCGTTCGCCTACATTGCAGAGGGTACAGGGATCATCACTAATGTGGGGCTTATAGCCCAGTTGCAGCATCTCGCATCTAGCCTTAAATATGATGCTTATTGTGTTGGTCTCGAAGTTGTCACTGAAATAATTTTCACCCAGATTGTAGTCCAAATTTCTGTATATGAGCCTAACATCACTGCTTCGGGCCATATTCTCGCATCGGACTCTATGTTCTGCATCCATATTGGACAAAACTGTCTCATTTGATATTCGCCAGTTTTCGATTTCATCGATGTTGTTTCCCTCTCCGTATTCAACAAAAAGCGATTGCCATACTGCAAAACATTCTGACTTCTCCGCAAGGAGGTGCTTTGCCATAATCTTTGGAAGACTTTGATCTGGGAGCTGCATTAGTTTTGCCATATATTTAAAATGCCTGCTGAGTGTAGAGTGATGAAGAGTGGGTAGGCCGGTTTCTAAGTGCAGAGCGTAGTTGGGAGTGTTCTGCGGGAGTTTGAATATTTTTTTCAAAAACATGCGACTTAGTTTTTCAACTTCCTCATACTCTTTTAGTCCCCATACCTCTGACGCATAAAACATAATAGCACCCGATGTGGCCTCAAAATGTTCATATTTGGCGCTTGCTTTTATTTGCGGTTTCCCGTGAAAAGATTTCCATGTACTGTTAATTGCCCTTGTGGCTTCTTTGCGTTTGTTGGTGAGGTGCCTTTCCATATCCATATTTTGAGTGAGAGTCACGCCTAGGTACTTATAATCCTGTACAACCTCGAGTTGTTCGTCCTTAAGGAACCAGTTTTCTTGTTTTCATTTTCGACCCCTGCCATCTCGCACAAAGAGAATTTTTGACTTTTCACAGTTTATTCGGAGTCTCCATTTGTCGCAGAAATCTTCAGTCTTGTCTATCATAAGTTGTAGTTCATACATAAGGAATTTACATGTTGTGTCACCTATGACCGCACCGCCTGGTAGCTCTGGTTGTAGGTCAACAATATAGAGTGCGAACAATAGCGGGCTCAAAATACATCCCTGTTTGACTCCAGTGTTTGTTTAAACCACTCCGAGCATTTGCTGTCATCCCAAACTGACGTGGTATTATTGTCGTATAAGCTTTTAATCGACATTATAAATTTAGTTGACATTCCCAAGTTGCCTAGCTTAAACAGGAGTGCTGTAGTTAGCAGGTATTTTGGCGTCACCTTTTTTATATATAGGGAATACCAGATTTTTCCTAAAGGACTCGGGGGCTATTCCCTCTTCGAAAATATGGTTGTACGTTTCGGTGATGCTGTTAATGAAGTTCGGTGTAGCGTTCTTTAGAAACTCCGCTGGTATGCGATCGATTCCGGGTGCCTTCTTATCTTTACAGTTTCGGAGAGCCATCTCGACTTCGTAAACATGAATGCTTTTGTCCAGAAAATGGTTTGCAGGTGTAGAATAACATGAGGGACCTGTTTGATCTGGTGTGTAGAGAAGCGCGTGAAAGTGTGTGGCTAGTGCAGTAGTATCGGCTTCTATTTTTTTCCTTTCGCTACATCCATTTAGGTTCCTCGCCAGCTCCCAAAAGTCTTTGCTATTTCTCACGATGTTAAAATCCTCCTGCATTTTATGATAGTGGTTTTGCTGCTTACTCTTACACGAATTTTTGTACAGTGTGTTTGCCTGATGGTATTGTATGCGTGTGTTTAGCGAGTCGTTTTCTCGGGCGGCCAATAGTGCTTTAAAAGATGATTTTCTCGCTTGCTCGCATTGGGAGTCAAACCATGGCTGCACATATTGCTTGACAGTTGCTTTTCCAGTGCTTTGCATACACTTTGCTGCTTCAATGACAATTTTTTCCAATTGCTCAATATCGTATGGCTGGTGGGGAAATACGCTTTGAGTACAGAGTTGCCTATCTAAGCACTGTTTATATTGGACAGATTTGAGGTCCTTCCATTTAAGCCTTGGGAGAAGTGACTACTAAAGGAGCAAGTTACCAATAAAGGCAGATGTTCCGAGAACGTTTGACTGTCTACATGAAAGTTTTGAACTGCTTCATGCCAATTTCCATTAACTAGACTAGAGATTGTCTTCGCTACCTCACATCTTCGGAACGTGAGCTTTCCGCTTCTGTCTCCAAAGGTTTAGAACCGTTAGGTTCAGACATTCACACATATCTCTTATGTTTTTGCCCTTAGTATCAAGAGTTATATCTTTTGCCTCTCTGCGTGTGGCGGCGTATCGTTTAGCCGTGTCATTTCCCTCTGTGAGTACCTGTTGGTCGCCAATTCTTCCGTTTAGGTCACCTACGATCATGACATCCTCTTGTGTGTTTTCCAAGATAGTGTTATATAATATTCCAAAATCCGAGTTCCAATTATTACAATTTAAGTATGTTGGTATAATAGTGTACGTTTTATTGAGTTGCTTTATTTGGATTAGTACTGTTTCGTTTACTTCTGTGAAAGAGCATACTTTTGCGAGTTCCCTATTTATTCCGTACAGACATCCTCCGCTTGGCCTCCCTTTTGTACTGCGCCGTTTCGCTTCCACCCATTTTAGCATGTGATTTGGAACGGACAGTTCAAAGTCATCAAAACCTTTATCAGGAAAAGTTTCAAAGAGCAGGAAGATTTGGTGGCTGCATATATAATTTAAAAAGTTTCTAAAAATTAGCTTAGATTTAAGGCCTGCTATATTATATGCTAGGATTGTTATTAGCCTAGAAGATTTGTTTTGGCCGCTCCTTAAAAGTTTTTTGAGTTGGCCTTTTTTAAAAGCTCTTCGTAGCGTAGGTCCATCTCAAAACCATCTCCATACAATTGCTTTAATGCTGACTCTGCAGGCTGGTTTTCGCAGTAGAGTTCATCCTGGCCACTCCAGTGGAACCATTTATCAGCAATGTTCATTCTGTCATCTCTTACAAAAATGCTTTTCGTGCTGCTCATTTCGCGGAGTTGCTTTCGCAGAATGAGCATTATGCGCTTGTGCTGTATCCGTTTATTGTTCAGGTCCTTTTCTATGTAAGTTTGTGTTCCTTTTGACAGCTTGGTTTGTCGCAATATCGCCTGCACAGCCATCATCGATCCAAACTCTACCATTATCATCATTTTGCCGTTTTTTTCGCTCAACTTTCTAGCCGACTCGATCATGGGATTGCCTGGTATCTTTAGTTTATCAGCAACCAGTGATTTCACTTCTTCCATGGGTTTTTTGCGTGAGTCTAGGCCTCTGACAATCAAATTTCGTCGCTTTGTCTTCCACCCTTAAGAGGCTTTGTGACTCTTCTGACTTCCAAGCGCGTAGTTCTTGCAGCTCTGCTTTAAGCGATTCATTTTCCTTCGTCAGGAGCTCCACCTTTTCATTTATTCCGGACATATCTGCCTTTATCTCGGACACATCTGCCCTTATCTCCGCTACATCCGTCTTGGTTGCCACAATTTGAAGTTTTTGGTCCAGTAGTGAGGACATAAAGGACATAAGTTCCTTCAGCTTTAGTGGCTCAACTGTTGTGGACTCGCCTCTTGCAGGTACCATGTCTGGAGAGAGTTCCTTCAGCAATCGCTTTGCTCCGGATCCTGAGGGTACGCTTACGGTAGCTGGTGTCGTTGGTTGCTGATTTTTTGGTGGTGTACGCTTCACACTCATGTCGATTGAAATCAACTTCGAAACTGGAGCCAATAAGCAGTAGTCGATAATCGATCAAGGGCGTCTGTGTTTTATCGAACTAGTTCAGGATCCTATGCAGTCTCGTGCGAGTGAGCCAGCTGATATCGTTTTTAAGCTAAGCAGGCCAGCTGTATTTACATTTACATGTACTTACACATACAAATCGTGGTTTTCGCTTTCAATCAATCGCCGGCTTGACAATTCTTTTTATATTTGGCAAAAAGAATTGCGTTGAATATGGGCCTGCATCCAGCAATCTTTATCAACTATCGACGCGGTCAGTCCAGGGTAATATGTGGATGATGATTGCAACAGTTTTCACCTCTTTGGTATTGCGTTTTACAGGTTGCACACGGAGCACCCCAGCAGACGCAGCCTCTCACTTCAAGAACAACAACAACATCCAACCTTTTCGAATAAAGTCTTGCATAGGAAAAATTTCAGACTTCATAAATCCAACCCTCACTCAAATTTTAAGCCTTCAGACCACTTTTCCAATCAAAAGGTGAAGACCTGAACAATTTTTGTATTATTGGTTTAATTAGATGGTTCGGAGCTGGAAGAATGTCTTAACTTCATAACCTCTGAGATATGGCTCAAAATTACATTTGAACCGGTTTCATATTTCAACTGGTTCAAAACCGGTTCTGAACCAGTTAAGTATTTAGGTCCATTTCAACCTTCTTTATAAGGCAGGAACTCTCCTGTGGTTATGGGGGCATATGTAGTGAGGTAAAGTTGCTGACCGGTTTAACATGGTAAACCCAGCACGATTCTGACTTACTGCGTCTCAAGTCGACTCACACCTCCCCGTGGTAACCCCTGGTAACAGAGCGATGCCTCCGCAAAGCTACTGACTAACGTGAGCTGCGATCCTTTCCCTGGGACAAATAGGGGGCGTTAATTCGGGCTTGGCATCCGATTAGCGTCTAATTCATCCGCCTATGAAAAATAAAAAAAATGCCTCAGATACGGACCACCATCGATGACGACCCACGCAAACGTTTTAAGGACCACGATTTGAGGATATGCACCTGGAATGCTCGCACCCTCAACAGGGAGGGTGCTGTTAAACAGTTAATGAAAGTCCTCGAAGAAGATTCATCAGACGTTACCGCACTCCAGGAAATGCGATGGACTGGACAAGAGAACACGTCGAGAAAATCATCAACCAATACCCCCTGGGAGATCTACTATCGCGGACATGCTACAAAGCACGAGTTTAGTAAGGAGTTCAAGAGCAGAGGCCTCTCTCGGAAAACGAAAATTGCGCTATACAAGTCGCTTATCATCCCAGTCCTGCTATACGGCGCAGAAGCATGGACAATGTCATCAACGGATGAGGCGGCAATTGGCGTGTTGGAGAGAAAAGTCGTTCGGATTATTTTTGGACCTCTAAACGTTGGCTGCGAATTTCGCATCCGAATGAATCACGAACTGTATGAGCTCTATGGGGACACTGTCCTAGCCAAGCGCATTAAACAACAGCGGCTGCGCTGGCTTGGACATGTTAGTCGTATGGATGAAGAAGCTCCAGAAAAAAAAGTGTACAGGCGGATGGCGAACGAAGTAGGGAAAGCAGGAGCTGTAGGACGACCGAAACTTAGTTGGAAAAAACAGGTGCTGGAAGACATAAAGGCGCTGTAACTGAACAACTGGTGCCAGCTCGCACGAGACAGAGGCGAGTGGCGGGCATTAATAGCAGCGGCCGAGACCGTCAAAAGGTTGTGATAGAAATATCGGGCCAAATTAGAAGAAGATATTTTCAACCTACAAACAAAGATTTAAGTTTTTTGCTTAACTAGCTTTTTTGAAGGGTTTCGAAGCCGGTTTTGAACCAGCAAAAACTTCAACTCCACATTTCCAACCTACAGACCAAATTTAAAGCTTTCAGCTTAAATAGCTGCTGAGATATGGCTCTGAATCACTTTTGAACCGTTTCTAGACCAGTAAAATATCCAGCTCCATAGTACCAACTTGTATACCAAATTTCAAGTTCTTAGCTTAAGCAATTTCCGATATATGGCTAAGATCGACTTTTGAACTGGTTCGAAACAGGTTCAGAACCTATAAAACATCCAACTCCATATAACCGACCTACATACCAAATTTGAAGCACGATTCATGAAAAAATATTTAGAAATGGCTCTGAAACACTTTTGATCCGGTTCCATATTTGAAACGGTTCAAAACCGGTTCTGAGCCAGTTTAATATTCAATTTAATATTTTTAACCTTCAAACCAAATTTCAAGTTCGTAGCTTAAATAACTTCCGAGATATGGCTCTGAACCACTTTTGAACCGGTAAAAAACCGGCTTTGAACCATTAAAATATCAAACTCCATAACACCAACCTATAAACCAAATTTCAATTACTTAGCTATTTAAGCTTCTGAGATAAGGCTCTGAAACACTTTTTGAGTCTGTGCCATATTTGAACCACTTCTGAGCCAGTTAAATGTCCAATTCCATATTTTTAACCTTCAAACCCAATTTCAAGTTCGTAGCTTAAGCAACTTCCGAGATATGGCTCAGACCCACTTTTGAACCGGTTAAAAACCGGTTTTGAACCATTAAAATATCCAACTCAATAATACCAAATTTTAAATTCGATTCAAAGCTTTTAAGAACCCGCTCTGAACCACTTTTGAACCATTTCCATATTTGAACCTACTCAAAACCGTTTCTGAACCAGTTAAATATTCAACTCCATATTTTCAACCTAAAAACAAAATTTTAAGATCTTAGCTTAAATAGCTTTTGAGTGGTTCGGAGGCCACTTTTGAACCGGTTCTTACCCGGTTCTAAACTCATAGAGTATCCAACTCCATATTACCAACCTACCTACCTACTTAAATAACTGCTGAGATATAGCTCTGAGCCACTGTTGAATCGGTTCGATTTTTGAACCAGTTCAAACCCGGTTCTGAACCAGTTAAATATCCAACTCCATATCCCCAACCTACTTACCAAATTTCAAGTTCATAGCTTAAATAACTGCCGAGATATTGCTCTGAGCCACTGTCGAACCGGTTCGATTTTTAAACAGGCTCAAACCAGTTCTTATCCAGTAAAATATCCAACCCTTTATTACCAACCTACAGACCAAATTTAAAGTTCTTAGCTTAAATAACTTCTGAGATAAGGCTCTGAACCACTTGTGAACCGTTTTTAACCGCTTTTGAACTGGTTCACAGACATGACACATAGCCTATGACTTTTTCCTGATTGAGATGAACATACTGTGAAAATTTCGTGAAGATCGGTTCAGCGGTTTGGACGCCTATAAGGAACAAACATACATACATAGCCCGGTCAGCGTAATTCAGGAGCTGCTCCATCGCTGGAAACCTACTCCCACCTATGAGCTGGGGCTGACCCCCCCAAAGTACGAGTTGATAACTGAGAAGGGGTTGCCCCATAAACCTGTGTTTACCATGACTTGCACCGTTTTCGACTATTGTGAGTTGGGCAATGGTAATAACAAAAAGATGTCCAAAAGTATGGCTGCTGACCAAATGATGACACGCTTGCAGAAGGAACATTCTCTTCTGAAGGACTAGAATTTTAGATTTATTCTTCAATTTGTATCCGCACATCCATGTAGACTTTCCAATTAGTCATAAACTTGTTTCAAGCGATATCGCAGAAAATTCGGAAAATGTTGTGTTTTACTTTTTATACCCTCAGTATTATAAAAATGTCCGGATGTTTATAAAGCAGGAAGCATCTCCGACCACATAAAGTATATCTATTCTTGATAAGCCATGTCCGTCTCTCAGTCCGTCTGTTTGTTTCTATGCTATCTCCTCCATCAGCTTGAAAGGTATCTTCACCAAACTTTGCACGAATTCTTTTGGTACATATACGCTGCTCATTTGTCGGAACCAACGTTTGCCTATACACTCAGAAAAAACTTCGCCATGAATTTTAGAAAATCGCCTTATTTTAAAATTTGCCCTGGTATTTAGAAAAATTTTCTAAAAAACAGAAAAAGTTTTCCGAAACTAAGAAAATTATGCCATACAAAATTTGTTTAGATAAAACTTTTCTAAAAATAAGAAAAGGCCAGATTATTCTGATAATTACTTCAACGCTGTGAAATAGCCTAGCCGTCATGGGTTCTAGTCCCAGTCAGTCCCTGAAAATTTTTATTTATTTAAGCCCCCGACGGACTGATGACGTAAGTAATTCAGCTTACGCCACCACATATTGCGTTAACGTGGAACGTTTGCCCAGTGTGACCAGAAATAACAAAAAGAAATTAAGCCGCTGCATCGCGTTGTTTAGGTTCATGGCATTTTTAAAATAGCTGGTGGAGGGTCACACTGCTCAATCAGGTGTGTTTTGTTTTGATGACAAGTGATTTACGCTTGTGCAATAGCTCTCCCGCAAAGCCTTAAATCCAGTTCGGTAATCAGCAACTGTCACATATTGGTAGAAATATTAATAAATTTGTCCAAAGGGCTTGACTTTCTTCACATATGTATTTTCGAAACCTTTTTAAACAAGCTCGGCCACTTCACTCCAAGCCTTGTTAACAAAATTTAAGTCCGAATGTTTGGGGTGGGATAAGTCCCAAATGGCATCCCGGTCTCTCACCGCCAAAATCAGCGCAACCTTGTCTTCATGCGAAAACATTTCCAATCGGCTCTTTCGCTTTGTTTTTTCTGCCATTGTTTTATTTTAGTTAAGTCCAGCTGATCGAAGGCATACATGTAGGGCAACAGCGCGTAACATCTGGTGGCAACAATATTGCACCAGCAGAGCAACGCAAATTAAGGCCCACATACGTGAGTCCACGTATGAGATGTTAAGCTCTGTTTAGTGCTGTTAAGCGCAAAAGTACTTTTTGGACCAGAGGACCAGAACCGGTGGTGGACTTGGACCTGGACCAGTGATGGACTTGGACCTGGACCGGTGATGGATCTGGACGGTGGTGGATCTGGACCAGGTGGAGGACTTGGACGGTGATGGATCTGGACCCGGTGGTGGATCGGACCTGGATGGCGGGCCTGGACGGTGTGGATTTGGACGTTGCATTGGACCTGAACCGGTGGTGGATCTGGACGGTTTACCTTTTCTCTTATCAAAAAAATTTGTCTCTAAATTAGAAATTTTTTTTTTTATTTCAAGCAAATAATCTCTCTATTATTGAGAATTTTTTTCTTTATATTAGAACAAAAATTCAGCTTTTAAGAATTGTTTTTCTGACTTAAAGAAAATAGTTTTCTATGAGTCAAAAAAAGATTCTAATTCTAAAAATGGTTTTCTTATATTCGAGATTTCTTGCCCTTTGGTTAAGAAAAGCTTTCTGTAATATTTAGAAATTATTTTTCTAAATTTTAGGGTGAGTCGCTTTAGGACGGATTTCATACAAATTTCGTAGGCGAATTTCTAATTTTATGGGCCAATTTGGGACTTTTTATACCCTGTTCCCATTAAAAATGGGAAAAGGGGGATCATGAAGTTGTGCAAAAGTTTGTAACAGGTAGAAGGAAGCATTTGCGACCCTATAAAGAATATATATTCTTGATCAGCATCAACTGCCGAGTCGATCTAGCCATGTCCGTCTGTCCGTCCGTCTGTCCGTATGAACGCGTCGATCTCAGAGACTATTAGAGATAGAGCCACAAATTTTTGCATGTAGGTAGGTGTATACCAGATTCAAATCGAGTTTGTTTCAGATTTGGAAAATTCCTCTCCCTTCCCTCTTTAAGCGCAAAAAACTGTCAGAGCCACAATTTTTAAGTTAGACCCTCGAGACTTTATATATATCAAGTAAGGCCCAATATCTATCTATTCTGAAAAGATCAACAAGATCGGACAAAAAACACCGAAGTCAATTTTGCTTGTAGGAGAGAGGGGCCTTGCATAGTCAGTTACCGCCTTCGTGCGTGTGCGCGTGCGTGTGCGCGTATGTTAGAGTGTGTGTGTGTATGTGTGAGTGTGTGTAGATGTGTATAAAAACACAAGAAGTCAAGGGAACAGGGTATTTTGTAGTCGGGGCACTCGACTACAGCTCCCTTTCTTGTTTTTATGAGTGTAGTACCAAAACAAGTGCCGTTGCGTTTGTGGACTGTCCAGCATGCAGCCCCGATGCATGCTCGAGTCCAATCACGAGTCTGACCGGGGAGAGCTCCTCTGCTCCTGGCTTGGAAGAACCAAACTGGGTTGGTTTATTCCTATGTAAGTACTGCTTATTTACCTGTTGTTTAATATGACAGTAAAAAATCTAAATTATTTTTGCAGCAGTCAAGGTCTTCAAAAAGGAGTAAGGTGGAGGGGCCGCAGGAACTGATGGCCTCGCAGGTTTACTTGGCGAGAACCTTCAAAACAAGAAGACGACGTGATCGATCTTCCCGTTTTGGGATGAGTTGCTGTCTAAATTGCCAACCGATATAGCTACCGCAACTGAGGTGGAGATTACAAATCTACTTTTCTCGAAGGTGCAGCATGGCAAGCAATAAATCTTGTCCCTTATTAATACATATCCAAAAAAAAATAATAAAAAGATAATAAATTTTTTTTTAATAATTAATATAATTCATTATTATTGGTGCACAACAGCAGATTATTTTGCCAAGGTACCCAGCTGCAGAGCTCGCAAAATCCTTAATATTATTTCTAATAAATTTGGGGTAGTCCTGTATCCGACCACGGAAGGCTTGTGTATCAGTATCTGCCGTGCTTTCAATTACTTGTCGTTCAACCGTGGCGCTATATTCTCTTGGGCATACTCGCTTCATATAGTTGTGCAGATAACAGCATGCCGCAGCTATATTTTGCGCTTTTTCTGGGCCACACCGCAAAGTGTCTTGAACAGCCATCCACCTGTTACTGAGAATGCCGAATGCAATCTCAATACACCGACGAGCACGATTAACCGGTAGTCAAAAATCCTTTCGGCTGCGAATAGATTTCTAGACCCATGGGGTTTCATTATCCGCTTGTGCAGCGGGAAGGCATCATCCGCTACAATGTAGTATGACGTACGTACTTCCTGTACTTGGACCTGTTCTGGTACTTGGACCGTGTAATCTACAGCTTCCATTTACCAACGCCTGCATTGTAATATAAGCACTAAGCGCTTTCATAAATACTCATAAGGTTATTTTGCAAATTTCGCGATTTTTGGACCTTAGAATCCTTCGCGGGCAAGCGTTGTCCAAAGTTTTATGGCAGTCGGATGAACGATATAGTTTTTGAAATTTCGCGGTTTTATGACCATTTCCGGGCCATTTCTTCAGTTGAGATACCTTCGCGGGCCAGCGTCCAAACATTCTCCAAAGTTTCATAACAATCGAACATTTTGCAAATTTCGCGGTTTCTTCTAGTTGGAAACTTTCCAGGGCAAGCGTCGATCAATTTCTCAAAGTTTTAGCGAAAACGTAAATTTTGCAATTTTCGCGGTTTTTGGACTGTTTTCCGCAAATTTTTTCAACTTAGAAACCTTCCCTGGTAAGTGTTCAGCCATTCCCCAAAGTTTCATTGCAATCGGATGAACGGTATAATTTTGCAAATTTCGCGGTTTTTAGACCATTTCACAGATATGAGACATAGCCTATGACCCATTCCTGATCGACATGAACATACTGTGAAAAATTCGTAAAGATCGGTTCAGCGGTTTAGACGCCCATAAGGGACAAACATACAAACATTCTTTCACTTTTATATAGATGTATTGATGTAGCAGCAGACCAAACGCTCTCAAACGATATCGAAAGCGAGCGAATTGCGTGAGCTAACCCGGCAAAACTCGCATACGGGTCGGGAAATGATAGTAAAATGATTCATGTGTCGTTCAGTTTGTGGCAGTGAAAGTATCATTTCCGATAGTCGCAAGCGGTATCTATTGCGAGACATTTTTGATATTACTTGCGAGTCATTTAAAATATTTGCTGTGATACGTTTTTGATTAAAAATAAAAAAAAAAAATTATATATTTGTGAGTCCCGTAGTAAGTCGCCGCCGCTCGGCCCGGACTCACCCCCTATATAGATTCTTTTTATTCTATAAAAATTTTTTTTTTTTTTTAAGCTTATTTTGTATTTATTGAATCTTCTCTTAATGAGACTAACAATAATTTTTCAGATCTTTATCTAGAAACTATTTTATAAACCATCCCCTGTTGGAGATAGTTTGTGTTCTGCGGCCCTTCAATTCAGTCGCTGGGTTGGTAGGTCATTTCTCCTGAGACGAGAATGCGTTGCTAGCATGGAAAGAGATTTTGCAAGTTGATTTGGGTGGTTAAGAAGCTTCTCAGAATATTTTGGTTTAAGTTGCTTTATTTCAGTTTCGACCAATGGGATGCTGAGATCATTGTGGATACACTCATTGCGAATGTACCATGGCGCTCCAGTGATGGTTCTGAGAATTCTTGACTGTGATCTTTGGAGGATGTCCACACTGCTCGAACAGGCATTTCCCCATAACTGCGAGCCATACGTCCAGACAGGCTTTATGATGTTTTTGTACAGTAGGACTTTATATTCCAGTTTAAGAGGGGAAAGGGAGTTGATTAGCCAGTGAAGGCTGTTGGCCTTTAGCTGATTTGAAGCTTTTTCGACTCTATGTGTTTGCGCCATGTGAGCCTTCTATCGAGGTGCACACCTAGGTATACAACATCGTTTGATTGCGGGATCTGTGTTGCATTTAAGGATAGCTGAGGACAGGTGTTTCTGTTGAGTGTGAACGTCACATGCTTACATTTTGCTCGTTGATTTTTATGCGCCAGTTGGCCAGCCACTCTTCTACTTTAGCTAGGTGGCTTGCCAGCAGACTTGTAGCGTTAATTGGACATCGTGATCTGCTTAGTATTGCCGTATCATCCGCAAAAGTACTTATTGTAAGTCGGGGGTCTGTTGGTATGTCGGCAGTGTAAATTACATATAGGAGAGGACCGAGTACGCTACCCTGCGGCACTCCGGCTCCTATAGTGAACTCTTCCGTTGTGTACTCATTTTGACGAACTGTAAATACTCTGTTACTGACGTAACTTTCTAGGATTTTGTGAGTATTTGGGGGAAGCATTGTCCTTATCTTGAATATAAGACCATCCAACCAAACGCGGTCAAATGCTTGGGCAACATCTAAGAAAATTGCAGAGCAGTATTCGTGGTGCTCAAACGCAGTCCGAATGTCTGAAGTTAAACAGTTGACTTGCTCAATAGTCCCGTGCTTTGCTCTAAACCCAAATTGATGTGAGGGAATGATATTTTGTGTATGGGCATCAATTTTACTGAGTAGGATCTTCTCAAATAGTTTTGACAGGCAAGGTAGCAGACTAATAGGTCTGTATGATGACGCTTGTGTTTTATCTTTTCCTGGTTTCTGAATCATTATGATTGTGGACCTCCTCCACTGAGTTGGAAAGTATCCACATCGCAGAACAGCATTGAAAAGTCTTGAGATATATGTAATGGCGGGACTTGGTAGTTCCATAATCATTTTAGGTGTAATAAGATCATGTCCAGGAGCTTTTCTGGGATTTAGCTCTCCGATGGCGTTTTTTATTTCTAGCGAATGAACTTTGATTGGGTCAGTTTGTGCGGCGGTCGGAACCAATGGAAGTTCATAGCCATTGGTTGGAGGATTTGGCTGGAAAACATTTCTAAGGTGAAGTGCAAAGACAATTGCCTTTTCTTCGTCGCTGCGGGCCCATCTTCCTGTCTGATCTCTTAGAGGAGTGTCTACCTTTGCAGGTGGATTTATGCTGGCGCGTGCCCTCCATAGGGGAAATTTGGTGCTTGTAGGCGATAATTTTTCGATATAACGGCTATGTGCTAGTTGCTCTTCGGCTTCGAGTGCTTTGCGAAGTAGGCGTTCTGCAAGTCTCAGACGATTTTTTGCGGCAGGCGATCTAAAGCTTTGCCATTCTCTTCTTGCACGTCGCTTTTCTGTGACCAGCCGGTCAATGTAACTGTTTGTCAATCTACGATCTTGCTGAGGTGCTGTTGTTGTCGTTCGGGGGTTTGAGTGATGAGCAGCGGCAGTAATGATAGAGGTGAGAGCTTGAACAGTATTGTTGATGTCTTCTTCGCTGTTTATGGTTGGGCTCAGCTCGATGTGACTGCTGATATATTTTTTGTATTTGAGCCAGTTTGTCTTGTGTGATGTCAGTCTCCGAGGATATTCTCTAACATGAGGGCACTCCAGAAGGGTGAATATTATTGGAGAATGGTCTGACGACAAGTCAGCAAGGACTTCTGCAGTTACCAAGTTTTGTGGAACTTTTCTTGTTATGGCAAAGTCTATAAGATCGGGTAACTTCTTTGGATCTGCCGGCCAGTATGTAGGCCTTCCCGGAGATACATAGTCGAGTTTGTTTGATGCGCGCGTGAGTACGCTGTATAGTTGCTTCCCTTTGGGATTGGTCAGTCTGGAGCCCCAGTGGGGATGTTTCGAATTATAGTCACCCGCAGCCTAGAAATCTAGGAATTGATTTTCTGATATTGCGAAACGTGGGGGGACAGTAAACCGCGGACAGAGTGATATTGCCTCGTTGAGACTCTACACATATCGATGTGGCTTGTAGGTAGTTTTCCGAAAATCCTGATAGTGGGTAATGCTTGATGCGGCTTCTGACGAGGATGCCAGTGCCACCATGGGCTTTGCCATCTGGGTGATTTGTGCCGTAAAATGCATACCCAGGTAATTGAAAATTGTATCGGTCCGTCAAGTGAGTTTCTGCAAGAAGCATTATGTCGATTTCATTGTCTTGGAGAAATTTTGATAACTCCACTTTGTGGCGGGGAATGCCATTTGCATTCCAGAGTGAAACTCGTAGGAGAGCCATTATTTGGATTGTTGCGAAGTGAGCATTTGAATGAGAATTCCCTTGCGTTCTTATTTGTTCTTGCATTGCGTTTTGCATAAATACCATAAAATCCTTCAGCGTCTGCTGTAACGATAGAAACATAGTTTCTAAGCTACTATAGTTTGATGGTTGTTCCGCTTGTTTTGATGGCAGTGTCGGCTCACTTCGAATTTCATGCGAAACCGTAGATATGGGTGCGGGTCTATCATTTCCCTAGTTTCAAGGCGCTTGCGAAAGAAACACCTTGGGTTGTAGTCGTTGGGGCAAAGGTCGGTCTCGTAGCTTTGGTGAAGAAGACTCCAGGGGTCGACTGCGACTTCTATAAAAATTAATTAATTTTATATTATTCACCTTGTCTGGGACTCGAAGTCAGGATCGCGGCACTCTACACGAATGACTGACATCTTAACGCTCACCGATACAATCAAGTCGCGCGAGACGCCGGCGAAATGACAGTGAACAATGAAATCAACACGCCCAGGTGGTCGAATGGCAAGACATTTGCCTTGCAACGGCGAGGTCATGGGTTCGATACTTACTCAAGGCATTAAATTAAACCCTTTTTATACCCTTGCAGAGGGTATTATAAAATTGTCCGGATGTTTGTAACGCATAGAAGGAAGCATCTCCGACCACATAAAGTATATATATTCTTGATCAGCACGACGAGCTGAGTTGATTTAGCCCTGTCCGTCTGTCCGTCCGTCTGTCCGTCTGTCCGTCTGTTTTTATGCTATCTCCTCCGTCAGTTTTAAAGCTATCCTCACCAAACTTTGCACGAAGTCTTTTGGTACAAATACGCTGCACATTTGTCGGAACCGGCCGGATCAGATGACTATAGCATATAGCTGCCATAGGAACTATCGGTTGAAAAACTAGTCTTAAAGAGAAAAACTTTTTTGTTTTTAATGGAAACGCCTCCAAAGTACGTATTTCTTAGTTTACTATCCCTTCCCATGATTTCATTAAGTTTGGTCGAAATCGGATGACTATAGCATATAGCTGCCATAGGAACGATCGGTCAAAAAACTAGTTCTAGTGAGAAAAACTTTTTTGTTTTTAATGAAAACGTCCTTATCATTGGCATACATTTATTTTATATACTTTTACCCAATTCTACAAAGATTGGTCGAAATCGGATGACTATAGCATATAGCTCCAATAGGAACGATCGGTCGAAAAACTAGTTCGAGTGAGAAAAACTTTTTTGTTTTTAATGAAAACGTCCTTTTTATTGGCATACACTTATTTGATATAGTTTGGACACATTTCTACAAAGTTTACAAAATCGGATGACTATAGCATATAGCTGAAGTATGAATGATCGGTCGAAAAACTAGTTCTAGTGAGAAAAACTTTTTGTTTTAAATGGTATCGCCTCCAAATTTCGCAATTAACAGTGTATTATGCTTTTCCATGATTTCACCAAATTTAATCGAAATCAGACATCTTTATAGTATAGATCCCATAGAAAAGTAATGTCCAAAATTTGAGTAGGTCTTACGAAAAACTTTTTTGGTTTTCAATGGAAGCCCTGCAGCGCAAAAAACTGTCACAAAACTTTTGCCGATAAGCCCAAAGTTTACTTTGCCCAATTTTTTAAAAGAAATAAGACGACGAAATTTTTCGTTTTTTTATTTTGTGATTTTTTAACATTGTCTATATTTTTTAAATATTTTTACAATGCGCTTTGGTCCCAAACTTGAATTTTTTTTCGTAATTGCTTACATGCGACTTAGTCTCGCAAAATGCTCGCATGCTGGCCCGCTTGTAAGCTCGCATGCGAGTGTTTTGCAATAATAAAAACGAGCTCTCTTTTCTTACTTACATGCGAGCTCGTTTGTGAGCATTCTGCGATAGTCTCGCAAAATGCTCGCATGCTGGTTTGCTGGGTGTATAGATATCATCCAAGTGTTACAAGTAAAAATACTTAAAGTTTATCAGGCCTGTTCCCGTTTTCATTTTCACTAAATTTGCTCGAATTCGATTCGGTTACCTTTTCCGGTTTTCACAATTCGATAGATTTAGTCGATTTATATTCACATTGCTTGGAGCTTGAATTTAAAATTAAATGCGATTTTGTACATAAAGGCGTCAAAATAATGACTTAAAGTAAATTTTGTTACATTGTTTAGTGTATTTAGATACTTTTTGCAGTTTTACAATCCGTTAAAACCTATTTTTCATAAAAAAATTAATAATTTTTTCTGAATAGCTTTAATTTTGCAATGTGCCATCCAAATCGAATTCACATATTTTGTTCAAGCTGTTCTGGCTTTCACTTTTTTAGGACACGCTGGGAAAATGTTCATTAAATACCCTTAAAAATAGAAACGACATCTTAAACACCTATATTCAACTACTTTCAACTATTTTGAGTGATTTTTTTTTGGATTGCTTTGTTCGAATACCAGAACAGCTAAAGCCAAATCGTTCCATTTGGTTTTCATTTGAAATCGAAGAAATATGTGAAAACCGGAACAGGCTAGTCACAACGAATAATCAAAGAATATAATGAGCAAAATTAAGTTAAAGTTAAAATTAATTGATTAAGTTAAATTAATGTAAAAAATGAGAAGATATGATAATCATTTTAATAGATTTTGATTTAGTTGTGATATTAGCCTATGTTTTTTTAAATTATTTTTTGTTGTTGTTGTTGTAGTTATATTTATCCTGTACTGTAGTATGTGTTGAGTTAGCTCGAAATAACTAATTGATTTTTATTCGTGTGGCAAGTTATTTTACAGGCGAACAGCTTATATAAAGAAGTGTTTTTCTGACGCGGAACGCATATATTTTTGGCAAACAACATTATTAGTCCTTTTAGAAAACGAGAGATTTAAATTTTTGAAGAGATAGGCAGGTTCCTTAGTGATTATTATTTTATGCAGTAATATTAATGCTCTTAAGCTTGCAAAGTCATTAAGGTTAAGATTGTATATTTGATAGGTGTAATTAGAAATGCTTTCAGTTCGTCTTTTTTTTTAAATATACCTAGCAACGTCATTGAATACAACTTTTAGTCTTTGTTTACTTTCAGCATTACTTTGTCCAAAAAGCTCGACTTCACAACATAGGGACGGTGTTAGGTATATTTTAGCTATTAGAAGTAGGAGGTTTCCAGGTACAAGTACAGTTGTCGGAGTAAGTCGTATGTCCAACTGCCTTGTTAATTGAATATTATTCCTAAGTTATTTGCCATTTCAACATATTCTTTTTCATTATCTCCAATATATAGGGTATCAAGAGTCCTAACCTCAATATCTTTTTTGGAAATTACAAGGCATTTAGACTTTAATGGGTTTATTGATTTCAGTTCAGAGTTCGTTATATTTACTCATTCATTAATTTTAGATAAAGGACGACTGATATACATCTGTCTACATATGGAAATTACATTTAGATAAGGTACTTGGGAGGCCGGAGTGGCACAGCGGTTAGTGTGCGTGACTGCTGGGCGTAGGTTCGATCCCGCCTCGGAACATCTAATGAAAAAGTTTTCTTTCTTTGAATAAAACTTTACACCCGGCCACACCTCTTGCTGTTGGCGCCAGCATTGCAGTAACTAGCCATGAAAAGCCTCTCAAAAACTGCCGTTCGGATTCGGGGTTAAACTATAGGTCCCTTTCTCTTGTGCTAAAATTAGAAGCGCACAAGCCAAGAGATTGAGAGAGGCTCGGCTTTGGCCCCTTTGGGCTGTTGAGGGAGGATACGACATTTTTGGCGCCTGTTAGTTAAGTAAGATCTAATTAATATTGATGCAGTTTTTGAGAAACCAAACAATTTGCTACCCTTGGTGCATAATATATTATGATTGACAGTGTCAAATGCTTTGCTGTAATCAAGCAGTGTCAAATATGTGACATGCAGATAGTCTAACTTGTTCCGAATGTCTTCCGAAATTTTTAGAAGTTCACTGATACGGCTTCGATTTTCCTGAATCGTGACTGATTCTGGCCTAAGTAGTTATGCGAGACAAGGTAATTATTTATTTGGCTAGCTGCAAGGGATTCGAAAATTTTCGATAATTATGGCCTATATCATTCTTTTGTTTAGGAACTGGAATTGTTTTCGCTAGTTTCCTCATTTTAGGAAACGTGGAGCTAGTGAAGACTGTATTCATTACATAAGTAACGTGCTTAAGAATTTTTGGGCAGGATAATTTTTATAAACTTGGGGTTAATGTCGTCAAGGCATGTCGCATCAGATTTTAACTTAAGTATAGCTTGAAGGACAAAACTAAAGCTTTATCACAGAGTCTATCAGGTACACAGTTCAAATACGGATCGCAGGTAACTTCTGGAACTTGACAATGGACAAACTGTTGACTATTCGTAATTGCACTATTTAATTTATTGCACATATAATGGCTTTTAGCAGAAAAGATCATTTTGTTGACAATCGTTCTTGAACTCTTAAAATGCGCTTATAGAAAGTCAGTCTTGTACCCCTTCCATTTTTTGTACGCTTGATCACGGACTAGTATGGCTAGTCTAATTTCAGCACTGAACCAAGGGTTTCCCCATGGCCTAATAATTTTACTTTTGAGGGGTACAAACGTGTTATACAGGTGGGTAATGTTAGACTGAATGTGCTCAACTTGCGCGTCCACATTGGGTAGAAGAAACAAACTGTCCCAGTCAATTTTATTGTATTCAATTGCTAACACGTCATAGTCAATGTTTTTAAAATCTCTATATATACGGGCCTGTTCCGAATTCCGAAAACGAGTGAAATTGCCGCAAATCGAGTTGATTGCTGTTCCGAATTCCGCAAATCGACATGAATTGTCGTTTTCAAAACGTGCGCTGCAGAGTCAGCGGAATTAAAAGTAATTGCAAATTTAAGCATTAAACTAACTCCCCAATATGATAAACTAAAAATTCGAAATCAGTTGAACATTTATAAGATCGTTTAACATCATTACTTAAACTGTTTTAGGTTTAAGTAAGTTTAATTTTATAAACTTCAATAAAATATTGCATGAAAAACCAAACCGAGCGGCCGTGACCAAACCGAGCTGTTCTGAATTCCACTTTACTTTTTAGTCGATTTCGACCTTCAATCGGCGGCTGCTCTAGGGTTAAGACAGGAACTCTCCTGTGGTTAAGGGGGCGTATGTAGTGAGGTAAAGTTGCTGATCGGTTTAACATGGAAAGCCCAGCGCGATCCTGGCTTACTGCGTCCCAAGTCGACTCACACCTCCCCGTGGTAACCCCTGGTAACAGAGCAATGCATCCGCAAAGCTGCTGGCTAACGTGAGCGGCGCCCTCTCCCTGGGGTCAAACAGGGGGCGTCGCATCGGGCTTGGCACCCGATAGGCGTATCCCCACCCGCCAATGAAAACTAACACAATGCCTCGGATACGGACCCCCCCCGACGACGACCCACGCAAACGTTTTAAGGACCACGATTTGAGGATATGCACCTGGAATGTACGCACCCTCAATAGAGAGCGCGCGGATTCCAAGCTGGTGGATGTCCTCGAGGAACATTCGGCGGACATTACCGCACTTCAGGAAATAAGATGGACTGGACAGGGGTGTAGGAGGATAACATCCGAAACCAACGCCCCATGGGAGATCTACTACAGTGGACATGATTCGAAGCACGAGTTTGGTTGCGGCTTTGCAGTCAACAAAAGACTGTGCCGCTCTGTCATCAGCTTTACACCAGTTGACAAGCGACTTGCCGCACTCAGACTTAAGGCAAAGTATTTTAATATTAGTCTTATCTGTGCGCACGCCCCGACAGAAGAAAAGAACGATTCGGAAAAAGACGATTTCTATGAGCGCCTAGAAGACCTATATGAGCGCTGCCCCGATCACGACATCAAGATCGTGCTAGGCGATTTTAACGCACAAATCGGGAGAGAAGAAGTTTATCGCCCGACTATCGGCCGATTTAGCCTACACAATGATTCCAACGGAAATGGTAAGAGGCTAATAGACTTCGCTTCGGGCCGGAACATGGTCATTAGTAGCACCAGATTTGAACACCGCAACGACCACAAGGCGACCTGGACGTCCCCTGGTCAATCAATACGAAACCAGATTGATCACTTTGCGATAGACGGACGGCACTCTTCAAGTGTTCTAGACGTACGTGTGCGCCGAGGAGCCAATATTGACTCGGATCACTACCTTGTTGCAGCCAAAGTACGCACACGGCTCAGTGTGGCTCATGCCGCACAGTCTAATACACGCCGAAAGCTGAACGTTGAGAAGCTGCAATCGCAACGGACATCCCAAGCCTACTCAGCAAAACTCACCCAGCTGCTCAGGGAAACCCCACCTGGCCCTCCTGGTGTTGACGAACAGTGGAAGCATATTTCACACTCTATGAGTACAGCTGCCAAGGAGATTCTCGGATTCGCCGAAAACTCCCGAAAACAGTCATGGTACGATGATGAGTGCCGCCGCGCTACTGCAGAGAAAGACGCTGCCTACAGGAGAACTCTGCAGTCGGGAGCAACGCGGGCTGTTAATGAGAGATACCGGGAGAAAAGGAGAGAGGAGAAGCGCCTTTTCAGAAGGAAGAAAAATGAGCAGGAAAAGCGCATGAGGGAGGAAGTCGAAGTGCTGTTCGGAAGGAGTGAGACTCGAAAATTCTACCAAAAGATTAGGCAACTAACCGAAGGTTTTAAGCCCAGAGTCACACTTTTGAAGGACGAGCACGGAAATCTGGTCAGAAATCCGGAAGTGGCACTAGACAAATGGAGAAGCTATTTCTCTAACCTGCTGGGAGGTGATGACGAACACAATGCCGCCTCTGGGGAAGTAGCGACACCACCAATCGATAACATAGAGATAGATCCGCCGGACCATAATGAAGTCTTGTTAGCCATAAAAAGGCTAAAAAATAACAAATCTGCTGGCGCTGATGAGCTGCCTGCTGAATTGTTCAAGGCTGGCGGTGAGGAGCTGGTAAGGTGCATGCACCAACTCCTATGCAGAGTATGGTCCGAAGAAAGCATGCCCGAAGATTGGAACCTAAGTGTACTCTGTCCAATATTTAAAAAAGGAGACCCTGCGGTTTGCGCCAATTACCGCGGGATCAGTCTCCTTCCCATCGCATATAAGGTTCTATCATGCATCCTATGTGAACGTTTAAAGCCGAGAATAAGTGAACTGATTGAACCTTATCAGTGTGGCTTTAGACCTGGCAAATCCACCACGGACCAGATATTCACATTGCGACAAATCCTGGAGAAGACCCAAGAGAGATGTATCGACACCCACCACCTTTTTGTTGACTACAAAGCCGCCTTTGACACGCCGATAAGGTCAAAGTTCTTTGAAGCCCTGTCTACCTTTGGTATTCCAGCAAAGTACGTTCGACTTTGCATGATGACGTTGAGAAGCACACAAAGCTCCGTCAAAATAGGTAAAGACCGCTCCGAGCCTTTCGATACCAAAAGAGGTTTTAGGCAGGGTGATACCTTATCGTGCGACTTCTTTAATCTACTGATGGAGTACATACTGCGCCAGTGCCCAAATGCTAACAGAACGGGCACCATCTTTACCAGAGATAACATGCTACTTGCATATGCCGATGATATTGACATCATCGGCAAAAGCGAATCTGTGGTAAAAGAGGCGTTCTCAGAGATAGAGAAGCAGTCAAAACTTATGGGCTTAGCGGTAAATGAGGATAAGACGAAGTACCTTCTATCAACGCGCAGTGAGTCTACGCTTGGACAATCTGTTGCAATGGGAAACTACAGTTTCCAGGTTGTTAAGGAATTTGTCTACCTCGGGACGACGATTACCAGCGACAACAACACCAGTCTGGAAATCCGAAGAAGAACTACGCTTGCAAACCGATGTTATTACGGGCTCAATAAGGAGTTCAAGAGCAGAGACCTCTCTCGGAAAACGAAAATTGCGCTATACAAGTCGCTTATCATCCCAGTCCTGCTATACGGCGCAGAAGCATGGACAATGACAAAAGAGGATGAGGCGGCAATTGGCGTGTTCGAGAGAAAAGTTCTTCGGAGGATTTATGGACCTCTAAACGTTGGCGGCGAATTTCGCATCCGAATGAATCGCGAACTGTATGAGCTCTATGGGGACACTGACCTAGTCAAGCGCATAAAACAACAGCGTTTGCGCTGGATAGGACATGTTACCCGTATGGATGATAACGCTCCAGCAAAGCGTGTGTACAATCGGCATGCGATAGAGTTGGGAGGCACTCCTCCGCCTGGTCGACCAAAGAGGAGATGGCGTGACCAGGTGCAGGGAGACATTGCGAATCTGGGAGTGTCCTTCTGGTGGAATGTCGCTCGGGACAGAGGCGAGTGGCGGGCATTAGTGGCAGCGGCCGAGACCGTAAAACGGTTGTGATGGCCAAAGAAGAAGAAGAAGAAGAAAAAAAAAAAAAAAAAAAAAATTTTTTAAAAAATATAAAAAAAAAAAAAAAAAAATAAATTTTTAGAGGGGCAGCCCATTTTCGAAACCGAGTTCGAAAAGTCGAAACGTAACCAAATTGTTCTGAATTGGGAACAGCAAATAGTAAAACGCTCGTTTTCGTTTCGTTCTTACTTTTTGAAAACGTTTGGAATTCGAAACAGGCCTGATCATTGGATTGTCAGGTAATAAGATCATCACAACCGTTTTACGGTCGCGGCCGCTGCCACTAATGCCCGCCACTCGCCTCTGTCCCGAGCGACATTCCACCAGGAGGCCACACCTAGCTCCGCAATATCTCCCTGCACATGGTTGCGCCATCTCCGCTTCGGTCGACCCGGCCCGGGCTTGCCCCCTAACTCGTTCGCATGCCGACTGTACACCCGTTTCGCTGGAGCGTTATCATCCATACGGGTAACGTCCTATCCAGCGCAGCCGCTGTTGTAGTGTCCCCATAGAGCTCATACAGTTCGTGATTCATTCAGATGCGAAATTCGCCGCCAACGTTTAGGGATCCATAAATCCACCGAAGAACTTTTCTCTCGAACACGCCAATTGCCGCATCATCCTTTGATGACATTGTCCATGCTTCTGCGCCGTATAGCAGGACTGGGATGATAAGCGACTTGTATAGCGCAATTTTCGTCTTCCGAGAGAGGGCTCTGCTCTTGAACTCCTTACTGAGCCCGTAGTAACATCGGTTTGCAAGAGAAATTCTTCTTCGGATTTCCAGACTGGTGTTGTTGTCGCTGGTTATCGTCGTTCCGGGGTAGACAAATTCCTTAACAACCTTGAAGTTGTTGTCTCCCATCGCAACAGATTGTCCAAGCGTAGACTCACTGCGCGTTGATAGAAGGTACTTCGTCTTATCCTCATTTACCGCTAAGCCCATGAGTTTTCACTGCTTCTCTATCTCTGAGAACGCCAGTTTTACCGCAGATTCGTCTTTGGCGATGATATCAATATCATCGGCATAAGCAAGTAGCATGTTATCGCCCGTTTTACCGCAGATTCGTCTTTGGCGATGATATCAATATCATCGGCATATGCAAGTAGCATGTTATCTCTGGTAAAGATGGTGCCCGTTCTGTTAGCATTTGGGCACTGGCGCCATCATCAGATTAAAGAAGTCACACGATAAGGTGTCACCCTGCCTAAAACCTATTTCGGTATCGAAAGGCTCGAAAATGACTTGTCCTATTTCGACGGAGATTTGTGTGCTTCTCAACGTCATCATGCAAAGTCGAACGTACTTTGCTGGAATACCAAAGGTAGACAGGGCTTCAAGGAACTTTGACCTTATCGGCGTGTCAAAGGCGGCTTTATAGTCAACAAAAGGTGGTGGGTGTCGATCTTTCTCTCTTGGGTCTTCTCCAGGATTTGTCGCAGTGAGAATATCTGGTCCGTGGTGGATTTGCCAGGTCTAAAGCCACACAGATAAGGTTCAATCAGTTTACTCATTCTCGGTTTTAGACGTTGACATAGGATGCATGATAGAACCTTAAGTGCAATGGGAAGGTTGGAGAAACAGTTTCTCTGACCAGATTCCGTGCTCGTCCTTGCATAGTTTGACTCTGGGCTTAAAACCTTCGTATAGTTGCCTAATCTTTTGGTAGAATTTTTGAGTCTCACTCCTTCCGAACAGCACTTCGACTTTCTCCCTCATGCACCTTTCCTGCTCATTTTTCTTCCTTCTAAAAATGCTCTTCTCCTCTCTCCTTTTCTCTCGGTATCGCTCCTTAACTGCCCGCGTTGCTTCAGACTGCAGAGTTCTCCTGCGGCGGCACTCATCGTCGTACCATGACTGTTTTCGGGTGTTTTCGGCAAATCCGAGAATCTCCTTGGCAGCCGTACTCATAGAGTGCGGAGCCTATTAGCCTCTCTCCATTTTCGGAGTTTTTTTCGTGCAGGCTACATCGGCCGATAGTCGGGCGAAAAACTTCTTCTCTCCCGATTTGTGCGTTAAAGTCGCCTAGCACGATCTTGATGTCATGATCGGGGCAGCGCTCATATAGGACTTCTAGGCGCTCATAGAAATCGTCTTTTTCCGAATCGTTCTTTTTGTTCTGTCGGAGCGTGCGCACAGATAGACTAATATTAAAATATTTTGCCTTAAGTCTGAGTGCGGCAAGTCGCTTGTCAACTAGTGTAAAGCTGATGACAGAGCGGCACAGTCTTTTGTTGACTGCAAAGCCGCAACCAAACTCGCGCTTTGAATCATGTCCACTGTAGCAGATCTCCCATGGGGCGTTGGTTTCGGATGGTATCTTCTCACATCCCTGTCCAGTCCATCGCATTTCCTGAAGTGCGGTAACTCCCGATGAATGTTCCTCGAGGACATCCACCAGCTTGGAATCCGCACGCTCTCTATTAAGATTTCAAACATTTCAGGTGCATATGCCCAAATCGTGGTCCTTAAAACGTTTGCGTTGCCAGCAGCTTTGCGGATGCATCGCTCTGTTACCAGGGATTACCACGTGGAGGTGGGAGTCGAAAACGCTACAAATTTTCGGATCTGGCGGACTTCTGGACATGTTCGATTTTGTCAATACCGACGATGAATTGTCAAACGAATCAAGTGACGAGGATGGCGACGACCTAAATTTGGAAAATGCACTAAACGCAGCACTGAACGACGCTTCGGCTGTGGAGTTGACCCTTGACTTTAGCTTGGGCACTGTCGGAAATGTGGAAACTACGCTGGAGGACCCTAAGCCTACTCACAAAACATTAAAAAAAAGAACTCGATCGCCCTTGCCGTCATTTGAAGATGGGGCACCTATTCCTTTGCCATCTTCTGGTGGCTTCAATGGCTTGGGTAAGCGATGCTAGTCCGTAAAATGATCTTCACCTAATTTATTTATTTGTATAGGCATTGAATTAATATTGAAAGATCGAAACAAAATAGCAATCGATGCAGCTGCATATCAATGACATAGCCTTTCAGGGAGACTCGAAGCTGCCAGCTGAAATAATGGGTCTTGAAACTCCACTACAGCTATTTTTTTTACTTTTCGATACAAATATCATGAATATGATTGTGGAGGAGACCAGTCGTGCAGCTTTCACAGCTAATATCGCTACCCAATTTAAAACGACCATTGACGAAATGTATAATTACACTGGGATATTGATATGTATGTCAATCTATCGTTACCCAAATTTGAAAAGCTTCTGGGGAAGAAATGCGCTTGAGCCCATACGATACTCCATGACACGAAGTAAATTCGAATTGATTAAAAAATACTTCTAAATGCTTGATGAAATCAAACGGATCAAAAAGAGCGAACCTGGATATGGTCCCCTGTTCCGTATGCGTGACTTTGTAGACTGTCTTAACCAAAGGTTTGACTCCGTCCCAAAGCAAGCACGTCTTTGTGTCGATGAACAGATGTGTAGCACGAAAATGAAGCACCACCTGCGGCAATATATGCCTATTAAGCCCCACAAATGGGGTATAAAGCTATTCGTACTGTGCGATTCTTTTGAATATGCTAACCGCTTTGAGGTCTACACTGGTGCAGGAGATAACGTAACCCTGCCTGGTCACCCAGATCTTGGTGCTGCGGCTAACATTGTTACCGGAAATACTTTCAAGCACCACATAATCTATTTCGACAATTTTTGCACTTCATCACCTTTGATGGTTTAACTGCGTGCCAAAGGTATTTAAAGATTGTAAGCTGCCAAATGATAATTCCATTAAAAAGGAGACAAGAGGATTTTCGGATGAGTATGTGGCCACATCTTATGGTGTCCAAGTAAGCAATGTGTAGTGGAAAGAGATCAAAGCCGTCCGCTTGCTGTCCACCTATGTTGGAGTCAAGCCATTTAAACCTACCAATTCGCATGATGGCTCGATATGAAAGAAAATCTAAGCGGTACTTAGACATTTATTCGCGAATACAACGCGCATATGGGCGGCGTAGATCTAATGGATGGACTTATGGGCCGTTACCACACTAGAGCCAAAACTCAGGATTGCGCAACTCGGGTATTTTATCATTGCATTCATATGGCAGCAACAAACGCTTTTATTTTATATAAATGTATATTCAAAGAAAAAATTTTTTTTTTCCTCCGACCGGCGGGTTCGCTTTCGCCGCAACACCAAAACAAATAAGGAAGAAGTATAATGTTTTATTTGGGGGGGGGGATATGGTCATTGTTAGAATAAAGATTAAAATATTTAGTGAACAAAGGTGATAATTACACAGAAAAACCAGATTTATCACGTTGTGATAGACGGAAGGCATTTATCAAGTGTGCTAGACGTTTTAGAGTTTGGTTGCACTCCCGAAAACAGTCATGGTACGATAGGGCCCCCGCGGTGCGGGGGAGAAGAGCGCGGGGGGAGGGGGGGAACGGTCGGTGGGAGCAAACGGGGTATAAAAAACAATATTAATGAAAAAAAAAAAGAGGAGAAGCGCCTTTTCAGAAGGACACAGAATGAGCAGGAAAAAAAGTCTGTGTTGTACAATGAGATCAAAATAATTATGACTAGAATAAATAAATAATTTAAATTAAATAGATACAAAAAAAAAAAATGATGGAAATGGATATGAGAAGTAAATAAATTAGCTAAACTACCTAAAATGAAAGGAATAGAAGGAAGCTTAATAATATAAATAAATTAAGAATACTAATTTTCGGTTATTAGATTCAAATTATGGGTAAGGCGGGCGATTCGATTTTCGATATCTAGCAGAGACCCAAACCCAGACGAAAGGCAAGTTCCCTGCAGGGGGCGTATTAGGAAAGCAACACTGCAAGTTGACAGTCGAATTGTCAAAACACTTGTCAAGCTAAGGGTCGAGTAAGCTGGGTTATGATCAAGCCTTTCTTTCCTGTTTGAGTGGTTGAACGAGCTGGTCATAAAAATTTTTTTGTCTTCAAGCTACTCCAAGCCTAATACCAGAAAATAAAAGTTTAATAATCTTGAATCCGCGAGGCCATCCTAAGGCTTATGGACAAGCAATCACCTTTAAATTGTGCAACTGATTGTGACCTGCTAGTCCAGGTATTTATTTTTGAGCTAAGGCCGATTTGGCAATTAATTTATTGTGGACTTTTAATCCAGGAAAATCTGCAAGTGGGAAAGCTACTTAAAGGAGACGCCTAGCTAGAGGCCTGAAAAATCAACCCACAGGAACGACAACCAAACGTTTTCCGAAATTGAGGCAACCAAATTGTGCAGCAAAACAGGTGTGAGGCCCGCCTTCAGCGCTTGGATTGGCCTCAGTCTAACTTGCTCTCACACTTTCCCATGTGCAAGACGTGGGAGAGTCAGAATTTCCAAGCCTGAGTGAGAGAACTCCGTAAGCCGGAGCAAGCGGGAAAGAAAAATAAGCCTTCGCTCCACGAGGTTCACAAGAGACCCTGGCTGCCGTAAAGTGTGTGATGTTGCTAAGAGTGGCCGATTAAGTCGTCTAGTGTTTTGGCTAAAGATTGGGTTATATTTTTTTGGTGGCCAAAATTGGCAGAAACGCGTGTAAGATTAGAGAAAAACCTGTTAAAGTGTAATCCAAGTCCCCAAAAAGTGATCAAAACCCAAGTCAATAAGCAAAATTCATATTCCTCAATGCTTAAAGTTTTCTATTCGCCGCTCACAAGAATTATGCACAGCCTATGGAAGTTGTGTTAAAGGGAAAGAAAAAAAAAAAAAAAAAACCAAAAGCAAAACAAAAGCGACAAAATCCAAACCCACAAAATACAGTGAACACTCAGACACTTACAACAAAGAAAAAACAAACCCAAATCAAATCAAAAATCAAAATCAAAAGTTTAAATTATATCGAAAAAGACTAATACAACAAACACAATATACAAAGACAACAAACACAATCCAGCATTGCATCGAGAAGGCCTTCGTCGACATATTGGTGAGTCTAAAAAGAGTGACTACTGTGCTTGTAAGTAAGAGCGACCGCCAAATTTACAGGGCTTGTGCTTCCAGGCAAAAGTAGATCACTTGTGTCTTGTTGTAAACATTGCAGTTGCTGCCTGGAAATAACTCAGCTGATCGAGCCAGACATATTATGTTTTAATGTACAATTGTTCTCTTAAACCGATCACCTGAGTTATGGCCAGACCCACCTAAAGTAAAGTAAAGTTAACAAATTAAAGAAAAGAAAAATTAAAGAAGAAAATAATCTTAATTAACGAAAGAAGCAAAGAATATGAAGAACCAAATAATTTTGAAATAATTTGAATGCTTTTATTGTTATCAACAAAACCAAAAATTTATGCTATTGATTATCTAAAATATTTTATTTGCATGCTTTGTTTTAACTGTTTACAGTTCAATATTTTCTGGGTTTTCAGCTGTGCATAATTTTGTGAGATCGCGAGTGAAAGAATTATTAAAAGGTTAAAGAGAAGTCGCGTTGTTGCAAACATACACCGATACAAGCCTTATTAACTGTTTCTGATCACTTAAAAGGGATATTTGGAATTAAATTTAATTTTGAAGTCCGTTGTAATATCACGCTGTTGCGGCAGTAATTTACTGAACTATGAACCAATTTTTCTTAGCAATAAGTAACTCTTTTTTATGGGGCAACAATGAATGATCATGTCACTAAGTTTAAAGATTATGAATTTTATTTGTGAATTAAAATAATATTAATTATGAGTTGGTAATTTATCATTATTTTTCCTGAAGGTATGATGGGATAGGGAGTGAAGGGCTTTCGTGTTTGGGAATGGGTCGAATAAAATTTTGCAAAGGACCTATTCATTGGCAGGGTGGGTAGAGATGCATGGCTGCTAGTACATCAGTGCAGCTGAAGAATACAATGTAAGGAAATATAGTGGAATATAAGGAGTTTTGGTTTGGTTTGATGTCTTCGTTTTCAGTTCTATTCATTTCAAGGCATGGGACTTTTATTAATATGTGCGACAGACAGGAGGACAACGATGGCTGCAAAGAACCTCCCCAGCCGATTGTTTTTGCTAGCCGCGTCCCATCCGCAGTCGTTCGAGTTCAGAAGCCTGCTGTCAGGCTAATAGTCTAGTAGTGAAAGGAACCCAAAGACACCACTAGCTAGGAAGCCGTTACAACCCACGAAAAAAGAAAGGTTTTTAACCCAAAAAATAATTATGTAAGAAGGAAGCGGAAAATTTTGTCACAGCTCCACAATTGGCACTAGACAAATGGAGAAACTATTTCTCCAACCTGCTGTGAGGCGGGCTCGCCCCTGGAGAAGTAGTGGAACCACCAATCGATGATATAGAAATAGACCCACCGGACCATAACGAAGTTTAATTAACCATAAAAAGTCTAAAAAATAACAAATCAGCTGGAGCTGATGAGCTGACCTCTGAATTGTTAAAGGCTGTCGGCGAGGAGTTGGTAAGGTGCATGCACCAACTCCTATGCAGAATTTGGTCCGAAAAGAGTATGCCCGAAGATTGGAGTCTAAGCGTTCTCTGCCCAATACTTACAAAATGAGACCATGCTACTACTTTTGGTATAGCAGCAAAGTATGTTCGACTTTGCATGATGACGTTGAGAAGCACACGAAGCTCCGTCAAAATAGGAAAGAACCTCTTAGCGCTAAATGAGGAAAAGACGAAGTTCCTAGTCTCATCGCGTAGCGAGCCTTCGCGTCTTGCACAATCTGTTGCAATGGGAGAGTACAATTTTAACTTTTTAAAGGACTTTGTCTACCCCGGAACGATAATTACCAGCGACAACAACATCAGTATGAAGATCCGAAGAATAATAACTCTTGCAAACCGATGATACTACGGGCTTAGTAAGGAGTTCAAAAGCAGAGCCCTCTCTCGAAAAACGAAAATTGCGCTATACAAGTCGCTTATCATCCCAGTCCTGCTATACGGCGCAGAAGCATGGACAATGTCATCAACGGATGAGGCGGCAATTGGCGTGTTGGAGAGAAAAGTCCTTCGGATAATTTTTGGACCTCTAAATGTTGGCTGCGAATTTCGCATCCGAATGAATCACGAACTGTATGAGCTCTATGGGGACACTGGCCTAGTAAAGCGCATTAAACAACAGCGGCTGCGCTGGCTTGGACATGTTAGTCGTATGGATGAAGAAGCTCCAGTAAAAAAAGTGTACAGGCGGATGGCGAACGAAGTAGGGAAAGCAGGAGCTGTAGGACGACCCAAACTTAGTTGGGAAAAACAGGTGCTGGAAGACATAAAGGCGCATAAACTGAACAGCTGGTGCCAGCTCGCACAAGACAGTGGCGAGTGGCGGGCATTAATAGCAGCGGCCGAGACCGTCAAGCGGTTGTGATAGAAATATCGGGCCAAATAAGAAAAAGAAGAACCGTAACCGAAACCGTATCCGAAACCATTTGATTTTAACGACCGTAACCGTAAAAGGAACCGCTGTTTCTTTCGGTTTTATTCGGGCTCAAAATATTGTTGTCTCTTTTGAAATTCTTGCATATATTTGGTGAACTAAGATAGTATGCCTCCCCCAATCCCCTTTCTAGATCCGCTACTGGGCGAGACCTTCACTCTTGAGGTCGAACCCTCGGTTACCATAAAAAATGTCAAAGCCAAAATTCAGGACAAAGAAGGAATTCATCCAGCGTCTGATCTTTGTCGGCAAACAGTTGGAAGATGGTCGAAACCCTTTCTGACTACAATATTCAGAAGGAGTCCACTTTGCAGTTGGTGCTCCGCCACAAGCACAAGAGGAAGAAGGTCAAGCAAGCTCTGCTCAAGTATTAAAACGGTTGACAAGAATGGCAAGATCCATCGTCTGCGTTGCGAGTGTCCCGGCGAGAACTGCGGTGCTGCGGCTGCCCAAGAGGACCTTCTTTATTGCGGCAAATGCAACTTGACTTTTTTTTCAGCAAACCAGAGGAAAAGTAATTCAAAACCGACCCAGCTAGTTCTGGTGCACATTTTCCAACATGTAAAACTGAAATAATTAAATTTCTGCTACTGCTAGTCCGATCACGACAGCGCTTAACAGAATACAATGTCTTCTCCTATATTCTTAAAAATTCATTTAAATATTTATTTCCAAGAAAATTAAAATCAAATCAAACGATTGGCAGTGTGACCATAATTTGTGCAGGTGTTCAACATCTGGCCACACTGGGCCAAAACAAAAGACTTGCCCCTTTTATTATTTTTGTTTTGTCAGTTCCTTTGTTGAGGTGTATACTGAGCTAAAGGAGTACACTTGATGTGTGTCGGCTGTAGTTTCTAAAGAAAGATATACTGGTTAGCGCTTTTTATTTATTTTGTAAACTTAGAAAACATTAAGGATCATTAATATTGTGATATAAAATAAAAATTTTATTTTCACTGAGGCTGCAGTGTAAATATGTAATAATATGCATATCATTGCCAGCCTGACTTCCTCTCTTTCCACTCAACTCCATGCGAATAAGGATATTAAAGCCTTTCACAGAACACTGTTAAAGATTCTTTTAGTAAAAACAGTATTGCCGGACTGATGAACATCACTTTATTCCGGCTTGCAAAAATGTAAGTTATCAACCATGGCGCCATTTTCGCAATCTCAATAGTTTTGCGATTTGAAACCGGGTTTTCGATCAAATTTGCTCTCCAAATCACTCAACCCTTGCGAATGCGATAATGGGAGCATGGCAGTACATATATAACTTTATGTTAGGATAGGTACTTCTGGCACTACAAAAGTAAATACTATTTATGGTTTAGAGTTGGTGAAAAAAATGTTAGGCATTTTCTGATTTTATTTTGAGCTGAAGCGCAATCGTGTCAAGCGCAATAATGTCACAATGTTACAAGCATAAGCCAAATTAATGTATTAATATCGTAAAGTATTCTTTCATTTCCTTAATTTCTTTCCAGCTTCTGCACTCTTAATACGCTTTCGCATGTGCTTAGGAATAACCCTGAAAACTTCACAATCGATTTGAACTGGCATCGAATTCTGCCTTGAGGCGATCCATCTCAATTCCATATTGGTTTTTGATTTGGAATGTTCCCCTGTTGAAGAAAAATAAAAAAACAACTATAAATACAGAATTCGAGTGCAAAAGTCTTAACGTTTTTGGGGAGTCATATGTTAGTCCAAAAAGGAGGTTGGGCTCTCTAAATCTAATTACTATACCCTGTAGAAGGTATTTTAAAATTGTGCAGCTTTTTGTAACGCATAGAAGGACGCATCATCCACCCCACGGAGAACTGTAAGAAATAGTGCCCAACGCAGTTCTGTGGACTAAACTACCACCATTTAGCAGAAATTAATTAATATCTTTTAAACTAAATGACATATTCGCTAACGCTTAGTCCACCTTCCATTTTAGAAAGAATTGCGAAAACTTGCAGAAGACAACAACTGTTTTACATTCACAATAAACGAAACTCTCTAAAAAATGAAAAATTAGCTTGGACTTTTGGACAACACAAGATCTGCCGTCATTTGAAGATGGGGCACCTATTCCTTTGCCATCTTCTGGTGGCTTCAATGGCTTGGGTAAGCGATGCTAGTCCGTAAAATGATATTCATCTAATTTATTTATTTGTATAGGCATTGAATTAATATTGAAAGATCGAAACAAAATAGCAATCGATGCAGCTGCATATCAATGACATAGCCTTTCAGGGAGACTCGAAGCTGCCAGCTGAAATAATGGGTCTTGAAACTCCACTACAGCTATTTTTTTACTTTTCGATACAAATATCATGAATATGATTGAGGAGGAGACCAGTCGTGCAGCTATCACAGCTAGCATCGCTACCCAATTTAAAACGACCATTGACGAAATGTATAATTACACTGGGATGTTGATATATATGTCAATCTATCGTTACCCAAATTTGAAAAGCTTCTGGGGAAGAAATGCGCTTGAGCCCATACGATACTTCATGACACGAAGTAAATTCGAATTGATTAAAAAATACTTCTAAATGCTTGATGAAATCAAACGGATCAAAAAGAGCGAACCTGGATATGGTCCCCTGTTCCGTATGCGTGACTTTGTAGACTTTGTAGACAAAGCAAGCACGTCTTTGTGTCGATGAACAGATGTGTAGCACGAAAATGAAGCACCACCTGCGGCAATATATGCCTATTAAGCCCCACAAATGGGGTATAAAGCTATTCGTACTGTGCGATTCTTTTGAATATGCTAACCGCTTTGAGGTCTACACTGGTGCAGGAGATAACGTAACCCTGCCTTGTCACCCAGATCTTGGTGCTGCGGCTAACATTGTTACCGTAAATACTTTCAAGCACCACATAATCTATTTCGACAATTTTTGCACTTCATCACCTTTGATGGTTTATCTGCGTGCCAAAGGTATTTATAGATTGTAAGCTGCCAAATGATAATTCCATTAAAAAGGAGACAAGAGGATTTTCGGATGAGTATGTGGCCACATCTTATGGTGTCCAAGTAAGCAATGTGTAGTGGAAAGAGAACAAAGCCGTCCGCTTGCTGTCCACCTATGTTGGAGTCAAGCCATTTAAACCTACCAATTCGCATGATGGCTCGATACGAAAGAAAATCTAAGCGGTACTTAGACATTGATTGTGCACAAGTTATTCGCGAATACAACGCGCATATGGGCGGCGTAGATCTAATGGATGGACTTATGGGCCGTTACCACATTAGAGCCAAAACTCAGGATTGCGCAACTCGGGTATTTTATCATTGCATTCATATGGCAGCAACAAACGCTTTTATTTTATATAAGTGTATATTCAAAGAAAAACTGGAAGCCGTTTTTAGTCCGACAGTCGGCCGATTTAGCCTGCACGATAAAACCTCCAGTAATGGAGAAAGGCTAAGAGATTTTGCTGCGGGCAGGATTATGGTCGTTAGTAGAACAAGATTTAAACACTGCTACAACCACATGGCGACCTGGAGGTCCCCTGATCATTACACGGAAAACCAGATTTATCACGTTGTGATAGACGGAAGGCATTTATCGAGTGTGCTAGACGTACGTTCGGATCACTACCTTGTTCACTACCTTGTTGCAGCCAAAGTACGCACGCGGCTCAGTGTAGCACATGCCGCACGCTCTAGTACACGTCGAAAGCTGAACGTCGAACCTCCGAAGCCTACACTGCAAAACTCACCAATTTGCTCATGGAAATTTCACCTTTCTCTCCAGATATAAGTGAACAGTGGAAACATATTTCGCACTCCATGAGTACGGATGCCAAGGAGTCTCTCGGATAAGTCGAGCACTCCCGAAAACAGTCATGGTACGATGATGAGTGCCGCCGCGCTACTGCAGAGAAAGACGCTGCCTACGGGAGAGCTCTGCAGTCGGGAGCAACTCGAGCTGTCAAGGAACGATATCGGAAGAAAAGGAGAGAGGAGAAGCGCCTGTCGAAAGCCTGTTCGGCATGAGTGAGAACCGAAAATTCTACCAAAAAGTCCAGCGACTAGCCGAAGGTTTTAAGCCCGAAGAATCACTATGTAAGGACGAAGCCGGAAATCTTGTCACAGCTCCACAATTGGCACTAGACAAATGGAGAAACTATTTCTCCAACCTGCTGTGAGGCGATGACGAACACAATGTCGCCCCTGGAGAAGTAGTGGAACCACCAATCGATGATATAGAAATAGACCCACCGGACCATAACGAAGTTTACTTAACCATAAAAAGGCTAAAAAATAACAAATCAGCTGGAGCTGATGAGCTGACCGCTGAATTGTTCAAGGCTGTCGGCGAGGAGTTGGTAAGGTGCATGCACCAACTCCTATGCAGAATATGGTCCGAAGAGAGTATGCCCGAAGATTGGAGTCTAAGCGTTCTCTGCCCAATACTTACAAAATGAGACCATGCTACTACTTTTGGTATAGCAGCAAAGTATGTTCGACTTTGCATAATGACGTTGAGAAGCACACGAAGCTCCGTCAAAATAGGAAAGAACCTCTCCTTAACTCTTCCCCTGATGGAGTGTATACTGCGCCAGTGCTCAAATGCTAACAGACGGAAAAAAAGATGTAATGTTAGTTGCATATGCGAAGAATTGACATTATCGCGCAAATCGAGCGAAGCTACGCGTTTTCATAGAAGAACAATCATGGGCTTGCAATGAGGAGAGTACAATTTCTAGTCTAACTGTTGTGAAAGGACTTTGTTTACCTCGGAACGATGATTACCAGCGACAGCGACATCAGTCTGGAGATCCGAAGGAGAATAACTCTTGCAAACCGATACTACTACGGGCTTCGTAAGGAGTTCAAGAGCAGAGCCCTCTCTCGAAAAACGAAAATTGCGCTATACAAGTCGCTTATCATCCCAGTCCTGCTATACGGCGCAGAAGCATGGACAATGTCATCAACGGATGAGGCGGCAATTGGCGTGTTCGAGAGAAAAGTTCTTCGGAGGATTTATGGACCTCTTAATGTTGGCTGCGAGTTTCGCATCTGAATGAATCACGAACTGTATGAGCTCTATGGGGACACTGACCTTGTCAAGCGCATAAAATAAAAGCGGCTGCGCTGGCTTGGACATGTTACTCGTATGAATGAAGAAGCTCCAGTAAAAAAATTGTACAGGCGGAAGGCGAACGAATTAGGGAAAGCAGGAGCTGTAGGACGACCGAAACTTAGTTGGGAAAAACAGGTGCTGGAAGACATAAAGGCGCTTAAACTGAACAGCTGGTGCCAGCTCGCACAAGACAGTGGCGAGTGGCGGGCATTAATAGCAGCGGCCGAGACCGTCAAACGGTTGTGATAGAAATATCGGGCCAAATAAGAAGAAGAAGAACCGTAACCGAAACCGTATCCGAAACAATTTGATTTTAACGGAACCGCTGTTTCTTTCGGTTTTATTCGGACTCAAAATATTGTTGTCTTTTCTGAAATTCTTGCATATATTTGGTGAACTAAGATAGTATGCCTCCCCCCAATCCCCTTCCTAGATCCGCTACTGGGCGAGACCTTCACTCTTGAGGTCGAACCCTCGGTTACCATAAAAAATGTCAAAGCCAAAATTCAGGACAAAGAAGGAATTCATCCAGCGTCTGATCTTTGTCGGCAAACAGTTGGAAGATGGTCGAAACCCTTTCTGACTACAATATTCAGAAGGAGTCCACTTTGCAGTTGGTGCTCCGCCATAAGCACAAGAGGAAGAAGGTCAAGCAAGCTCTGCTCAAGTATTAAAAGGTTGACAAGAATGGCAAGATCCATCGTCTGCGTTGCGAGTGTCCCGGCGAGAACTGCGGTGCTGCGGCTGCCCAAGAGGATCTTCTTTATTGCGGCAAATGCAACTTGACTTTTTTGTTCAGCAAACCAGAGGAAAAGTAATTCAAAACCGACCCAGCTAGTTCTGGTGCACATTTTCCAACATGTAAAACTGAAATAATTAAATTGCTGCTACTGCTAGTCCGATCACGACAGCGCTTAACAGAATACAATGTTTTCTCCTATATTCTTAGAAATTCATTTAAATATTTATTTCCAAGAAAATTAAAATCAAATCAAACGATTGGCAGTGTGACCATAATTTGTGCAGGTGTTCAACATCTGGCCACACTGGGCCAAAACAATAGAATTTCCCCTTTTATTATTTTGGTTTTGTCAGTTCCTTTGTTGAGGTGTATACTGAGCTAAAGGAGTACAATTGATGTGTGTCGGCTGTAGTTTCTAAAGAAAGATATACTGGTTAGCGCTTTTATTTATTTTGTAAACTTAGAAAACATTAAGCATCATTAATATTGTGATATAAAATAAAAATTTTATTTTCACTGAGGCTGCAGTGTAAATATGTAATAATATGCATATCATTGTCAGCCTGACTTCCTCTCTTTCCACTCAACTCCATGCGAATAAGGATATTAAATTAAGTAAGCATTTCACAGAACACTGTTAAAGATTCTTTTAGTAAAAACAGTGTTGCCGGACTGATGAACATCACTTTATTCCGGCTCGCAAAAATGTAAGTTATCAACCATGGCGCCATTTTCGCAATCTCAATAGTTTTGCGATTTGAAACCGGGTTTTCGACCAAATTTGCTCTCCAAATCACTCAACCCTTGCGAATGCGATAATGGGAGCATGGCAGTATATAACTTTATGTTAGGATAGGTACTTCTGGCACTACAAAAGTAAATACTATTTATGGTTTAGAGTTGGTGAAAAAAATGTTAGGCATTTTCTGATTTTATTTTGAGCTGAAGCGCAATCGTGTCAAGCGCAATAGTGTCACAATGTTACAAGCATAAGCCAAATTAATGTATTAATATCGTAAAGTATTCTTTCATTTCCTTAATTTCTTTCCAGCTTCTGCACTCTTAATACGCTTTCGCATGTGCTTAGGAATAACCCTGAAAACTTCACAATCGATTTGAACTGGCATCGAATTCTGCCTTGAGGCGATCCATCTCAATTCCATATTGGTTTTTGATTTGGAATGTTCCCCTGTTGAAGAAAAATAAAAAAACAACTATAAATACAGAATTCGAGTGCAAAAGTCTTAACATTTTTGGGGAGTCATATGTTAGTCCAAAAACGGAGGTTGGGCTCTCTAAATCTAATTACTATACCCTGTAGAAGGTATTTTAAAATTGTGCAGCTTTTTGTAACGCATAGAAGGACGCATCATCCACCCCACGGAGAACTGTAAGAAATAGTGCCCAACGCAGTTGCTACTGTGGACTAAACTACCAATTTAGCAGAAATTAATTAATATCTTTTAAACTAAATGACATATTCGCTACCGCTTAGTCCACCTTCCATTTTAGAAAGAATTGCGAAAACTTGCAGAAGACAACAACTGTTTTACATTCACAATAAACGAAACTCTCTAAAAAATGAAAAATTAGCTTGGACTTTTGGACAACACAAGATCTGCTACTGAAACGTTCACAATGTGAAACTTTTTAAAGGAAACTGAAAAAAGGTACTTGAACTTTTCATTCTAACAATAACATAATACATACAGAACAAAAATACTTTTTATACTCTGTACCAGAGGTATAGAGATTATATTAAGTTTGTGCGAAAGTATGTAGCAGGCAGAACGAAGCATCTCCGACCCAATAAAGTATATACCATATATTCTTGATCAGCATCAACAGCCGAGTGGATCTAGCCATGTCAGTCTGTCCGTCCGTCCGTCTGTCTGTCTGTCCATATGAACAAACAGATCTCAGAGATGGTAAGAGACTTTCTTTCTTGTTTAATAACATACTAGTATACTAACCGTAGACTGCAAAGAATCGCACTTTTATTAAAGAAACAAAGATTGTTGCGATAAGAAGTTGCGCCAAAATTAAGCTCAGCAGCTGTAAAAACATATGTTATGCTAAGCAACTCACAGCTGATCCAATATGCAAGTTAACAGAGAACCAATATTATCGATAAGTTCAGTAAGCCATTGACTAACGAAAATAAAAAAAATTGGTGCATTTCCACATTTCGAAATTTGACTTAAAAGCCGCTAAATAGGTCATTTCGTCCACTGTGCGATCGGTCCTATGGCAGCCATAAGATATAGTCATCAAGTTTCGACCAAATTTTGCAAATTCCATTGAAAGCATTTGTCATTAAAAATTGCCTAGTTTAGGAACGCTAACATTAAAAATAAAGCTTTTTAAGATCAAAAAAGGTTTTCTCACTTTGACTATTTTTCAGATCTATCTTTTGTATCGAAGCTATATCATATAGTTGTCCGATTTTCATAAAACTTAGTAGAATTACGTTTAGCGTGCAGTAGAAAGATGACTCTGTGTAAAATTTCAGATCGATAGCTTCAAAACTGAGAAACTAGTTTGCGTAGAAACAGACAGACGGACGGACAAACCTCGCCCAGAACAAGAATATATATATACTTAGTTTATGGGGTCGGAAATGAATATTTCTACACCCAGAGAAATGAAGAACGATTTGGCGAGAGCGATTTCTTGGTTTTAGTATTTTTCTTCTTGGTTTTTTAAGAAGAAATCTTCTCGAATCCAAGAAAAGAATCGTCCCCGATTTCGAGCTTGATGGCGAGGGAAGTGTGGGGAGCCAAAAAACGTAAGGCGCGAGCATCAAATGAGAACAATTCTCTCTCTAGCTCTCTGCAGTGGCTGGCACTGGCACCGACTTTTTATAATACGACTCAAGCGCCGCGGTAAACACCAGAGGTATGGTGTCGTTGGCTGAGCGGTGGTGTCAGTGAGTGTAGGCTTTCGAGGTCCCGAGTTCGAGTCCCAGTAAGGATAATTAAAAGATAAAATAAAATAAAAAAAATTTTCAATTAATCACAACAAAAGGAGTGGGTTGGGGTGGTTGGTATTGTGCTACCTCCCCCCTCGCACACCACCGACAGATCACTGCCCCCCTTTTAACCTCTATAACTCCCCCGTTCATCCGAGCAATACCCCCCTCCCACCCGACCACTTCTTGGTTTTTTTTCTGATTGTATGCGTTGCAAACTTCTGGGCAAAAGTATAGTAGCCTTTGCAAGGGTATAAAAGCGCAGTTCGATTCCTAAGACCCGATATAGTGGGAAACCGTCGAGGTTGGTCATGTCTTCTTTTTCGACTTGCTTTCAAACAAACTGGCTATGCCCTTGAATATGAGGTCGGATGTGCTTCCCTTATGCGTTACAAGCCACAGATCAATTTGAAGGGTATAAAAATAGAAAATCGATTGTAGATAGAACGCGATTTTTGAAAAGTAACTTTATAGACATAATTGAATGTTTTTAATTACCATTTGCAATACTTCGCGTTTTTTTTACATATTTCGCGTTGCGTCCTGCGCTAGTTGTGATGGAGGAACTATTGTCATCATCCGGAGTTGAATCATTCCGAAGTGCATCACCACGCTGCAATTTTTGTCGCCTGGCGGCCAAGCTACTCTCCAAGCTTTCGCTTTGTAATTTGTGTGGACGACCTTTCTGCTTTCGAGCGTGTATGCGATACGCAGTCTGTATCTTTTTTGCTGCTTCTTCCTCGATAAATCGCTCTAGTGACTCGCTAATTGCATCGTTGCCAAAGGAAGCTTTCGTTTCTTGGGTTGATGACTTGGTACCGGCGCTAGCGCGACGCAATCTGCGCCTGGTGAGAAATCCTCGAGCGCCTGCTTGAATTTTGGTGGCAGCCGACACAATGGTCGACTCTGTATCAGTAGACGTACCCATAGCGTCTGCCATAGCTGTGTCAATGTGAAAGTCATCCTTGATGATTTTGGCCGGGTCAAAGTAATCGGAATCGGTTTCTGAAAGCGAATATGCCATCATTTTTTTCCGAATATTTTCGGACGTTTCATCGTCCAAACAGAAACTGCTTTCTCCACCATCAATATACTTGACAGTGTCGTCAACGGTAACCGACTTAAAAATGGTGCTTGGATCATCGCCGGCGATTGTGTAGTGCCGCAACAAATGGGCTTTATTGCTTTCGCCGTCGCTCTTACCCACTTTGCCTAGGTTGTCTACAGCGATTGAATCACCGAATACAACCGACTCGCTTTGGGCAGAGCTTTCGCGAGTATCTTCGCGTTGAAGACGGTTGTAAACTATAATGTCACCATCCTCGATATCAACACTACTTGATTCTTGCAGAGAGCTCATGGGTCTAATAATAGGTTCATCAAAACTGGGCTCAGAAGGCACAAGCACTTTATCTAGTGACTCTGAAACGCGTCGCAGTGCCATTTTTTCAATTGTTTGCTCTGGTTCCAATAGCTTTCGTGTAGCCTTGTCCAAGGTATCCGCTGAAAAAGTGTCCAATCCAATGGAATCGTCAATAGTCAGCTGATTTTGTTCTGGATCATTATCCACAACTTTTACATCATTTGTTAAATTTTTAATTTCATCCTCGAGACTTCCGGTGATACTGGTATCTGAGACTTTTCTTTTAATGCATGGTTCCTCTCTAACTTCTTCGGCAGAAAAATTAATCTCATTGATAAGGAATTCATTTACCAGTTCCCTGATAGATACGATTTCTACACAAGAAAATAAATACGAGTTAATCTAATACTATTGTTCCATAGTGAAAAACTTACCTTCAACAGGACCTCCGGATTCTGTGGGAGACAAATTGGCTGGAGCTTCTTCCAAGCCAAAAACAGGTTCATCTGTGAAAACCGCTAGATCATTAGAAACTGCCTTATCTTGTTCAAGTGCGCGAGTTTGATTTTGGTCATTTGCGAAATTGGATTCAAGCGGGCCATGCGTACTATCTACTGCAATGATTTCTACTTGCGTGTTGTTGGTCGACTCAGTATTACGTGCAGACAGATCGATATCAGTGCTTGCCACTGCCTGGCTCGGTACAATGCGAGTGGTGCCAACAAACCATTCGGACTTAGCGTTAAGCTCATCTGGAGACAATATTATAGCTTCCTGCTGCGACAAACTGTCCAATGATGTCAACTCACTTGAAGCGTTCAAATTTTGAATCGCCGTCATCTGAGAGCTGGAGATTGAATCTTGTGAGATATTTTCACAGTTGTCCAGCTTTTTGCGCTGGAGATAGCGCCTGAACGACTTTTGAATTTTGAGTGCTGCTCTCTGTTCTGAGCTCCTGTTTACTTGAATTTCACCTGACAATTCATCGTCTTGTGGTAGATCACTTGGTATTAGCGTTCTTTGTACGAATCTCCTGTAAGCCCTTTGTATCTTCTCTGCTGCCAATTTTTTCTTATTGAATATTTCTTGCGTCTCATTGGAGAAGTCAGAGTCTTGTGGAACAGTTGTGGGTTTCGATTTTCTTTTCGCGAATCTTCTGAAGGCTCTTTGTATCTTTTTTGATGCCAAGTGTTGTTCATTCAATACTTTCTGAGCCTCATCCGACAAGTCATTGTCCTGCGGTGCATTGGTTCGTAGCGATTGTCTTTTCAGAAATCTTCTAAAAGCCTTTTGTATCTTCTCTGCTGCGAGATGATTATTTATCTTAGATTCTTTATCAATAGCGATTTCTTTGTCATAAAGTTTCTTTTTGAGATAAGCTCTTGTGTACTTCTGAATAATCAATGCCGCCTTGTGCTGTTTATCATTTGTATCGACATCTTTCACTGGGATTTGTCGTTCAGTGTAATTACTTGTCATTGATTGCTTTGAAATTGGTTCCTCGCTTGTCTCACCAATATCCTGAATCTGCTGTTTCTGTTCCAGACCCTTGCTTTCATATCTAAGATCACTGTTCAAATCACTTTCATTTATTTCAGGAATGGTTTGTAATTTTGGAGTCCCAAGCTGATACTCAGTACTTGTAAATTGCCTCTCTGGTTCAACCTTAGCGGAACTATCAAGCCCATCCTGTTTTATTTGCAGTCCTTCAGTTTTGACAATTTGACTATCTCCAGAAGAACTTTTTTTAGACATACTACTGTCTTTTGAGTTTAATTTGTTTAAAAATTGTTTGGGTATTTTGTACTTAGGTGTTCCATCTTCTGTATCAAACGGTATGAAAAACGCAATGGAGTTTTTCGGTCTTGCCTCTAGGTTTGGAGAACTTTCATCGCCCGTAAAGTACCTTGGAACTCGTTCTAAATCAGGGATGGTCTGGCTAGTTTGTTCAATCAATTTACTGGGTTCCATTTCAGAGTGTTTAGTATTTTCTGTTTGTACTGTTTCAATATTTTCTCCATTTCCATTGATATGGGCCTGATACCAAGGAACAGAGTCGTCAGGAGTTTTAAACGACTTAAGCTGCAGCTCGGCAATTGGTGTTGGAATTAGTCGACCCGACTCCAAGCTGCTACTAGGTTTATCTTTAGCGTTCACGGTAGTCAACTTCTTCGCATTGTTTTCAATTTCGTTAGTGGTGTTAGTAAAATTTTGGGTGCCAATTAATTGATTACTTATAAGCAATGAAGAGTCTTTCTGCTAATTTAAAAAAAAAACTTTTTAGAAATATTTTGCGAAATCAATCTTACCAGTATTTACTTCTGGCTGCCGTTCATCTGATATCCCTTGGCGTTCTATCTTCCCGGAAACTGCATAGAATAAGGTTTAGATTTATTTGCGTTTAATTTGTATAATAACTATTGAATAAGCTTACCGGATTTATCACTTGGTGCTGTGAAACCGGTTGGCCTCTCTGAAGTTGCGTCGCCTTAGTTTCACAAACAAGATTTTCATTATTCTTGAATAGATACAACACAATCGTCTTACCCACAACTACAGCTACTTCTGGTTCATTTATACAACTTTTATTATTTTCTTCTGAAATATCTTCGACTTTTCCAAAATAGTTCAAAATGTAAGTAAAGATCAGTCAACAGTCAGTAGAACACCTACCATTAATTTGGACATTTTCTTCGGCCTTGCGATGTATCGTATTGGTGGGTTCACTTGATAGATTTTGATTCTTAGATTGTCCAATCGATTCAGACTCTGTGGTCAAGGGTTGCGTTCCATCTGTATTATAAGAAAAATTTAATTTTTATAACTAAATAACTAAATAGGCAATAAGCTAGTGCCGTAAGGGAAATATATTCAAAGGCAGAAAATGTAGAAAATTGTCTTTGAGACTTTTGTAGGCAAAGATGGGGGTCTAAAAAGAGGAACGCAGCCAACAGGTCCTGAACCGAACCCCTGAGAACCGGTTCGGATTTTTGGGTCTCTCAAACCAGACCATGAACCGATTTATTTAAACTTAAGTCTCCACAACGCGAGCAAAATCAACTCTTTTAGAATTAAAAGCTCATTATACTCTGTTCCAGTGGTACACAGAGTATTTTATATGTACCAGAGGTAAACAGAGAATAATAAGTTGCTGCAAAAGTAACACCCAGATGGAAGCATCTCCGACCCAATAAAGTATAAATATTCTTGATCAGAATTAACAGCCGAGTCGATTTAGCCATGTCCGTCCGAATGAACAAACAGTATGGGACAAAAACTTCTAATACTTGCAGGCAGATCAAGTTAATTTTCAATTTTGGCCACGCCCCCCTACATTTGAAAAGAGAATGAACGTAGTGTTTTTAACGGTCGTGCTATATATTTTTTAAAATTTTCTACTTCAACCAACGAAATTGTTGCTCAATTTTCCAATTTGACCATTTACTGACATTTTTTAAGGAACTCAACATTGATTGTGGTATTCCTCTGAACATTTGAAAGCTCATTTTTATTGCGTTCTGACCGATACTATTTGACCGGAGTTCGTCCCTTCAAAAACTTGGGCACAATTAAACCTCTGGTCAATGTCAATGTTTTGGTCACTGATTCGGTCACTGTTTCGGTCACAGTATTGGTCACTGTTTCGGCCACTGTTTTGGTCATTGTTTTGGTCACTGTTTTGGTCACTGTTTCGGTCACTGTTTCGGTCACTGTTTTGGTCACTGTTTTGGTTACTTTTTCGGTCACTGTTTTGGTCAGTGTTGTGGTCACTTTTTTGGTCGCTGTTTTGGTTACTGTTTCGGTCAAGGGTTCGGTCATTGTTTTGGTCACTGCTTTGGTCACTGTTTTGGTCACTGTTTTGGTGACTGTTTTGGTGACTGTTTTGGTCACTGTTTTGGTCACGGTTTTAGTCACTGTTTCGGTCACTTTTCAGGTCATTGTTTTGGTCACTGTTTTGGTCACTGTTTTGGTCACTGTTTCGCTGACTGTTTCGATCACTGTTTTGGTCACTGTTTCGGTCAATGCTCGGTCGCTGTTTGGTCACAGTTTCGGTCACTGCTTTGGTCACTATTTTGTCAGTGTTTTGGTCACAGTTTTGAAACTGTTTCAATCACTGTTTTGGTGACTGTTTCGTTCACTGTTTCAGTCACTGTTTTGTGACCGCACTGTTAGGGTCACCGCCAATCCAACACCACCACCTACCCACTCACAACCCACCTGCTCCTATGGCTGTCTTGCTCAGACCAAAGCTGCTGACTTTGCAAAGTCAAAAGCGTAGCCAACAAATCTGTCGCAAATGGAGGCCATGAAAGGCAAGAGCGTTTAGACAATGACTATGATAAGTGAGGCACGCAGGGCAGGAACGGCACAGCATTAACAGCGTGAAAGATATCATAGGAATGTTACCAGAGTTCGACCCAATAAAAGGAAGTGTTTCATCAGAACAGTTCATTATCAAAGTCGAACAGTTGCAAACAGTTTAAGAATGAAGTAATGGGACCATATTGTTTGCAGTTCAGCATAAGCTAAAAGGAGTGGTAAAGGAATGGTTAGATGCCCAAGCAGTGTACGAATCATGGGAGCAATTAAAGGAATCATTGCTAAAAGATTTTCCCAGTGTGTTGAACACGGCGGATGTGCACCGAGAATTGATGCGGCGCAAAAGGAAATATAATGAGACAATGACCGAATATTTCTATACGATGATGGTCATAGGGGGCTTCTTTGGAAGGCAGAAACTCTCCTGTGGTTATGGGGGCGTATGTAGTGAGGTAAAGTTGCTGACCGGCTTAACATGATAAGCCCAGCGCGATCCTGGCTTACTGCGTCTCAAGTCGACTCACACCTCCCCGTGGTAACCCCTGGTAACAGAGCGATGCTTTCGCAAAGCTGCTGGCTAACGTGAGCGGCGATCCTCCCCTGGGACAAAAAGCGGGCGTTACTTCGGGCTTGGCCCCCGATGCTCGTCTAATTCATCCGGCAATGAAAACTAAAAAAATGCATCGGACTCGAACCACCATCGATGACGACCCACGAAAACGTTTTAAGGACGACGACAGGAAGGGGCGGATAAACTGTTAGTGAAAGTCCTCAAAAAATACTCATCAGACGTTACCGCACTCCAGGAAATGCGATGGACTGGACAAGGGAATACCTTGAGAAAAACATCATCAACCAATGCCCCTTAAGAGATCTGCTATAGCGGATTGTCAGTTATCGCGCGCGGCCGCATGCCATGCGCTTGTGTGTATGTTGGAGTGTGTATGTGTGTGTGTGGTGGTGTATGTAAAGGAAAACAAACGAAATCAAGGGAACAGGATATTTTGTAGTCGGGGCACTCGACTGCAGCTCCCTTACGTGTTAATGTTTACCTTATCTGTGCTCACGCCCCAACAGAAGACAAGGACGCAGCGACGAAAGACGAAGTCTATGAGCGCCTGGAACGTACATACCAGCGCTGCCCTGATCACGACGTTAAAATCGTGCTAGGCGTCGGCCGATTTAGCCTGCACGATAAAACCTCCAGTAATGGAGTGAGGCAAAGAGATTTTGCTGCGGGCAGGAGTATGGTCGTTTGTAGCGCAATATTTAAATACCGCGACAACCACATGGCGACCTGGAGGTCCTCTGATAATAACACGGAAAACCAGATTGATCACGTTGTGATAGACGGAAGGCATTCATCGAAAGTGCTTCCTTCAGATATAAGTGAACAGTGGAAACATATTTCACACTCCATGAGTACGGCTGCAAGGGAGACTCTCGGATATGCCGAGCACTCCCGAAAACAGTCATGGTACGATGATGAGTGCCGCCGCGCTACTGCAGAGAAAGACGCTACCTACAGAAAAGCTCTGCAGTCGGGAGTAACGCGAGCTGTCAAGGAAATCGGAAGAAAAGGAGAGGGAGAAGCGCCTTTTCAGAAGGAAAATGAATGAGCAGGAAAGGCGTATGCGTGAGGAAGTTCGGCATGTAGTCCGGTCCGGAGCCTCACTATGTAAGGACGAAGCCGGAAATCTTGTCACAGATCCACAAGTGGCACTAGACAAATGGAGAAAATATTTCTCCAATATGGTCCGAAGAGAGTATGCCGAATATTGGCGTCTAAGAGTTCTCTGCCCAATACTTCAAAAAGGAGACCCTGCAATTTGCGCCAATTACCGCGGGATCAGTCTCCTACCCATTGCATATAAGGTTCTGTCATGTATCTTATGTGAACGTCTAAAGCCGAGAATGAGCGAACTGATCGAACCTTATCAGTGTGGCTTTAGACCTGGTAAATCCACCATAGACCAGATGTTCACATTAAGACAAATATTGGAAAATACCCATGAGACGAAAATCAAAGCCTACCATCTTTTTGTTGATTATAAAACCGCTTTCGACACCGATAAGGTCAAAGTTCTTTGAAGCCCTGTCTACTTTTGGTATAGCAGCAAAGTACGTTAGACTTTGCATGATGACGTTGAGAAGCACACGAAGCTCCGTCAAAATAGGAAAGAACCTCTCCGAGCCTTTCGAAACCAGAAGAGGTTTTAGGCAAGGTGACACCTTATCGTGTAACTTCTTTAATTTGCTGATGGAGTATATACTGCGCCAGTGCCCAAATGCTAACAGATCGGGCACCATCTTTTATTAAGATGTAATGCTACTTGCATATGCCGAAGACATTGACATTATCGCCAAATCTGAACGGGAGGTAAGCAAGGCGTTTTCAGAGGTTGAGAAGCAGTCAAAACTCATGGGCTTAGCGGTAAATGAGGAAAATACGCAGTGAGCCTACGCGTCTTGGACAATCTGTTGCAATGGGAGAGTACAACTTTAATGTTGTAAAGGACTTTGTCTACCTCGGAACGACGATTACCAGCGACAACAACATCAGTCTGAAGATCCGAAGAAGAATAACTCTTGCAAGCCGATGCTAATACGGTCTTAGTAAGGAGTTCAAGAGCAGAGCCCTCTCTCAAGCCTCAAGTTGCTTAGTATCCCAGTCCTGCAATACGGCGTAGAAGCATGGACATTAACAACAGTGGATGAGGAGGCGATCGGCGTGATCGATAGAAAAGTTCTTCGAAGGATTTATGGACCTGTAAAAGATGGCGATGAGTTCCGCACCCATATGAACCACGAACTGTATGAGCTCTATGGGGACACTGATCTAGTCAAGCGCATAAAACAACAGCGGCTGCGCTGGCTTGGACATGTTACTCGTATGGATGAGAAGCTCCAGTAAAAAAAGTATACAGGCGGAAGTCGAACGAATTATCAGGTGCTAAAAGACATTGAGGCGTTTAAATTGACCAACTGGTGACAGCTCACACAAGACAGAGACAAGTGGCGGGCATTAATTGCAGCGGCCGAGACCGTCAAACGGTTGTCATAGAAATATCGGGCCAAATAAGAAGAAGAGATGGTCAAAGGAAGACGAGCCAGCATAGACGAGAGATCCATCAATTCGTACATAATAAATGGACTTAATCAGCAGGAGTCGACAAAGGCATTATTGGCAATGAATTTAAGCACATGCTCAGAACTTTTTAGATCTTTGGAAAATTTGAAGTCGGCACAATTCTGGTTGCAGTTTCAGTACAGTTCTGGATCATCCGGAAACGCAAAGTCCACGGATTCGAACAATAACGAAGACAAGACAAAGGGGCCCAAATGTTATAATTGCAACAAATTTTGTCATATCGCAGCCAAGTACACGGAACCACCAACGAGATCACGTTGCTCAAAGTGTTCAAGGATTGGACATGAGAAAAGAGACTGTAAATCCAAACCTACGTCCGTTTCGCGTGTTTACGAATCGAAAGAAACACCGCCTATAATGAAAAGGGTTCACATTGAAGGATGCGAGTATGAAGCGTTTGTAGACACGGCCAGCGACAATACACTTATCAAGGAGTCATCTGTGCCTAACGGATCCATAAGGCAAAAGTCAGTAAAACGCTTACTAGGATTTGGAGGAGCAATTGTAGATAAAAATTTAATTTTAACTGATTTCAAATGCGAGGGTCAGTCTCTAACTACACGGAAGCAGGTAGTGCCTGATGAGGTACTAGAATTTGAAGTTTTGCTTGGCAGAGACATTCTATGCCCAGAGTTGAACATTGAAGCGGAATTGTCAAAAGTTTCAACGTTGGAGCAACAGTATTTTGATATAGGCGCTGATATCATTATCACACAGCGCAATAAGGATGAGCGATCTTTTAAAATCGTTTTTGAATTGTTTTGCCGAAGACCTTTTAAATATTGGCAGATGCACGACCATGGTGATGGAAATTGAGGTGTCAACGACGGAGCCAATCATAGGACGGCGAAACCAAGTTCCATTTGCACAAAGAGATACGCTACGCTACGCTCAACTCTGAATGATCTTCAGAAGAACAATATAATTCAAAGGAGCAAGTCATCACATGCAGCATTAGCAATTTTGTGAAGAAACATTACCCGATGCCAATCGTACACCGAAAAAAAATGCTGGGAAAATTTTAAGCCTAAAAAGAATGTCTTGATCCCGGCAACGGGATAAAAACTTTTAGCAGCAGGCTTGATATCGATTCGAATCGGGATTGTCTCCCGTCATTTTATAATGGCAGTTTTACGATGCTGAAAGCATCGCTGGTGTGGTAAAGTTGGCTGAGTGGCGCTGTCAGTTAACTTTTACGCAGCTGCGATTCAAAGGTCCTTTGACAGTTGATGACATCAAGGGTGACACTTATCTTCTCATTAAGTGTCCGCTTTGCTGAGGAATACAGAAGTTTGAGCATCAAGCACTCAGTAGCTCGGAAGGTCGCCGCCAGGCTGGAGAATGTCGACCGATTCCTGACTGCGCCGCCCCCATCATACCAGCTCCCATACCAGATATTATATGGGATGTCATCAAATCCGAAAACTGGTGTCGGGCGGTCGGTAAAAGTGACTAGCAGAACGGCAGTCTGTTTGGGTAAGCCATACGGCAGGCGGTAAGGACCATGCATCGGCCAGACGGTATTATCAACCAAAATATTGAAATAAGAAAGATTGGTTGTTTTCTCCATTTCATTAATGTTTGTTGTGTTCCATAGAATAACGCGCAGATCCGGGTCACCTGACGGCTTGCTTCCGGCAGCACCTAGCATAAAAAAAACTACTGGGCAGCTGTCGCTAAAGAGTAAGTTGGTTTCGTTGCGTCTTTTTTATTGATCTCGCTGGATTGATGAGTGTAGGCGGGCGTCTTTAAAGTTCTCTGCTAGACCATGGAGCCAGACACCCAATGCTGATGCCCAAGCATCGCTCGGTAACCGTTGAGATCATCAATTTCTGCCCGCAGAGTCTGTTAGCTGTCCTACGGCAAAGATTTTGGTCTATCGGAGGACGAAAAACGGTTGCAGCCGTGATCAGCAAAGTGCATTCGATGCTTTCACCAAAATATGTCGAACACATCATGACCCCTTTGCAGACAAATCGTCCATTTTGTGCAACTGGCATTGACCTTTGAGGACCATTTTGTTCCATGTTGAAAATTTTCGTCTGCTGCGCCACTAAAGCATCTCATTTGGGGTAGAAGACCATTCGGAGTTGTCATTATCAAAACGATTCATCATGATCAAGGACAAGCCGATCAACATTTGGACTAATAACGCTAAAAATTTCGTTGAAGCCAAAAATGAGCTTATGGAGCTGAGGTATATTTTCCTCAGTGTCCCTCAAATCAGCGAGAAACATTTTGTATTACTTACTAGTTAATTCAATTGAATCCTTTATCGCTTGATCCACCTTTTTAAAAGAGTCTTCATCTGAAAGGTTATTAATTTTTTCTGATCAACTGCATACATTTTTTTTAACACTCACTTTTATTGGATTTTGTGGTTATCTCAATCTCTTCGATTGCGTTCAAAATATGTTCAGCTCCGATGTTACTGAATGCATTCATTTCTGCTTTATCGTCTGACTCGGTAGTTTCTAAGGATTTCTCATTTTTGTCTAAGTTATGTAGATGTAAACCATTGGCTTTATTACATTATATTGGATTATAATTTAATTAATATAGTAGAATTCTTGTTGTTTCTACTTACCGGGAAATTCAACTACTTCCTTTATTTCTTGATTCAATTCCTTGAAGCAGTCGTCAGCTTGAAGAATCGTCAAATTTGGGTTATCAAAGGCTTAAACTGTTCCCTTAATACTCACTGGAAGAAGGCGTTTGTTCGATTCCACATGGAGGCTGCGCAGGTTTGTCCAAATTTGACGCAACACTATCGTCTGTCTTTATTGTTTCTACACATTTCCCATTATCGCTTTCAATATGTTCATTCAAGCCATCTGATTAAATACATCATTAATTACAATATTGGTAAAGATTTTATGAATTTTCTCGCTGTACTAACCGGAAAGCTTAACTGCATCCATAACTTTTTGATCCAGTCTCTCGATAGTTTCTGCACGAAAGAAGTTATAACTTTTGGTTTACCAATGATTAAGGATATTTACAAACGCTCACCTTCGTTGAATTTTGGAACTGAAATGGTATCGTCAGTTGAAGTTAACGCCTGCTCCATCTTTTCGTCAGTAAAAGAACTACCGTGAACAGGATCGCCAGTTTCCAATGTATTCACAGTTCTCGTATTAGTGTTTAAGTGATCAATACGTGGGTCAACTGTTGTTATGCATCATTTAATAAGGATTTATTGATCTGGTGTAGACTAGGCATATGACTTAATTTTAGAATACAATTTACATGGTCTTACAGGACGGGGGATACCAAAAGAATTCTAAATACATGAACCTAAAGTCTTTTGCGCGAAAAAACGTTCGGCAGGAATCAAGTCTAAGTCTGAAATCTGGGTTTTTTTAACCTGGTTTCGTAGTGACATAAAAGATTAACATTTTCCATTATTAATGTTAATTATTTAGGTATTACAAGAAATGAATTTTAGGTTCAGAGTGTGTAGTGTTTTACAAAGGGGATAAATGTATTGAATGCTGCGTTGCTGGTTCGGAATAGCCGAGTCCACTTTTACCCAATGTTTTTGAACGCAACCATGTGTTCTTCAAAATGGTGTTAAAGACTGCTGCAAAGTTCCAAAATCATTTCCACGAAAGCAGTGATTTGAAAACCAAATGTCGTACCAGGCACCAGATATAAAAATTCAAATTTCCAAAAGCTCATTTCGATATTTCGGCATCAACACAAATGATAAGATCGCGAAAATTGCTCTTGAGTTCCATCGAGTATTACTTATTGGAGGAAGTGATTTAAAATTTATATTGGGAAGTCATTAAAGACGGTATAATGTCTAAATGCTATTTTAATATTTGATGAGTATGCAACGACCTTTTCATAGATCTTTTTGATCTATGAACGAAGTTCCGTATCGTAAAAGTAAGTAGGGTAGAGGGAACATTTTACCTGCAGAACGTTCTTTCGCGCAAAAGACTTAAGGTTCGTGTATTTAGTATCCTTTTGGTATCCCCTGTCGTGTAGGACTATGTAAATTTGATTCTAAAATAAGGTTAAATGCCTAGTGTAGATGCTTAAAAGTCTTACCGGGATTTTCCACTTGCTCCATGATTTGGGTGTCAATGATTTCGTTTCTCGGTTGATCTAAAATAAAAGACATTTTGGGTGAAATAATCTGTATATGTAAAAGTGATTGTATGTTTGTTACGTGTCTAAATCGCATAACGAAGTTTTTACAGTATGTTCATGTCGAAAAGAGGTTAAAAACGGTTCGAAAGTGGTTTAGAGCCGTATTTCAGAAGACACTTATGCTATCAACTTGATATTTGGTATGCAGGTTCGTAATATGGAGTTGGATGTGTTACTGGTTAAGAACCAGTTTCGAACTTGTTTTACCATTTCAAGCTTGAATATAAGCGCTCTCATAAGAATCAAGTGCCAAAGAAATGGCGGGGAAGGCGATATTAATTTCAGTACGGTGATTACTAGACAGCGGATTTTGCATATTTTAAAACCGATTTTAATCCTAGTAGACTAGATATGTGTTTCCAACAAATTTTAGTCATTTTGGTCTCTGAATTTTGTGATTTTCTGACTGTTTAACTAAAATAATAATTTAAAACGTTTTGGAATTGAGTGCATTGTTTTTTGCAACTTATTAGCGTAAAGAGTTAGCACAACATTTAATAATGTGCACATTCACTTTTGCCTACTAGGATAAAAATCAGTTTGAAAATATGCAAAATCCGCTGTCTAGTGATTACACTAGTGTACAAACATAAAAAATTAAGGGACCAATATCTTGTAGCGTTTTTCTTATAATGTGGTTTGGAATGCTGAGCTCGAAAGTCGATTTCACAAGTTTTTTTATGGGAACTTTTTAAAAATAAGAACTACATAAATTTGTTCGGTAGGTTCACTTATTTTTTAAGTCATATCTCAAATGTGCGGAAGGTATAATTCAAAAGGTTAATAAACGTCCAATCATTTTCAAATCGGTGTGGTAATTTGAATGCAACGAGCAAAAATATTTAAAAAATAAAGGAAAGCTAGCTTCGGCTTGGCCGAAGTATATACATTTAACAAATTATTTTCGCACAGTAATTTATATTTCGCTTTGAACACTGCTAGCTGACTAGTTTCCCAAACTGACCAATATACTCGCCCCCTTTTGTGATCTTAAGGCGACTCTGCCACCACTAGACACGAACGACCATCGATGACTCTGGCGGCTATGGTCACACTATCATGAAGCCTATTCATCTAATCCCCAGGAGAGTTAGTGTGTGCAACTTCAGGCTGGCAGACTCGGGCCAGCTCGCAATCAACAAATCATGTTAAACTAGTTAAGTGAAACAATAAATATTAATAGTAGATTAAGTACGACCTTAATCGCCATAACCATTTGGTGAATGAAAAGTCTGTGCTTTGTTGCATGTCAGCGAAGACGCTGACAGTTTTCTCTGAGCCCATCCAATTACATCGCTCAGAGAATACGCTCAAGAAAATTCTTAGAGCGAGCAAGGAGATGCTGCAAATCCCACCCGACAATTTCTCGTATGTATCCGGACATACGAGAATTACGATAGTTTCTCTTATAATCGAAATCCGTTTTTTCTTAAGAGATGCGGGTTTCAATCGGACATAAGCTATTTTTCTCTATTTGTGACAGCAGCAAAGAAGAGAAACAAAGGAAAAAGAAAAAAGAAACAGAAAGTCAGAGGCAAAACACTCGTCTTTACCTAAAAGTATGCAAAAAAACGATGCACTCGTCTTTACCTAAAAACAAGAAAATAATTTCCTAAATTTTAGGAAAGATGCTTGCAGTAACGAGCTTCGCGTTTGACAAAAAACGTATTTGAGACCTCAGAGCATTGTAAAAAATATGGGAAAAATATAGAAAATTTTAAAAACAACAAAACTAAAAAAAAAAAAAAAAGAGAAAGTCAAATTATTTTTAATTTCAATGCCTTGAATAGGATTCGAACTCACGACCTCGCGGCTGCACGGCAAATGTCTTGCCATTCTACCACCGGTCTTGATTGCATTCTTTACTGTCATTTCGGCACCGTCTCACGCGACTCTGTTGTATCGGTGAGCGTTAAGATGTCCGTCGTTCGTGTTTGTAGAGTGCCGAGGTCCTGAGGTCGAGTCCCAGTATAAGGGTAAGTAAAAAAGAAATATAAATAAAAAAATTTGTATTTAAAAATTTATCACAGCAAAAGTACTATGAGGGGAAGGAGGAGGGGTGGTGGGCGGCTTGGTTTTGGGGGTGTGTGTTGGGGAGCAGAAGCAACTTTTTTTTCAACTTTCGCGAAACTAAACGTTTGCAACACGTTTTCGGATCCGTTCTCGACACTTTCTCGATAGCGAAAACGTATTGGAAACGGATTAGCTTTCGATCCGTTTTCGCTATCGAGAAAGTGTCGAGAACGGATCCGAAAACGGATATCGAGAACTTATGCTTTGCTGCCACAAACTGAGCGACAGGTAATACTTTTTCGGACCGAGAACGAAACACATTCTCGATAGTTTTGTGAGAGAAACCTTCGAGAAAATGTCGAAAACGGATCCGTTCTCGATATCGGTTGTCGGGTGGGATGCGCTCTTAGAGTGAGTTGCACATACACAATGATACATGGCCTGCCAACTGGGATTTTATCAAGCAGCTGATAAATTCATAGTCATAGAAATTATGAAGAGTGTTTCATAATTGTCAGAGGTAACTATGAGAATTAAAAAAATGGAAGCTCCAAAGACAAACAAACAATACAAAAAACATGTGGAGGACTTCACGGAGGACGATCAAAATAGAATCTGGCCATTAAAATGCATTTAGTTGCTTACCGGCGCAACGGCCCCAATTGTGGCTGAGAATACTTTTCGGATCGATACTCCGGTGGATGTAACTGGTTGCAATTTCTCCAAAATTCTGGAGCACCCATGTACAAACCACCTGAGCCGCAGCCTCCACAGCCCAATATAGTAGCACTCCTCAGGAGGCCGTTCTGTCCACGCCAGCTGTGGTGGCTTCCTTTGGTCCCGACGCTCCTGTTGTGGCCGATCCTTATTTAACACCAGGAGCCACCTATCAGCCACTTTTACATCCATATGCATTTAGTTGTACTTGCTCTTATACGTCCGGCGAGTATCTTCAGTCTATGGAGCTGGCTATCACCACTGCGACGATGGCCTCGAGTTAATGTGGTACTCGGCTAGTTCTAGTTCCAACAAAAAACCCATGGCATTGCCAATGACAATGACCAATGATACTTAGTCAGTGCCGGGAATGCTGATTAGATTTTTTAATCAGCCGTCGCTTAAATAAAACGAGAGCGTAAGTTAAACTCGGTCCTGCCCGACTTCGATATACCCGTTACTTAGGGAAATTAGTGTTTAATAGCCTTTCCCTATGTTAATTAACAAAACTTTAACATTAATGTGACCATTTCAACATTATGTGAGCAAAAAGTGCATGTAGCGCCAAAAAGTATGCATCGTTTTTTATAACCTTTATAACTCAGCCATTTATTATCCGATCTTTATGAAACTTTCATACACTACACTGCAAAATATGAGCTTAATATCTTTTAAATTGTTGGAGTTATTCAACATTCTATATTGTGGGGGAGGGAGGGGGCGTGGCCAAAATTTGAAATAAACTTGATCCGCGTAGGGCCATAGGAGTCTACATACAAAATGAGGTGGCTCTAGCTCTTCTGGGATCTAGGTGTTCATACAGACAGACGGACATGTCTATATCGATTTTGCTGCTGATGCTGATCAAGAATATATATACTTTATGGGGTCGGAGATGCTTCTTCTGCCTGTTTCATACATTTGCACGACTTTAGTATACCTAGAAAATGGGGAAAGTTAACTTCGGCTCGGCCGAAGTTTTGTATACCCTTGCAGTTTATTTTTATAAATAAGACTTCTTTTCGGACCTTACTTTTCGATTTCGACCAAATTTAGTGGAATCATGGAAAAGCATAACAAACTATCATGTACATTTTTTGAAGGCAATTCCATTTAAAACAAATATGTTTTTCTCACTAGAACTTCTTTTTCGACCGATCATTCATACTGCAGGTAAATGCTATACTTATCCGGTTTAGACAAAACTTTGTATAATTGTGTAAAAGTATATAAAATAAATATATGTCAACCTAAGGGACGTTTCTGTTGAAACCTATGGGAGCTATATGCTATAGTCATCCAATTTTGACTAAAATTTGTAGAATTGTGTGGGAGCATATAAAACAAATACGTGCTAGTTCTGAAAGCATTTCCATTGAAAACAAAAATGTTTTTCTAACTAAGACTACTTTTCAGACTCTACTTTTCTATGACAGCTATACCATATAGATGTCCGATTACGACCAAATTTGGTGGAATCATCGAAAAGCATAGTAAACTAAGAAATACAAAGTTTGGAGGCGTTTCCTTTGAAAAAAAGTTTTTCTCACTAAAACTGGTTTGTCGACCAATCGTTCCTATGACAGCTATATGCTGTAGTCATCCGATCCAGCCGGTTCCGACAAATGTGCAGCGTATATGTGCCAAAAGATAGCTTTCAAACTGACGAAAGAGATAGCATAGAAACAGACAGACGGACAGGGCTAAATTAACTCAGCTCGTCGTGCTGATCAAGAATATATATACTTTATGTGGTCGGAGATACACAGAAAAAAAAAAACGGCCAGATAAATTCAATCTTTTTTTCTTAGAGTAATCCTGGCACGAGCTTAAAAATTCAATCTCGATTTACGGGATATTCTACTCAATTCTATCTTTTAAGGCTTGATGCAATCCTTTCGAGCTTCTTTCATTCCATATATGCTTACTTCAATCCCTTTCGAGATCACAATGTTCATAAATTAGGAACGGTAGCAGAAAAGTATAAATAGCACTTTAGACATGCGGCAACAAACATGTGCTATGGTGGTGTGCGATGAAATACCATGCCATTAGTGTTCAGTGTAAAGCTGAAAGGTTGTGAGTTCGAGTCCCAGACAAGACAACAATAATTTTTATATTTCTTTGTTTTTTCAGAAGCTTTAAATATACCAAAACTGGTGTCGGTGGGTGTGTCCTATGGAAAATGGAGGAGGAAAGGTACAGGAATCTTTCTGGGAGCAAATTAGTCTCAATAAAGCTTAAAGTGATCCTGCTTTAGGATTAAATTGAGCTCGAATTTTTTGATTAATTTAATCTTTATGCGGGATAAATTTGATCTTTTCAGGATTGAAAAAGTGAGATCAAATCAATCTTTTTTTTATGCGTTACAAACATCCGGGCAATTTTATAATACCCTCTGCAAGGTATACAAAATGTTTATTTAAATAATGGAGTTTTTCAAGCTAGAGGTAATTACTTGATTTAAATAGTTGAGCTTTTCAATTACATTTAAATCCTGTTGAAATTTGTTTACATTTTAGATCAACTATTTTTTTCAAGTTAATTGAATTTTTCCATTGAATATTTATTTTATAGTATAAATACGTGTATTAATTTAAAAAAATTTGGGGCAACTATATAATAATGGAGAATTAGAATAAATAGAAATAGATTCATAATAAAAAAAAATCAAGGTTACCCCCAGTGGGAACAGGCGCCGAGTCTATCACCTCTACACCACTTAGCTGCTTGTCGAACTATATACTTAATAAAGCATATAAATCTTGGCTTTTTTATACCTTGATCCCATTAAAAATTGGGAAACGGGGATCTTGAAGTTGTGCAAAAGTATGTAACAGGTAGAAGGACACATTTTCGATCCTAAAAAGTATATATTTTTGATCAGCTTCAACAGCCGAGTCGATTTAGCCATGTCCGTCTGTCCGTCCGTCCGTCCGTCTGTCCGTATGAACGAGTCGATGTCAGAGACTATGAGAGATAGAGCCACAAATTTTTGCACGTAGGATCCAAATTTCCACCCCACCCCCATTTAAGCACAAAAAACTGTCAGAGGCTCAATTTTTAAGCTAGACCCTTGAGAGGTTTTTTTTAGTATTTTGTTGCTGGATTATTACAAATGACCAGCCAATTTCACTGTTTTTAGGAAACGAAAACATATTAGAGTCTCCACCACCCATTGCATAGCTTCGGGCACCTGAAATATATAGGATATTTTTGGATTCTTACACAAGTGCTAAGAGAGGTATATCTCCATTGAAAAAAAATCGCAGAACTGTTTGGGATAGTTCATTTCAAAGTTAAGGAGTGGTACTTTCCGATGGTATCAAAGAGAGTCTAAACATATGAATGCATTCTTCGAAAAATGCTCCAAAAATGGTCAAAGTAGGCACTTTTAAGATCAAATTACTAAAAATCTCGACGCGATAGACAATTTCTGAAAGCGCAGTCTTGCTTAGCACACGAAAATCATCTAGAATCACTACCAACCCTTCAATACATAGGACCATTTTGCCTAGTGTTATCATGCTAAAAAATTTTCGTTTCTATCAATGTTTACAATAATCCAGGCTCAAATCATAAAATTGCAAATTTTCGCAAAATTTTGCACCGTGTAATATACAGCTTCCATTTACCAATGCCTGCATTGTAAGCATAACCATTAAGCGCTTTTATAAATACTCATAAGGTAATTTTAAAAATTTCGCGATATTTGCACCTTAGAACTCTTTGCAGGCAAGCGTCCAACCATTGGTCAAATTTTCAACGCATTCGGATGAGCGGTAAAGTTTTTGAAATTTCGCGGTTTTAGGACCATTTTGCGACCATTTCTTCTACTTGGAAACCTTCCCAGGCAACCGTTTAACCATTCCCCAATGTTTTACTTCTTTGGACTTCTTTGGAAGGCAGGAACTCTCCTGTGGTTATGGGGGCGTATGTAGTGAGGTAAAGTTTCTGACCGGTTTAACATGGTAAACCCAGGCTTACTGCGTCTCAAGTCGACTCAAGTCCCCGTGGTAGCCCCTGGTAACAGAGCGATGCATCCGCAAAGCTGCTGGCTAACGTGAGCAGCGATCCTTTCCCTGGGACAAATAAGGGGCGTTACTTCGGGCTTGGCACCCGATTAGCATCTAATCCATCCGCCAATGAAAACTAAAAAATGCCTCGGACACGGACCACCATCGATGACGACCCACGCAAACGTTTTAAGGACCACGATTTGAGGATATGCACCTGGAATGTTCGCACCCTCAACAGGGTGGGTGCTGATAAACAGTTAGTAAAAGTCCTAGAAGACTATTCATCAGACGTTACCGCACTCCAGGAAATGCGATGGACTGGACAAGGGAACACGTCGAGAAAAACACCAATGCTTTACCATAACTGAAAATTTGGCATTTTTCGCTGATTTTGGTCCATTTTCCGCAAGTTTCTTCAACTAAGAAACCTTCCCGAGCAAGCGTTCAACCATTCCCAAAAGTTTCATTGCAATCGGCAGCAAAATCCCCATTATCAAAATGATCCGCCATTTATTGAATTCATTTGTTACAAAAAATGTGATAAATGAAGAATCGCTCGACCGATTTTGTGCAAACTTCACATAAACAATCTACTAAATAGTCCTAAACACTTGGTTTGGATAGGTGAGCCCGTTCTTGAGTTATAAAATTACATCGAAACGTGGCATTGACTTTAATATATTTATATGGGGTTGGAGATGCTTCCTTCTGCCTGTTACCGTTACCGTCATCTTTATTTCTTACCCTATCCTTACAAACCATGTTTAATGCCAATCGGATGGAAATAGGTTCTTGGCTGCAGAGTGGTTCCATGAGTTTTCCGACCCAAAGGTCAATCGGAAAATTACATTACAAATTATTTCACTTACAAACCTTACAAAAGGAATTTCAAGTCAATCGGATGAAACATATCGAATTTCCCGGGAATTTCCCTTGTTGGTGGATTTTCCGAAATCGGTAAAATTCTTGTCCAATTATTTCTCATACTTTCCTTACAAACCGAGTTTAAAGTCAATCGGTCGAAAAATGTAACTCTCACCATACAAACTTTTCCGACGCTCTTCCGGGAATTTTCCAACATCGCAAAAATCACATTTCAATTCATTTCACTTACTTTTCCTTACAAACCGAATCTCAAGACAATCGGATGAAAAATAGATTTTTGCATATAGATTTTCCTTGCGGGCAGATTTTCCGAAATCGGGGAAAATACGTGTCCAATTATTTCGTATCAATAGGATTGAAAAAGAATTACCTTTACAAATTTTTTCGACGCTTTTCCGGGAATTTTCAAACCCTACCATAGAATTTTCCAAATAGGAAAATCGCTAATCGATTTATTTCACTTACTGTCCATACAAACCGAATTTTAAGTCAATCGGATCAAAAACAGATTTATGCTTATCGGACTTAGGCTGATTTCCCGAACGCACGAAAATAAATTTTTATGTCGAACTTTACATGAATAGAATCACTTTTAAAATGTTTTAAAATTTGAATGCTTATGAAAAGCAGTCTTATTTGAATGAAGCATTGTGCCGAAATAAATTTTTATGTCATCTGAAATCAAGCCTTTTCCCGAGAATTTTCCTTGAGGGCGGATTTTCCGAAATCGGAAAAATACGTGTCCAATTATTTCGTATAATATGCTTACAAACCGAATTTCAAGTCAATCGGATGAAAAATAAAATTTTCCACATACAAACTTTTCCGACGCTTTTCCGGGTGGAGTTTTCCAAAACCCCGTCTTAGTACGCACTTTCACCACATAAGGAAACTCCCGTCCAAATTTCAGCCCTCTAGCTTTTACCATTTAGGCTGTGCGATGATCACCAATCAGTGAGGACAAACTATTTTATATTTATAGAGATAGATTATTTTCTGGTCAAAAGTTAAAAAAAAAAATAGCAAAACGGCTTCAACATTTGCAACATTGAGAGGCAACTTGGATAGTGTGCTGCCATGACACAACTATATAGGTACGTCGTACATTTAAAAATGTGGACTGACAGTATTTGTTAAGTGAGCCAGGAAGAGTATTTAAGAGTTTTAAAAAAAGTCTGACAGGGCACACACATATTTAGTGTGTGTGGCAAAAAAAAAAACATTTTCATAATTACATACTTGATGTAAATCAACATCAGCAACAACAAAGCGAGCTGTGCGAACAAAAACTCTACCCTAAATTTGCCGCCGGGAATCGAAGAGAGGAGAGCGTCACAACCTTTCACATGGAATGACAGGCAACAGACTTAAATAATGTGGACTGAATCGAAAGCAGTGACATATCCGCCATACCTAGTTATATAGTTGTATCATGTTTGCTGATAGGCACATCAGACTGCAGACTTGATTGAGGACTACCCTGCTGGAGATTTGATATGCCCAGAGTGCTGGTTGGTGGGTGGAGATAGAGTGATTGATGTGGGCTCCGAGTGGCGTACATTCAATAATGAGAATGGTGGTGCCGATTCCAGTCGTGTCGGTCGGCCCGAGAATCTGCTTCCAAGTGGTGGAGACTTAACAACCATTATTGGCCCAGAAATAGGACTGCTTCGTTTGACACCTCTGGTTCATAGCGAAAAATTTTAATAACTAAAAAAAACTAAAAAATAAAAACTTAGGCTCCAACTCGGCCTGCATCTGCGAAAAAAATTGAACAAATAAAATTAAAAAAAAAAAGAGAGCTGAACATCACACTCGAAGTGTGAAATGAATAATGAGAAATTTAAACTACCGGTGCTGTGCCTTATATTTGGACAGCAAATTGTCAAATCCTACTAAGAAATTCCCATATGCTGTGTAAGAAAAAATTGTCGAAGCCTACTAGAAATCCCATATGCTCAGTGTAAAAGACTCATTGAAGGGGCTCACGATTTAAAAGAGCAGAAAGTCAAAACGAGTGGTGCAAATCGGGTGATTGTCCGATCAAAAGCAAGAATGCCTGTAGGATCTTTGCAGTTTTGGCGAACATAGCCAGTAATGGTGATTGTTAAGAGTAGGAGCGTTGCGCTCTTGGGGCGCGCCGCTTCTTCCTGAGAAGAGCAATGGGGTGTGCAGAAGTTTTAATCTTATCGTTGCGATTTTGGGACTGGCGGCTGCAAATGAGGTGTTCTACATTTTCTGCAACTCCAGATTCCTTGCATTTCCTGCAGGTGCCCTCAGTCGTAATGACTAGCTTTATCGCCAGTCTTCTGGTCCCAATAGAGCTGGTGTGTATGTATAGTTGGGTTTCGGGGTAATGAAATCCGTGCTACTATTGATCTCTCTGCCAACTATACTGTGCCCATAGCTTTGTAGCGCCATGGTGCCTGCCGTGCATAGACGTTGAGCCGGGTTGACAGGAATGAAGTGAGGCTAATGGGCCTGTAGTCTTTTGGCTGCACGTGACTGCATTTTCCCGCTTTAGGCAGGAATACAACACGTGCTGTCCTCCAGGCCACTGGTACATAGCCCCACCTCAGCCAAGCTTCATAAATGGATTGTAGCCATGGTACGACTACGGCCTTGGTCGTTTTTAACATGGCGGGAATAATTAATTGCTATTAAAAGCATTAAAATAATTCCCCATAATTATAAACTAAAAATTCGAAAATAGTTGAACATTTTTAAAATCGTTTAGCATCATTACTTAAACTGTTTTAAGTTGAAGTATAATTTAAAAGAATATTTTTATAAACATCTATAAAATGTTGCATGAAAAACATATCCGAGCGGCCGTGACCAAAACGAGCTGTTCTAATTCCACTTTATTATACCCTTGCAGAGGGAATTACAAAAAACTGTCCGGATGTTTGTAACGCATATAAGGAAGTATATATGTATTCTTGATCAACATGACGAGCTGAGTTGATTTAGCCCTGTCCGTCTGTTTCTATGCTACCTCTGCCGTCAAATTTAAAGCTATCCTCACCAAACTTTGCACGAAGTCTTCTGTTGCAAAAACGCTCCGTATTTGTCGGAATCGGCCGGATCGATAGCTGTCATAGGAACGATCGGTCGAAAAACTAGTTTTAGTGAGAAAAAATTTTTTGTTTTCAATGGAAACGCTTCAAAATTCGTTTTTCTTAGTTTACTATGCTTCTCCATAATTTCACCAAATTTGTTCGAAATCGAACATCTATATATTTAGTATAGCTGTCATAGAAAAGTAGCGTCAGAAAAGTAGTCTTACTTAGAAAAACTTTATTGTTTTCTATGGAAATGTCCTTAAATTGGCTGGTATTTGTTTTATATGCTCCCACACAATTCTACAAAGTTTGGTCAAAATCAAATGACTTTAGCATATAGCTGCCATAGGAACGATCGGTCGAAAAACTAGTTCTTGTGATAAAGACTTGTTTGTTTTTAACATGGATGAAAACCACTCGAAAATAAGTATTGATTCGGTTCAGTGGTTCACACAGTTTCTGTACCGTCGGTTCGGTTCGTTACATGGTTTTTTAAGCTAACTGAACCTCGGTCTCGGTTCGGTTCTGTGGTTCATAAAGGCATATTATGAAAACCAGTTGAACTTCTGTATAACGAATCTTAAGGGGACAAAAATACACTTCGTCATATAGAAAATTCGTAATATAGAATAGTTTGAATATTGAACGAAATTGCAGTGATTTGGAAGTTAATTCGCTATAAAGAAAACTTTATTGTACAGAAGTTCGTAATAGAGAAGTTCGACTGTATTATGATTTCTGTCGTAATGAGACTTTTACTACATTTTGGAAATTGAATTCCTATAAACCATCTGAGTATCTTTAAGATCGGATTTGGACTAGTCTATAAGTTCTAGGGATTACGTGGCCGGGTGGCTCAGCAGCTAGTGTGCGCGACCGCTGAGGAAGAGGTCGTGGGTTCGATCCCGCCTCGGAACATCTAATGAAAAGGTTTTTCTTTGAATAAACTTTACACTCGGTCACCCCTCTCTGCTGTTGGCCCCAGCTTTGTAGTAATTAGCCATGCAAAAGGAAAAGGTCCCTTTCTCTTGTGCTAAAATTAGAAGCGCACAAGCCAAGAGATTGAGAGAAGCTCGGCTTTTGCCCTTTGGGGCTGTGTCAAGCCATTTTACATAAGTTCTTGGGATGCAGTTCGAAATCGGAGAATGTCGGCAAGAAGAGAATACGTACTATGCATCATACACATCCTATTAATGGTATGAGGAAAATCTCTCCTGGCTAAGATTAATTGATCATCAACTTTCAAGGAAAGAATGCTGATTGGTGACTGGTATATTAAGAGATCGGCTCGCAATTGCGGTAGACTTACAGGAGTATATGTCGTAAAATTTATGTCAAGTCATCATTAAAGGCTTTATCTCTCCTAAGGATCAATTCGGGCTATCAGTGGTCCCTTTGGTAAAGGGTCGAACAAAAATTATCTTAGGAAATCGAAGTTAATAAGTAGGTATCATTGGCTAGAAGAAAGCGATTCACGTTTTAAAACTCATCAGAGAACCGAACCGAACCGTTTTTCTTTGTGGTCTTCGGTTCGGTTCAGCATTTCTGAAAGGAAGCCGGTTCGGTTTGGGGTTCGGTTCACCAGCTGGAAAAACCGGTTCGGTTGAGAACCGGTTTGCATCGCTGATTTTTAATGGAACGTCCCTTACGTTGGCATATATTTATTTTACATACTTTTACACAATTCAGCAAAGTTTTGTCAAAGTCGGATGACTGTAGAATATTGCTGCATATTGCTGATCGGTCGAAAAAGGAGTTCTAGTGAGAACAACTTTTTTGTATTAAGTGCAATCGCTTTAAAAAAATGTACATGTTAGATTGTTATACTTTTCCATTTTCCTACCAAATTTGGTCGAAATCGACTCCCACAGAGAAGTAAGTTCCGAAAAGTAGTATTATTTAGAAAAACAAACTGCAAGGGTATACAAATCTTCGGGCGTGCCAAAGTTAACTTCCCCTATTTTTTATACCCTGTTCCCATTGAAAATGGCCGTATGAACGCGTGTTTCTCAGAGACTATAAGAGCTAGAGCCACAAATTTTTGAATGTAGGTAGGTGTATACCCGATTCAATACGAGTTTGTTTCAGATTTGGAAAATTCCTCCCCCTCCCCCCTTTAAGCGCAAAAAACTGTCAGAGCCACAATTTTTAAGCTAGACCTTCCAAACTTTACATATATCAAGTAAAGCCCAATATCTATCTATTCTGAAAAGATCACTAAGATCGGACAATAAGCACCGAAGTTATATACGAATCAATTTTGCTTGTGGGAGAGAGGGGGGTCTTGCATTGTCAGTTATCCGCGCGCGCGTGTATGTGTTTGTGTAGTGTGTGTGTATGTGGTGTGTGTAATGGAAAACAAACGAAGGCAAGTGAACAGGGTATTTTGTAGTCGGGGCACTCGACTGCAGCTCCCTTACTTGTTTTTAATTGTTTTAATTAATATCCGAATGACACAAGAATAAAGCTTATAAATTAAACCTATGGGTCACTAATTTAAGTCATTGGTCACATAAGTTTCAAGTGACTTTGGCTCAGACGAAATTAGCTTTGCTAATTTAAAACCAACACGCAACCAAATTTTTACTATTTTACTGTTGCACTTTACTATTATTACTGTAATAATACCGAAAAATTAGTAAGATGACTATTTGTACAGTATTGTAACTGAAATGCTTAAAAAGGAAGACTTTGGCCACGTCAGATCAAGTAACGTTAGAGTTTCGGTAGAGTTATGGTAAATTTACTTTTAACAATAACAAAATATGTGTAAAAAAAAATTTGTAGCTGAAATTACTATGATAACATTTGTTAATTGCAACAACAACAAAACAGCAAACATAAATACGTGAAACTTACAATATCTTCGGTCTCTTCGAGATCTAACTGTTAGTACAGTTAACTAACAACAACAAAACACATGCATAAGAAAACTGGAAAAAATTTACTGTTAGCGTAGTTAATTCTACCCACCAGATTTTTTTGTGTGTACTCTGTACCGAAGGAACAACAGGCTGAAAGTCGATATTAACCGTTCTACATAGGCAAAACTACGAATTTCCAGTCCATACACCAAATTTACTGTTCATAGCTTAACTAAATTCTAAGACTTGTAAAACTTTTACCACTCACATTATTACCATAAATACCAATTCTCTAATCGAAAGGTGTTGGTGAACCACTTTTAAACCGATTGTCTGCTTAAGCATTTATGACTGGGAATCCTATTGAAAATCTTCGCTTTCGAGATGCGCCGTAAAAATAAGAAAATATCGCTATATTTTGGACCGTTCGATCTTTGCCTCTACATACTTGACCGTCTAAGTAATAATCTAAGCTCAAGAAAATTTTGCGACTTCTTTGACTCTTTAGTTTACACCTCCTAGCATTTTGGACCGTTCAATCTGCATCATCCATTTACCAACATAAAACCAACCAAAAAAAATTTTTTCATTTTTTTCCACATCCCCCCGCTCACGTTCCCACCAATCAAAAAAAATAATTCAATCGGCAGCAAAACCCCCCTTTATCAAAATAAACCCCCAAAGCATCCCTCTGCCAGCGTAAGCCAATTATTATACTTTGTGTACCTCTGGTCTGGCTGAGGTGCGACCGCTGAGCATGAGGTCGTGGGTTCGATCCCGCCTGAGGACATCTAATAAAAAAGTTTTTTTTTGAATAAACTTTCAATCTATTGGCGCCAGCATTGTTAAGCCATTTCTCAAACTGCCGTTCATTCGGCGTTTAACTATTTCTCTTGTCATTACATTGAATGAGGCTCTGCTTGTCATCTTGACAAGCTAATTTTACTTTACCTCTGGTACAGAGTATAAAAAAAAATTTAATATATGAAGCTTAGTCTAACATCTTGTCATACATAACCTAAACATAAATGACGAAGTCAAAAAAACTGATATTCCTAAATACGCCAACAAATAAATGGTTGTAAATTCTTACCTCTTTCTTTATTGTTGTTTGACTTTGAATTTAACTCCATCGTTTGATCTATAAATTCAATTTCTTCATTTGCATTTTGGCTTGGAGTTTCGGTTTGCTCGATTTCGATTTCCATGTGCTTTACGCCGGGTTCAACTGCTTCACCTAAAGGTCCAGATCCTTTGGCATTATTTGAATTCAGATCGGTGGAATAATCTGCATATTTACAACTTGATTAATATACGGGAGAAAGGAGACGAATAAGTGGCAAATGAACCTACTGATAGTCTTAGCCGCTTCTTTGTTCTGGTCGTGAGTGCTTCCATTAGTTGGTTCATCTGAATAATTAAAATGATATTAATTTGCATATATAAAAAAATTATATTTATACTAGCCTACAACTGACTGAAGTCGAGGTCCTGATATATCAGTATTAATAATAATATTTCCACTTGAAGTGCCTGCTGTAAATTCATTAATATTAGATGTCAGTTCTTTGTTTCAAAGAAGTCAAAAACAAAAGTCTGTTGACTATTTTTTCGGTTAGCAACATTGAAAGTATTAAAAGCTCATATTTATACTTATAATCAGGCATGTTCTCAATTCCACTTCCACTGCAACTTTACGGAAACGGAATTGATTCATGTTCTCTCAAAACAAAAACGAAAACTTTTTCGTTTTTGAACAATGATTACTAGTTGACAACTTTTATTTGAAAGAAAAAAATAGGGGAAAGTTAACTTCGGCTCGGTCGAAGTTTTGTATACCCTTGCAGCTTCCATTAAAAACAAAAAAGTTTTTCTAACTAAGACTACTTTTTGGACCTTACTTTTCTATGGGATCTATACTATATAGATGTCTGATTTCGACCAAACTTGGTGATCTCATGGAAAACATAATGCACAGTTAATTACGAAATTTAAAGGCGATCCCATTGAAAACAAAAAAGTTTTTCTTACTAGAACTTCTTTTTCGACCGATCATTCATACTGCAGCTGTATGCTATAGTCATCCGATTTTGATAAAACTTTGAAGAAATGTGTTAAAGTATTTAAAATAAGAATAGGCCAATAAAAATGACATTTTCATTAAAAACAAAAAAGTTTTCCTCACTCTAACTAGTTTTTCGACCGATCGTTCCTATGGGAGCTATATGCTATTGTCATCCGATTTCGACCAAACTTTGTAGAATTGTGTAAAAATATATAAAATAAGTTTATGCCAATGATAAGGACGTTTTCATTAAAAACAAAAAAGCTTTTCCCACTAAAACTAGTTTTTCGACCAATCGCTCCTATGACAACTATATGCTATAGTCATCCGATCCGGTTCCGACAAATGTGCAGCGTATTTGTACCAAAAGACTTCGTGCAAAGTTTGGTGAGGATAGCTTTAAAACTGACGGAGAACTTTGCATAGAAACAAACGGACAGACGGACAAGGCTAAGTCAACTCAGCTCGTCTTGCTGATCAAGAATATATATACTTTATGTGGTCGGAGATGTTTTCTTCTATGCGTTTCAGACATCCGCACAATTTTATAATACCCTCTGCAAGTGTATAAAAAGAGGAAGGTTAACATCGGCTCGGCCGAAGTTTGTATACCCTTGCTGCACATATAAAATAATTTTATACTTTTTGAACCATGCTTGCTGATTGATTTCCAAAGCTGACCAATAGATGGAGTCTGTTATGTGACCATGTGGCGACACTGCCGCCATTAGACTCGAACGACTATCGATTACTCTGGCGGCTATGGTCACACTATCATGAAGATTATTCATTTCTCATCTCCAGGAGATTCATTCGAGTCGTGTGTGTGTTGAACTTCGTGCTGGCTGCCTCGGGCCAGCACGCAATCAACAAATTGCATTAAACTCATTAAGTTAATAAGCAATGAATTAATCTCTTTAAGCAGTTTGTTAAATGACAGTTATTCGATATATTAATCCGATTTTCATCAAAGTCGGCCAAGATGTGGTGAAGCAGATTATCTCACTAGAACAAGTTTTTCGACCTATCGTTCCTATGGCAGCTATATGCTATGGGCATCCGATCTCGAAAAAAAATTTGAACAATTGTGTGAAAGCTTTAAAAAAAATTCACGCCAATGTTAAGGACTTTTTCATTGAAAACAAAAAAGTTTTTCTCACTACGACTAGATTTCAGACCTTACTTTTCTATGGGAACTATACTACTTATAAAGATGTCAGATTTCCACAAACTTAGAGAAATCATGAAAAGCAGAGCAAACTAATAAATACGAAGTTTGGAGGCGTTTCAATTGAATTCAAATACAAACCAAACTACCATGAGCAAAACAGAATTTGCAGATTTCAAAAAGTTTTAAAAAAAATCACATGACACAATGTTCCCAGCCACCTGCATATACACCAAATATTCAGGCCTATCCACAAGCCACACACACACTTTAATTCCAAGACCAAAGCACTTAGATAAATAGAATTCTCCGTAGCCTTAAACTTTTCAAAAGGTAATACCCTGGACTGGACAGAGTCAACTTCTCCATGATGAAAAACACAGATATAAAAACAAAACAACGGATAGTACCAACCAAAACAAAAAACTAAAAAACAACATACCACAAGCAAACACTTTATAGTAAACCTCCGATTTTGCAAAAGAATTTGACAGAATAGGTATACAATCCATTCTTGACCAGCTCGTCGATACTTCATGACAAACCGAAAAATCAAAGTCCGTGCGTGCTCCTCATACTCATCATTTCATCCAAACCACAACGGTATTCTCCAGGGTTCCCCACTCTTAGTGGTGCTCTTTGTAATTGCCTTTAACAAATTAATATGCCAGATTAAAGAACACCCAAACCACAGTATAAGCGCATATGCTGACAACTTTAACATAATTTTAAAACTAAACTAGTAAGGGAGCTGTAGTCGAGTGCCCCGACTACAAAATACCCTGTTCCCTTGACTTTTTGTGTTTTCATTAACTTATACACACACTCACACATACACACACACACTCTAACATACGCACACACGCATGATCTGAAACAAACTCGATTTGAAGCGGGTATACACCTACCAACATGCAAAAATTTGTGGCTCTAGCTCTTATAGTCTCTGAGATCGACGCGTTCATACGGACAGACAGACAGACGGACAGACGGACGGACAGACGGACATGGCTAAATCGATTCGGCTGTTGATGCTGATCAAGAATATATATACTTTATAGTGTCGCAAATGCTTCCTTCTACCTCTTACATACTTTTGCACATCTTCATGATCCCCCTTTTCGCATTTTTAATGGGAACAGGGTATAACAAGGAAGAAAGTCGGTCAAGCCCGACTATATAATACACTGTACCAACGAACATAAATTTTGATTCAGCGGTAAACAGCGCTGCTAATGCGCTGCTGCATACACTCTTTTGATCATATCTCGAGAACCGTTGATCCGATCTTTATGATTCCTTTGGGAAATCGATAAATAATTTTGATTAGAATATAATAGAATACAATATATTCGAACCTTCTATCTATTAAACTGTGGGAGATATGACGTTTTTCTCAAATTGCGGGGGCGGGAGGAGGCGTGGCCAAAATTGAAAATAAACTTGATCTGCCTGCAGATACAAGAAGCATACGTCCTATACATGTCAAACCTCTATCTCTTACCATTTCTGAGATCTGTGCGTTCATACGGACAGACAGACGGACAGACTCGGTTGATCAAGAATATATATACTTTATGGGGTCGGAGATGCTTCCTTCTGGCTGTTGCATACTTTTGCACAAACTTATTATACTCTATGTACCTTTGGTACAGAGTATAAAAACATAAAAAATATTACAACCTTCAATCAATACCCATAACAATAACAAATTGGTGAGAATATTCCGGGTGCACAACTGCCTAGCACCAAATGCAAACATATGCACGTATGCCGAAAGCAAAACTGCAGATGCACAATATCTACTGGAATCTTCCAACTAGAAGATGTTAGCTCACTCAAAATACTAGGACTAAACTTTAACAACAAATACAGATGGAATGCACACACACACCGAACAACTCGCCCTGGCACTTACGCAAAAAATTAACTTTATAAAATGTCTCTCAATAGCAAAGTTTAATTGCGACACCATCTCCCTAATATATGTGACAGAAGCCATAATAACAGCAAAAGTAGAGGACTGTCTGCCCTTGTATGGAAACAGTCCAAAAACCACCCTTCGGCCAATTAAATCAATTATAAATACAGCCTATATTGCTCTTGGAGCTTTTAGAACCACTCCTACAAAAGACATCATATATGAGGCTTCTTCTCACAGCGCAACTTTTTAGGTCCTTTATCAAAGCAAGCAATTCACCTATCATTAGCATAACAAAAAATACACGCAACCCAGAAAACTAAGATACCAATCGACCATACACAGAGAAAAACAAAATTAGCTACACGCCACATGTAGAAACTACAATCCTAAACGAAACGCAGTTCACCTTGCAAAATCTCACAAGAAAATGTAGATAACAGAAAGCCACACGTGGCGTTTAGAAAAAACTACACAAACGTGTAGAAATAAAAAGACTAAACGAGGCATGCAGAAAAGTTGAATGCTGCGTGGACAAATACAAAGGCTACATGACAAGAGAAAATCAGGGTCTTTTCAAAGTATTTCAACATTTTTTATTAAGCTTTCTGAATTCCACACGGAAATGAAGGTTTTCTACATTAACGTTTAGATATTGAAAACCTACACGCGCGTGTAGAAATTCCAAACGAAAAGCTCAAAATCAGTACAGAAAAGTTACATTTTTCGTCTAAAAAAATCTTTTCCACACGTGCTGTGTAGGTTTTCTAAACAAATGTTAAGGATTTCAAATGCTAAATACTACATTTGGAAAATCTACAACAAACGTGTAGCTTATCGTCGCTTGTCGCTTCCCCTATAACTGTGATTTGCGGCATTGCCGCGTAAGTGCTTATATAGTCGTATGGGCTAAGCTGCCGGAAATTGTGTATACATAGAGAATAGGTAAGTAAGTTCTGAGTTCGAGTCCCAGACAAGGTAAATAAAAAAATAGGGGAAAGTTAACTTCGGCTCGGCCAAAGTATTTTTCCCTTGTTTCGGTGCTTCTCTTTGAAACACAAAAAGTTTTTCTTACTAAGACTACTTTTTGGACCTTAATATTCTATGGGATCCCCTCTACTATATAGATGATCTGATTTGGACCAAATTTCGGTGAAATCCATCTGTAAAGAATAATACACATGTTAATTTACGTAAATTTGGAAGGTCGATCCTATTTAAGACTAAAAAGTTTTTTGCGCTAGAAGTTCTTTTTCGACCGATTATTCATACTACAGCTATATGCAAAAATGGGCTCTAGCTTTAAAGCTTTGAAGAAATGTGTTAAAGTATTTAAAATAAGAATAGGCCAATAAAAAGGACGTTTTCATTAAAAACAAAAAAGTTTTTTTCACTAGAACTAGTGTTTCGTCATCCGACTTCGACCAAACTTAGTGAAATCATGGGAAAGGATAGTAAACTAAGAAATACGTATTTTGGAGTCGATTCCATTAAAAACAATAAAGTTTTTCTGACTAAGACTAGTTTTTCGACCGAACGTTCCTATGACAGCTATATGCTATAGTCATCCGATCCGGCCGGTTCCGACAAAAGTGTCGCGTATATGTACCAAAAGACTTCGTGCAAAGTTTGGTGAGGATAGCTTTAAAACTAACGGAGGAGATGGCATAAAAACAGAAAGACGGACAGAAGGACAGACGGACAGGGCTAAATCAGCTCAGCTCGTCATGCTGATCAAGAATATAAATACTTTATGTGGTCGGAGATGCTTCCTTCAATGTGTTACAAACATCCGCACAATTTTATAATACCCTCTGCAAGGGTATAACAAGAAACAAAGTCGGTAAAGCCCGACTATAGCATACTCTGTACCTGGAAGTGCTGCCCATCACCGTTGCGACCGGTGCTGCCCATAATCGTTTGATTTTCTTATAACTGGACAACCGCTCATCCGATCCTTACCATTCCTTTGGCGGATCGAAAAATAATCTTGATTTCAAAATTTGTCCAGAAGGTTCGAACCTTCTATCTATAAAACTGAGATATGGCGTTTTTTTTTTAAATTGCCGGCGCGGGAGGGGTCGTGTCAAAAATTGAAAATAAACTTGATCTGCGTGCATGTATAAGAAGCGTATGTCCCATACACGTCGAACCTCTATCTCTTTCCATCTCTGAGATCTGTTTGAACATACAGACAGACGGACAGACAGACGTACATGGCTAGATCGAATCGCCTGTTAATGCTAATCAAGAATATATATACTTTATAGCAGACATGCCCAAAAGTAGCATACGGCAGACCACACTTGTTGGTCAGTTTGCTTGCACGCGCAAACGCCAATCACATAAGAGAAAAAAAAACGGTTTTTGTTCGCACACACACGAAATGTTTTTGCATCTGTGTCGTTTTGTATGCCGCGCGCCCTGCATGTTTACGACCATAAATTTCCTATCTTCGGCGCAATTACAAAAACAAAACGCACCCAAAGAGCATACTGCTGGGCATGGCTGCTTTATAGGGTCGGAAATGCTTCCTTCTGGCTGTTACATACTTTAGCACAAACTTAAAATACTCTGTGTACCTCTGGTACAGAGTATAAAAAGTTTTTGTCTTAAAAACTTATTTTTCGACAGTTCATTCGAACTGCAGCTATTTGCTAGAGTCATCCGACTTAGACAAAATTTGTTGAGTTGTGTAAAAGTATACAAAAGAAATAAGAGGTGTGTTCAAAAAGTATCGCTAATTTTGAATTTTCGCGGGCTACGTATATTCGAATTTAGATTTTTTTGTGGCGTTATGTTGGTACTCATGTCTCTCACTTATGCCAACAAGCTCGGCCATTTTGAATGTTCACTTAATTGTTGACAGCTGCTTTGCTTGCACGTGTTTTGGATCGTCTTCGATTTTTACCTATTCAAAAAATTGATCAAAGAACCTGTATCAAATTTTGAGTGAAAAACGAAATTAAGTGCGCGGATGCATTCCGAATGTTGACTGTGGCATACGGAGAAGCTACCTTGGACCGAAGCAACGTTTATCGGTGGTACAAAATGTTCTCAGAAGGCCGAGAATATGTGAACGACGAAGAACGTGCCGGACGCCCGAGCACTTCAACAACAGACGAAAAAATTAATGAAGTGGAGAAAACGGTATTGGCCAATCGTCGAATCACCGTTAGAGAAGTTGTTGAGGACCTAAACATATCGATTGGCTCGTGCCACAAGACCGAAAAAAGCGCGCCAAGTTCGGTCGAATGTGAAAGTTTTGGTGACAGTTTTCTTCGATTGCAGGGGCGTGGTGCATCATGAGTTCTTGCCACAGGAAGAACGGTCAATAAGGAATATTATCTGCAAGTAATGCGCAGTTTGCGCGAAGCAATCCGCCAGAAACGCCCGGATTTGTGGAAGAACAAAAATTGGCTTTTGCACCACGATAACGCCCCTGCTCACACATCGTTGCTTGTGCACGACTTTTTGGCCAAAAACAACACACTAATGATGCCGCAGCCACCGTATTCCCCAGATCTGGCCCCCTGTGACTTTTTCTTGTTCCGTAAACTGAAGAGGCCCATGAAAGGACGACGTTACGCTACGCTTGACGAGATAAAGACGGCATCGAAGGAGGAGCTAAACAAGATAAAAAAAAATATGTTTTTTGAAGTGCTTCGAAGATTGGAAAAACCGTTGGCACAAGTGTATAATATCTCATGGGGATTACTTTGAAGGAGACAAAATAGATATTCATGAATAAATAAATAATTTTTGAAAAAACACAAAAATTCGCGATACTTTTTTGAACACACCTCGTATATGCCAATGTTAAAGACGTTTCCATTGAAAACAAAAAGATTTTTTCACTAAAACCAGTTCTTCGTTCCTATGACAGCTATATGACGACGAACCAAAGGAAAGACGGACATGGCTTATTCAACTCAGATATTAAATATATTGTACTTTATGTGGTCACAGATTTTTTCTTCTATGCGTTACAAACATCTGGACAATTTTATAATACCCTCTGCAAGGGTATAGAAATATGAAATTGAGCTTATACTCAAATTATGGAAATAGTCTACATCAAGGAACTTACCCAAAATCCTTTCATGGCTATCATCATGTTTTATCTCACTACGATTTTTATTTACAGGATTATATTGGCTTACAGATGAAGGATCTGGTGTCTCGACTTTGAATGTTGACTCTTCTTAGTTGTTAGTAATCAATAATCAAATTGTGGGTTAAAAATCATTCTTATTCCTGAAAAGACAGTTTCTTAAGATGTACTTACTTGTCATGACTAAGGCTTTTGAAACTTTAGTTTTGTCTTCCTCGGTAATTGACCCTCCTGAACCTTTGTAGTTATTGCTCATTTGTTTTAACAACTTAACAGGCTCTCCTTGATCAGGCATAATATCATTTATTTGGTTATCTGTCTGTGTAATGAACTTTAATCCATCAGTAACTTGACTTCTAGTAGAATTTATAGCTATTGAAAATATTTTTCTGTTAGAAGATGTCCTGTCCAATCCAAATCTCGTGAGTAACTTACTTGTTTCTTCCATTGATTCTTCAATGTTACTTTCAGTCTCTGCAGTTCTTGTAGTTATGCCACCTACTAAATTTTCGTCGCTATAATAAATATTCTATTCTGGAAAAATATTTTCGTAACATATTCGTACCCAAACTTTCAACAGGTTCTTTTGTTAATTCATTTTCAAATGATTCTGGCTGCTGCAAAATGGGAAAGTCTCCAACGCTGAGTTCACCTTCCGAGCTGGTTTTTTTGTTTTTAATTTTAATCATTTCAATATTTTCACTGATTTCAGCAACAGCTGTTGGAGATACTTCCAAGTCCAATTCTGATTGGTAGTTCAGGATTTTTGGAACATCCTCAACAGCTTCTTTTTCTTCTAAATTGTGTGATTGATCGTCCTTTAGATTGGTGTCTGCAAAAAAACTTATAATTTCGGATGCTTGCTTGAAATATTTCGAGCTTTACCTTGATTTGATTTGGTTGTATTTTCTAATAAAACTTGATTTTGTTTTGTATTTAACGATGTTTCATGTTCTTCGATGCAAGTTGTTTCACTTATTTCATTAGATTTATGGGCAGGTGACATGTTTTCTGAGCGTTCTATGCTTGATTGTGTATCAGCTGGAACTAGCTGAAGCTCATAATCATTTTCCCCTGGAATAACACTTTGAATAACAATTGAATTTCCAACATCTTCTCTTTCATATTGTATCAAATCAACAGCGTCGGTATCCACAGAAATTTGCTTATTGTTGACACTTTCAGTATCGCGGTCCACCATACCAATAATTTGTTCATTTTGCAATCTTGTGTCGCTGCCAGATGAAGGTTGAAATTCCTCCGCAACATCTAAATTTCCGTTGTTTGAGGACGTCAAAGTTGGATCTGCCAAAAAATTAAATATTTGTAAAAAGAGCGAGCTGTTTAAGTCTTTACTTTAATACCCTTGCAGGGTAAATACATCCACAAGTCAGAATTATTATTTTGACAAAAACATTTCTTAAATAAAGCATTATCAGGCATGATCTCAATTCCACTTTCACTGCAACTTTTGGGAAACGGAATTGATGAAACGAAAGCGTTTTTCCCTTTAAAAAGCTATGCTCGTTGGCCGGTGAAATGAAAAGTAATTGGCAGATTACGAACTCGTACTGTTGCCAAATGTATATTAAGTTAATTTTCCTTAAAGCCGGGTATCCAGCAACGCAAAACCAAAAAATTCCTGCCAAAGTTCATATAAAAAAAAAATTGTGCCAGGAATTTTCTGTTTACGATTTCGTTTGTTTAGTATCCAGCAACTTGACCAAAATCCACACATTGTATAGATAGCGGCGTATCGATAGCGGCGTTTCTAAGGCGTATGTGGAACCCAAAACAGCTATTGCACAGCTCAGGAATATATTGTTGACAATTATTTTGGATGTGATGAGCGCATAGATGGAGGCAAATGGGGGGTGGAGAACAAAGCCAACGCCACATAATGTTCATATAAATATAATACAAGATTTAATTTAATTAAATTAATAATAGCGGTTTCTGTTTTGTAATAGTTTCATTCTCCCTTATTGCTACACATGCAGCAGATTCATTTTGCCAAAGTTCTGACTCGGCTGCTGAGCTCTTGTTCTTATCTTGCATTCAAATATAACAGACTTTATTTAATTGGCTCCCAACCATTGAGTCTTATTTTCGGGCCACACTGCATCGGCCCATTAATTTAGAACGAATTGTGAGAGCAATGTTGCTGATGTCGAGGTGTGATGTCATCACACCCGACCGCTCAATCAATAATAAACCACTAGACACGTCGTACTGAAATTAAATCTACAATGGTAGACCGAAGTTGGTTTAACGTTTTTTTGTTTAAATTTATTTAAATTCAAACGGCCAAAATATTTTACTTGGGTTCCACAAACTCAAAATGAATAGCAAATTCCTGGCAAGAATTTTCCGCAGTGCTGGATACAGGCCTTAAATCTGATGATCAATTTAGAATTTGTTTATGGGCCCTGTTCCGGTATTCGAGTCGATTTTCGTGTAAAGCCGGGTATCCAGAAACGCAAAATCAAAAAAATCCCTGCCAAAGTTCATATGAAAAAAATTGTGCCAGGAATATTCTGTTTACGATTTCGTTTGTTGTGTATCCACCAACTTGAACAAAATCCACACTTTGTATAGATAGCGAAAATCAGCTATTGCACAGCTCAGGAATATACTGTTGACAATTATTTTGGATGTGATGAGCGCTTAGATGGAGGCAAATGGGGGTGGAGAACAAGGCAAACGCCAGATAATGTTTATATAAATATTACTGCGGTTTCTTTTTGTAATAGTTTCATTCTCCTTTATTGCTACATATGCAGCAGATTCATTTTGCCAAGATACTGACCCGGCTGCTGAGCTCATGTCCTTATCTTGTATTTAAACATAACATACTTTATTTAATTGGCTACCAACCATTGAGTTTTATTTCTTCTCGGGCCACCTGCTCTGCCATTGGTCCCATAATTTAGAACGAATTGTGAGACAAATGTAGCTGCTGTCGATGTGTGATGTCGTCACACCCGACCGCTCAATCAATAATAAACCACTAGACCGCGTACTGAAATTAAGTCTACAATGGTAGACCAAAGTTGGTTTAGCGTTATTTTGTTAAAATTTAATTAAATTCAAGCTTGGCCATAATATTTTACTTGGGTTCCACAAACTCAAAAAATAGCAAATTCCTGGCAAGAATTTTCCGCAGTGCTGGATACTGGCCTTATTCAGCAACTTAAACACACTTTGTATAGATAGCGACGTATCGATAGCGGCGTATCGATAGCGGCGTTTCTAAAGCGTGTGTGGAACGAAAGACAGTAATTGCACAGCTCAGGAATATATTATTGACCATTATTTTGGATGTGATGAGCGCATAGATGGAGGCAAATGGCGGGTGAAGAACAAAGCAAACGTAATTAAATTAATTATAACGATTTCTGTTTTGTAATAGTTTCATTCTCCCTTATTGCAACACATGCAGCAGATTCATTTGACCAAGGCTCTGACCCGGCTAATAGATTTTATTTAATTGGCTACCAACCATTGAGTCTTATATCTTTTCGGGTTACACTGGAGAGTCTTGCTCAGCCTTCGGCCCAATAATTTAGAACGAATTGTGAGACCAATGTGACTGAAGTCGAGGTGTGATGTCATCACACCCGAGCGCTAAATCAATAATAATCCACTAGAAGAAATGAATCTACAATACTAAACCGAAGTTGGTTTAACGTTATTTTGTTTAAATTTAATTAAATTCAAACTTGGCCAAAATGTTTTACTTGGGTTGCACAAACTCAAAATAAATAGCAAACTAGGGACCGATGTCACAATGTTGAAGAAAATTAATCCTTCCCAAAATGGCGAGATGTGCCACTCTCCATAACGGAGATAGCAGAGCCAAATATGCAATACGAAGAGATAGTTGACGTAATGACTGGTCTGGGTGAAAGGCAAACTTGGAAGAAAGGGACGAGGATCTATTGAGACAGGAAAAAGGAAAGAAATATTCAGACAGGACTTGGAATGCCAAAGACGTAGAAATTGGAGCGGTAGATAAGGCCCTATTATAGAAGTAACCCCAGGAACAACATCGATTGCATGTCAATTGGAGGGTAATGAAGATTCAATGTCAAAATCTGGAAGCAAGCATCTGTAAAACAAAGAAGATGTGTAGTACCCAATACGGCATGTATAACGAAAATATATTGTTATATTTAGTTTACTTCCAGACCCCATTAGAGGAACATCGAATAAATATTATTTATAACATCGGGGGAAAATCCAAGTTTTTACAAGAATAAATGATGTATTTCTTAGAATATCATTTAAAGTAATTCAAAATTTTACTCTTAATCGATATGTGTTTGCTTTTCTTAATTATTTACTGGTTATTTGTTGTTTAAGAACCAGTTTTGCTTCAGATTGCAATCGTGCAGTTATTCTTAGGCCCGTTTTCTCATGGTCCTGTTTTTGCAAATCCAAGTGGGTTTTACGGGTTTGCATAGCTCATGGTCAAAATGAGCAGTGCAAATTCTGCAAATCCACCTAGACTTGCAAAAACAGGAACAAGAGAAAACTGCCCTTAGAAATGTAAATTGTAAAGAAAACATGCTCTTAGAAATAAACTGACAAATATATTTTTTATAACCTCACTTGAAGTTTGTAGGCCGATATCTCGATATCCAAACTAAGGATTCTTTAATGATCAAGGAAAGAAAAAACGGTAGATTAACTTTTGATTTTTCGTTCAGGGTGGACTGTTGTGTGGAAACGTCCATAAATAAAAGTTAATTTTCAAAGATGAAATCTTCATAGAAGTGGTAAAAGTTTGTTAACCATAGTATAAGTATTCTAAAACGTTTGAATTAAAAAAATTTTTTTTGAATTCAGATAAGTTAACTTAAGGCAAATCTGAAAGTTAAGCACAGATATTTATTTCAAAAATATAAGAGCTATAAGACAAGTATTCCTTATGGCAACAATGCAAAAAGTATTTTTTATGGTAAAATGTTGCACGCTGTTTTTGACTCTGCAATGCCCATTATCATTCTGGAAACGAAGTCCTTCATTGAACTTTTTGAGAATAGCAGGCAAAAAGCGGCTAAGAAATTGTATGGCCAATATATCATCCTTGACAACATCAAAAAAATCTAAGTCTTCTGCAAACTATTTTTGCACCACAGCAGATATTTGGTCAGGAAACCACAAAAGCTTCCTTGGGTACACCATTCAATGGCTTACGGACAACTTGAAGGGCAAATCGGCAGCCTTGGCATGTAGAAGGATTTCTGGGGTTCACGCCACTGAAAAGATTGCGCAGATGATAACTGAAGTCCACACTGCCTTTGGTTTAAACAGCTCAAGCATTGCTTTGACCGTAACTGACAACGGTTCCAATTTTGTAAAGGCATTTAAAGATTACTGAATAGAAAAAACTTTTTTGAAGATTGAAACGATGAGTGTTTGCCTAAGCATCAGAGATGTTGTAACCATACTCTGAATTTGCTCGCTTCAGCTGATTTCGATAAAATTTTGGAAAATGTGCATCCACTGTCAATCCAGCATAAGATGGTAATTATATCAAATGTTAAATGTGTATTTTGTCTACATTCTAGCCACAAAGCTGGTGCCAACAGCAGAGAGGGGTGACCGGGTGTAAAGTTTATTCAAAAAAAAAACTTCTCATTAAATGTTCCGAGGCGGGATCGAACCCACAACTTCTTGCACAGCGGTCGCGCACACTAGCCGCTGAACCACCCGGCCACCCAAAAAAGAAGAGCTAGAGCAAATAAATTTTGTATGTGGACTCCTATTGTCCCTACGCAGATCAAGTTTATTTCAAATTTTTGCCAAGCCCCCTCCCGCTTCCGCACTAAAAAATGTTGAATAGTTCCAACAATTTTAAAGTTATCAAAATTTTGGAGCGTAGTGGATATGACCAATATCTACAATCTCTAATGGCAGATATAAAAGGTAGAGCTATAAATGGCAGAGTTATAAAAGTTAGGGAAAATATTGCATACTTTACTGCGCAGTATGCGCTTTTTGCTAACTTAACGTTGCAATGATCACATCAATGTTAATAGTCTTTTAATTACCCTGAGTACCTCTCGTTTGTTTTGAATTTGTAATCATCAATCACAAAGCAGACAGCTGCTTAAATAATATAAAGATGTTAACATTTATGTTAATGCTCTGTTAATTAACATGTGGTATGGCTATTAAACAGATCTTTCCCTGAGTAACGGGTACATCAAAGACGGGCAGGACCAACTTTAACTTGCGCTCTCGTTATTATTTATTTTCTAGCAATCAAAAATAAAAAGAAACACTTGGCAGAATTCTCAAATCTGGCCACACTTGACCAAAATAAACGAATTGCCATTATTGGTATTTTGGTTGAAGTGTATACTTTGCTAAAGTGAACACTTTTGAAGGTACCCAGTATATTACAGTAGTGCTTGGCCGACTTTCTTAATTGTTTAAGCGCAGTTTCCACTCGCCGCGGAATATTACACGCGAAATAGACGATGTTTCGCAGATTCTTAACAGAGTCTGCCAAACTGCTGTTATCAACATGATAACCGGAATTTTGATGTCGATAGTCTTTTCAAAGTAACCTTGCACTGTTATAACGCTATTAACATTTAAATATGCTGTTGGTAAACAAAACAAATTGGATGTTATGATTTTAATTAAAGTGAAGTTGATTAATTAATGATGCACAAAAGTGCAGAACTCGCACAAAAATATTTTATGTTCAATTTGAATATATTTTTTTTCATTCAATAAAATGAAAACAAATTATTATTTCTTATTATTATGCCTTCTAGCAATCTTTAGAGTTATCACAATGACCCCCAATTGAACGTTGTTTAAAATGGGGTGCCTAAAGGTCAACATTATTAAATGCTTCAGTCCCTGCTGCTTAGATTGATTGGGAGACCAAGCTCTCAATGGCACACAAATTCCTCTCGGCTACCAATGTTCTTGGCGATCGGTTGCGCCTGCGAACTTTAAATCAATGGCTCTGGACTCCGTCAAAGAAGGTTAATCCAATGGAACGCCACCTGAGCTACCTGTCAGGAAGCGCTTTGCAGATGGCATTTGGTGTGGCACCGGTTGCTGTCCTTCAGCGCTACCCAGACAGCCTTGCACTCCATCACTTGAAATATATAAATTTAATCATAAATAATGTTTTAACATGTAGCGGCATGACTTACCACTTTTGTCAAGCTTCACACTTGCTCTTATCTTTCATTGCGTTTATTAAATAAAGTTTATCAACATTAGAAAATGCCTGTGATCGTCGCTTTCTGGCAGATTCTTTTTTTGGTGCGACTATGTTTGTGCTTCTCACACAATTTCCGCGAAATGAGGCGTTAACAGCACTACGGAATCGCGACACGGAAAATTAACGCAGCAGGTTGTTTATTTGGGGTTTTTTCTTTTCGCGGCATTTCGCGCCAAGTGTCGCTTTATGAAAAAAATGTAGAAAATAACATTTAGTACATGTTTTGGAAGAAAAAGGAGATCAAAAGCCGGGTAGATCGATTTTTGTCATATTTAAAGAGACGTTATTTCTAACTCCAACTTTTTGATGGTTTTTTAACATTCGCTATGATGTTTTGGAAATTACATCTCTTACTTATTTTGCGCGAAAATAGAAATTAAAGCCCAAGTAATTAAATTTTAGTCAAATATTCTACCTTAATCATGTAAACCTTAAGCATACATACCGAATTCATTCTTTCTTAATGCATCTCGATTTTGATTGAGTAAGATTGTTTGTAAACTGTTTATTTCCATGGAATGCATAGAAATTTCCTTGATGTTTGAAATGGTGCGTATGGGTGATTCCACTGGGTTCGCCCCATCATTATCCGAGAATATATCTATTCAGAAGAATTCATACTTATATATATTACAAACACATATTATATATTTTTTAAGGGCACAACCTGCTTGAACATTTGGGATGATTGCCTCTCTCGGTGCATCTGTTTCCATATTGCGCAATTTGGATATAGTTTCAGTAGCATTTTCCAAAGGGTCCTCTACTTCATCAGATTTCATCACATTTAAATTATCCGGTTCAAGCATTTTCTCATCCTCATTTAGTTTTAGTCCTTGAGTATCAGCTTTATTTTGCGGTTTCTCCAACGATTTTTGACTGATTGCAGTTTGTATTAAATCTGACCCTTCATTTTTTGCAGATTTCAGTTCTGTTGACGGTTCATGCGTTTTCTCATCTTCATTTAGTTTTAGTCCTTGAGTATCTGCTTTATTTTGCGGTTTCTCCAACGATTTTTGACTGATTGCAGTTTTTATTAAATCTGACCCTTCATTTTTTGCAGATTTCAGTCCTGTTGACGGTGGAGCTGATATTAATTCGTCATTTAAATTATCTGGTAAATGAAAAACAAAATTGATTAAAGATGACCGTTGACGCATAAAAACAACAAGAAATGTCACAACAACAAATGTCACATCAACAAGCTAACGAACTAATGCCTCATGAGAGTACAAAAAGCCGAAAGCACGCGACGTGAGAGGGCAAGCCGAACACACGTATTCTCTCTCTCTCTCTCTCTCTCTAAGCGTGTGTCTGCTGCGACGCCGGCAGAACTATGAGTTGACATTTTGGGCACCACTGCTTTAAACTGAAAATCCCCGAACTGAAAATTTTAACTGAAAATCCCCGAACTGAAAATTTTAAGATTTGAAAAGTATTTGGCTCAAGACTACAAGAAATACAATAGAAAGAATTTCTAATCAAAAACTAAAACTTGACGTATTAGGGTTTAGTTGACCCGCCCAATGTATTTTGTAATGTTTGCGGTATAAAAGATTCTAAACTAAAGCAAAGATCCAAACAAAGAAACAACAAATAAGAAAATATTTGAACTTAAGAAAAATATAAAAATGAAGACAACAGACAATAATTCAAATAAAATCACGCGAAGTGCTCTGGGCAATATATTGTTAATTTATATATTGTGCTTCCTTTTTAAAATCTGTCCACAATTTTGTTTTGGCAGTTGCTTTGTTGGAGAGGGTACTAAGCTTATGGAGTGGTTCGTTGGTGAATCTTTAGGGGGTAGTACAATCTGCCAAAAGATAATAATCAAATCGTTCCCATTGAAAATGGGAAAAGGGGGATCATGAAGTTGTGCAAAAGTATGTAACAGGTAGAAGGAAGCATTTGCGACCCTATAAAGTATATATATTCTTGATCAGCATCAACAGCCGAGTCGATTTAGCCCTGTCCGTCCGTCTGTCCGTACGAACGCGTGTTTCTCAGAGACTATAAGAGCTGGACTACAGCTCCCTTACTTGTTTTGTATTTGAAAGTTAATAAATGAAGTTAATAAAAAATTCAAAACCTTTTATTTTGGAACTATGACGTCGGTTGAAAAGTTTCTGACCTTCGAAAAGTGCATGGAAAAAACCTCAACATCAAATTTAGCAAAAAAGTAAACATTTGACGAAATGAACATTTTTTTTTTGGTACTTTTACTTTGTAGTCTAGTGTACAATAAATACATTAAAAATGTGTGTATCTAAAAGTTGGAGGTTCAGGCCAGAATGACGACAATCCTGAGTCGTTCGAAACCTCTTTGAACAAAATCGGTCCAGATGTTTTGGCTGTGGGGCAGCCATTTTGAAAAACGTGGATTCGAAAAAAACCCGATTAAAGTGTGCAGTTGCTAGAATATATGGGTTACTTAAAGGCCTATATCTTCTAAACTAGTTCGAGGTTTTGAACATCTTTTTGGGGCAATATTTTTGAATATGTGAGATATGAAAATATGCAAAAAAAGGAAAATTTTTTTTCGTCGCTACTTGTAATACCCCCTTAAATGTTACTCTACTACGCGTTTTTTTTTTTGCCGAAAAGTACCATCTCTAAAAAAGCCTTTACACTTGTCATATAACTCTAAAGAGATTCTCTGTCGATGGTGTAACAGCAAAGCAAATATCTCTAAATATCTCCAAATCTTGTTGTCTTCTTGTTGTCAAAGCTCCGTCAAAATAGGTAAAGACCGCTCCGAGCCTTTCGATACCAAAAGAGGTTTTAGGCAGGGTGATACCTTATCGTGCGACTTCTTTAATCTGCTGATGGAGTACATACTGCGCCAGTGCTCAAATGCCAACAGAACGGGCACCATCTTTACCAGAGATAACGTGCTACTTGCATATGCCGATGATATTGACATCATCGGCAAAAGCGAATCTGTGGTAAAAAAGGCGTTCTCAGAGATAGAGAAGCAGTCAAAACTTATGGGCTTAGCGGTAAATGAGGATAAGACAAAGTACCTACAATCAACGCGCAGTGAGTCTACGCTTGGACAATCTGTTGCAATGGGAGACTACAACTTCAAGGTTGTTAAGGAATTTGTCTACCTCGGAACGACGATAACCAGCGACAACAACACCAGTCTGGAAATCCGAAGAAGAATTACTCTTGCAAACCGATGTTATTACGGGCTCAATAAGGAGTTCAAGAGCAGAGACCTCTCTCGGAAAACGAAAATTGCGCTATACAAGTCGCTTATCATCCCAGTCCTGCTATACGGCGCAGAAGCATGGACAATGACAAAAGAGGATGAGGCGGCAATTGGCGTGTTCGAGAGAAAAGTTCTTCGGAGGATTTATGGACCTCTAAACGTTGGCGGCCGGGAGTGGCTCAACGGTTAGTGTGCGCGACTGCTGAGCATGAGGTCGTGGGTTCGATCCCGCCTCGGAACATCTAATGAAAAGTTTTTTTCTTTGAATAAAACTTTATACCCGGCCACACCAGTTACTTCCTATTTACCCGTCTACAATTGGCGTCTATCAAATCTTCACAATAATCCAGGCTCAAACCAAAAATTTGCAAATTTCGCAATATTTTGGACCGTGTAATCTACAGCTTCCATTTAACATGCCCGCATTGTAATATAAGCAGTAAGCGCTTTCATAAATACTCATAAAGTTATTTTGCAAATTTCGCGATTTTTGGACCTTGGAAACCTTATCGGGCATGCGTTGCCCAAAGTTTTATGGCAATTGGATGAACAATACAGTTTTTGAAATTTCGCGTTTTTATGACTATTTCCGGCCCGTTTCTTCAATTTAGATACCTTCGTGGGCAAGCGTACAACCATTCCACAATGCTTCATCAAAATCGAACATTTTTCAAATTTCTGGGTTCTTGGACCATTTTCCGCCCATATCTTCTACTTGGAAACCTTTCCGGGCAAGCGTCGAGCCGCTATCCAAAGATTTACCGAAACCGCAAATTTTGTAATTTTCGCGGTTTTTGGACAATTTTCTGAAAATTTCTTCAACTTAGAAAACCCCCGAGCAAGCGTTCAATTTATTCCCCAAAGTTTGATTGCAATCGGATGAATGGTATAATTTTGCGAATTTCGCGATTTTTGGACCTTAGAAACCTTCGCGGCCAAGCGCCTAACCATTGACCAAAATTTCATCGCAATCGGATGAACGGTATAGTTTTTGAATTATCGCGGTTTTTGGACTATTTCTCGTGCATTTCTTGAAATCAGAATCCTCCAAGATTTTATAACAAACGAACATTTTCATTTTCAAGTTTGGAAATAAAAAATAATCAGAGGGAGAATCCAGCTCCTTTTAATTTTGGTTGGACTAAGACCTTTTTATATGAAAGTATTGTATCACATAACGATGACGACCAATTTTGTCCATGTTTGCAAATCAATAACAAGCGTTCTCTATTAAAATCGACAAAAAAAACTGTGCAAGATAAAGGCACCAAACTTCAAACTTAAGTTTTTAATAGTCGGTACTTTCCCTTTTTAATATTTTTTGTGAACATTTTCCAACACTGCTGTGCCATTTCGGCCATTTCTGGGATGGCCCTCGTAACATACTGCGAAAAGTTCGTGAAGATCGGTTCGTAGGTTTAGACGCCCATAATTGACAAACATACAAACTTACAAACATACTTTGATTTTTATATAGATGTATAGATGGTGACACGTCTGTTTAACACACATACAATTTCATCCAACACACAAACTCATCACAACACAAAATCTGCACGTGCCATTTCAACACAAGCAAATTCTACACTATGCAATTTTAACACAAGACAATTTTTTCATATTCAATTCCCACACATGTCAATTTAACACATGTCAAAAATAAAACAAGAAATTTTAACACAATTTAACTTTAACTGACTCTGGTAATTCATCTCACCAATTTATTATTTTCCACAATTTAAACATCAACATAGCTCTGATCATCAAATCGACAATTTAGTTATTTTGGTGTTTTTATTGATTTGAAATCGTTTAGTCGCAGATTTCAATGTGAACAAACCAAAAATAGTAAACTTTAATTGTTAAAAATATTATTTAAAATGTCGCTCCATTTGTCAATAGTCAAAGAGGTAAACCCCAATTAGTTCATAAAGGATACGTTTATAATTTTTTACGAGTGGGCAAAAGACAAAATGCAATGGAGATGTGTGGAATACACTAGTAAATATAAATGCAAGGCCAGCGGCGCATTTTTTTAACAGGAACACATAAAACTATATTACTTTGACGGTTCTCTTTGTCATTTAAATTACTTCATGTCTAGAAGGTACAGACCTGTGGCAGATATAAGCTTTTTTCAAAATTTCGGGGGGCGGGAGGGGGCGTGGCCAATATTTAAATTAATCTTGATCTGCCTGCAAGTATGTAAAGCATATGTCCCATGCATGAACCTCTATCTCTTACCATCTCTGAGATCTGTATGTTCATACGGACAGATGGACGGACGTACAGACGGACATGGCTGTATCGACTCGGCCGTTGATGCTGATCAAGAATATATGTACTTTGCAGTTACATACTTTTGCACAAACTATATATTCTCTGTGTACCTCTGGTACAGTATACTCTGTAGAGCTCCAGAATAACGCGCTATCATTGTGGCAACCGCCAAAATTGTAATTTAATCGTGCACTCTTATTGGGTCATAATTTACTACTCTCGTAGTTTTGCTTATTTTACATTGACGAGTGTTAAATTTGTATACGATGAATTTTTGTGATGAAATGACGTGTGTTAAATTAACGCGCAGAAATGTATTCGGGTTATACACACATGGAACCTTTGTACCCTTTTCTTTTTAACGAAGAAAAATTGAATTGCGCTGCAAAACAAAAATGGATTTTGAAATATTTGCTCAGTTCCATCCTTATTAAGCGCTAGGCAATGTGAAGGAATGAGGGGTCCACGGAAAAAATTCGCAGCTTGTCGCAAACGCTTTCACTTACATTAGGGCAAATAACTTTCAGTTTTATTCTAAGTCCCGTCTTGAAGGTCATAAGATCAGTTTAAATCAATTTGTTAGTGCTCAAGTTGTTGTGTGTTAAATTGACGAATGATTACATTGAACTGTGTTAAAATTGGTTGTGTAAGACTTGTATTGTGTTAAAATTGTAATGTGTTAAAGTTCCTAGTGTTAAATTTGTGCTGTGTTAAATCGACGTGTGTTTTATTTTATTATAAAAAATTGTTTTGTGTTGAAATGACTTGTGTTTAATCGACGTGTTAAAATTGTTTTGTGTTAAACAGACATGGAACCATATTCTTGATCAGCATCAACAGCCGTGTCGATTTAGCCCTGTCCGTCTGTCCGTCCGTCTGTCTGTATGAACGCGTGTTTCTCAGAGACTATAAGAGCTAGAGCCACAAATTTTTGAATGTAGGTAGGTGTATACCCGATTCAATACGAGTTTGTTTCAGATTTGGAAAATTCCTCCCCCTCCCCCCTTTAAGCGCAAAAAACTGTCAGAGCCACAATTTTTAAGATAGACCTTCCAAATTTTATATATATCAAGTAAGGCCCAATATATATCTATTCTGAAAAGATCGCTAAGATCGGACAGTAAACGCCGAAGTTATGTACGAATCAATTTTGCTTGTGGGAGAGAGGGGGGGTCTTGCATTGTCAGTTATCGCGGCCGCATGCCATGCGTGTGTGCGTATGTTACAGTGTGTGTGTGTATGTGTGAGTGTGTGTATATGTTTATGAAAACACAAAAAGTCAAGGGAACAGGGTATTTTGTAGTCGGGACACTCGACTACAGCTCCCTTACTTGTTTCTTTTGTCAACTTTATTTGAGTGTCATACTAAATGCAACTGCATTTATTGTTTTGAGCTTCATAGTACTTAGTGGAAAGATGTAATGCATAATAATTCAAATTTGAATTGTCAGCTGCCATTCACATGTTCACGAAACTGTAATATATGTACATATCATATGACGCGCAGAAAAAAATATGTACATTTCGAAATATGTGATCATAGTGGAAATAGGCTATAGGTTGTATTAGGTTGTATGTAAGTAACAAGACAATCTGTGGCTACTAGATCTCGTCGTAATGTTCTCTCGAATTGAACTCACTTGGCATTAAGCAATCGATTTCATTTGCTCAAACGAATTCGAGTTTTTTGATATCAGATCTAGTAACCGTAGACATATTTTTCAGCTTCTATACAACGTTATTCAATTTGGATGCAAATTGTTAACGTTTACACGAAAATCGACTCGAAAACCGGTACAGGGCCCATAAATTTTGTTTATCCATTTTCATTTACAAGCACTTTAATTTCGATAAATTTTTTCATTTTGAAAAAGTATGTATTTTTTTCTACGTTTTGGCCCATAGCATTAAAAGCCCTCACCAATCACATTTGTGCCTGAAAACGAAACTTTTCGCCAGGTTACTTCTTTCTAAATAACAACTCGACCGATTTGTTTTTCATATCGATTTCCGTGCTCAGCGTGCCAAAGTACTTTAGAAAAAGTTGGTTTGGTGAATTGGGGGAAAATGCTGTCCTATACTTCGATTTCAAATCAATCGGTTAAAAAAAAAAAATCGGAAAAACACGTGTCCAATTATTTCGCATACTATGCTTACAAACCGAATTTCAAGTCAATCGGAAGAAAAATAAGATTTTCCCCATACAAACTTTTCCGACGCTTTTCCGAGAGGAATTTTCCAAGACCCCGCCTTAGAACGCACTTTCATCACATAAGGAAACTCCTGTCCAAATTTCAGCCCTCTAGCTCTTACCGTTTAGGCAAGACATGCCCAAAAGTAGCATATGGCAGGGCACTCTCCAATACTCACAAAGAAAAGCACCAATACATCGTTGATGGTCAGTTTGCTTGTACGCACAAAAGAAAATCAAATTAAAGAAATAACCCGGTTTTTGTTCTATGCGACGCACACACACACTCGAAATGTTTGCATGTGTGTCGTTTTGTATGCAGCGCGCCCTACATGTAAAAGACCATAAATTTTCTATCTTCGGCGCAATTACAAAATCAAAACGCAGCCAAAGAACATACGGCTGGGCATGGATGGTTTAGGCTGTGCGATTGTTGCCAATCAGTGAATCAGTAAGTCAGTCAGTCAGTCAGAACAAACTATTTTATATTTATAGAGATGAAAGTGAACGTATGTTTGAATGTTTGTATATTTGCCCTTTATGGGCGTCTAAACCGATTTTGACGAATTTTTTACAGTAAGTTAATGTCGATCAGGAGAGTGTAGGCTATGTCTTATGTCTGTGAAATGGGTCAAAAACTGCAAAATTTGCAAAACTATACCTTTCATCCGATTGCAATGAAACGTTGGAGAACGGTTGAACGCTTCCCCGGGAAGGTTTCTAAGCTGAAGAGATTTGCGTAAAATAGTAAAAAATTAACCGCGAAATTTCAAAAACTTTGGTCAATGGTTGAACATTTGCCCGCGAAGGTTTCTAAGGGCCAAAAATTCGCGAAATTTGCAAAATTACCTTATGACTATTTATGAAGCGCTTAATGTTTATAAATATTACAATGCAGACGTCGGTAAACAGAAGCCGTAGATTTCGAGGTCCAAACTATTGGGAAATTTGCCATTTTTTTAATTACAATTGTTAAGCTTTGATAGACGGCAATTGTACACGGGAGGAATAAACCAAACGGTCAAAGAGGCCACGGAATTTGCAAAACATTCATGAGTTTAGAGCAGGCATGCCCAAAACAAGCATAGGGCAGAGCATTCACCAACACTCTCAAAGAAAATCACATTGAAATTGGGTAAGGCAACAACAAAATCACACAAAATTGTTGTTGGTCAGTTTGCCTGCGCCAATCAAAGAAAAGAATAAAACCGGTTTTTGGTCAACGCGTCGCACACACACAAAATGGTTTGCATGTGTGTCGTTTTCTATACCTCGCGCTCTGCATATATACGACCATTGACTTCCTATCTTTGGTGCAATTACAAAAACAAAACGTAGCCAAAGTGCATGAGGCTGGGCATCGCTGGTTTAGAGCAGTGATCCCCAGCCATGGGGGCGGAACACAATCGAAAATTTACAACGAATGCTTGCCGAAGTAATGCATCAGTGAGTGTTAAAGAGAGGCAGAGAGACTCTTCTTCTTGGAAGAAGAAGGGTAAATTAAAAATTAATGTTTTTGTGAAGTAGTCACCAGTTAAGAAAAAATTGTTTATATATTATTTATATGCTTATAGTCCGCAAACAAGGTCTTCGACGGTGAATCTAAAAACGTCATTCGGTCTATTATCTGTTTATCTTTAGTTTATGGCCTATCAAATGTGATAATACATATCGCATTTTTTCCAAGCATGTTATCATCTTTTACGGCGGTGTCCCAGAAATCTCCAGCCAAATTCCAACCCAAAACCAATTCTCGGTGTCCTAGAAATCTCTTTCGGTTGGTTTCAAATCTCTAGTGATTTGGTTAGAGATTTTGCTATTTTAAACTATTTTAAAAAGCAAAAGTAGTTTTGGAAATCTAAACTAAATTAGTTTACTGGATAGGCTGCATCAAATAAATAACATGATTTATTTGATTTAATATTGAAATTTGCTTTTTTACTAATTTTTTCGCAAAACCAACCGAAGGCCAAAACCGCGTACCAGTGGCGCCATCTACCTCCTCAGTAGCGCCGCATGGGAAATTTGTCAACAACAAACGAGCCAAGGGATGGAAAATGTTGCTTTATGATTGGCGCGAAAATAATTTTAAATTTTTAATTTAAGTTATAAAATTAGTATGAATCGTAACACTTATGCCACAGCTAACAGATTTCCGTTTAACATCATTTTAATTCAAAACTAATAAGGGAAATTTATAAGGAAATTTTTTTGCGTGACGCAGCCCTGTTTTGTGAGATGGACAATTATTATGTGCCCAATTGGACCAATTCTCTTTCCCACTAAGAAAATGAAATCTCTTGAAGTTCTGGGACACCGACGGATTTTTCGAGAGATTTGCAAACCAACCGAAGACAAAATCTCTAGAGATTTCCAGGACACCCCCGTTAGTGACACTTTTTATGAGTCATAAATTAAAAAATCTTAGAAAATTCTACCTTGTAGTTTTCCATACAATAAAGAACGCCCGCTCATTTAGAATTTAGAACGAATTTTTTTCTCTAATAGACTTCGTGCAAAGTTTCATTAAGATAATTTTCAAAGTGACGGAGGATATATCATAGAAACAGACGGACGGATTTCTTTAAATCTCAACTCAGCTCTTCATGCTGATCTACAATATATATTGTAACGAACCTCGGCCCCGACGGCGAACTTTTTTTGACCGGCTTGGATTGTTCTTGCACTCTGATTTGCTTAGCTTGCCTGGCGAACGGCGGAATCACATTTCCCCCTTCACCTAATAAAATAAGTCTCCATTCGGCTAACCGCTCCACGGCGGAGTTCTTTTTGTGGTCGGAGATGCTTTCTTCTGTGAGTTAAAGACATCTGGACAATTTCAATAAACTCTCTGGAATGGTTATTCCTTATTGCCCCAGACTTAATCTTAATTATAAAAATGTTTCACAAATGTAGCTTAAGTTGCTTTATCCCGCGCCGCATTATCGAAATTCTGTTATCCTAAATCATAGGGGTATTTTTGTTTTTAGTTAACCGCAAAACCATTTAATTATCTAAAAGAATATAATTATGGTGATCCTACATATTTAACGATATGTTGTGCATGTAATTTTCTAAGATATTTACCACTTTTTCTTAGAACAAAGCGACTCGCTTTTGGTTTGAATAGTTTCATCAAAGTATTTCTCCGGAAAATTGACGTAATCATTCTCAACCTCATCATCCTCCTTAATGGTTTGTTGGTGGACGCATTCTTCGTAATTGTAGCCTCCAAGCTCGATATGTTCACCTGCCGATTCCGTGGAAAGGAGTGCCGTCGAAGCAGATGTATATGAGCCCGCCTCCGAAGCATTGTCGTTTACGTCATCGCCTTGTTCTAGCGCAGCAGGAGTATGCCTCTTGGCTCTTCGTGCCCTAATTAACCTTCGAAATGCTCGTTGGATAATAAAGGCGGCTGCCGAGAGGGACACGCTGTCTTGTTCAAATCGTGCTTGCCTGCGCTTCCTATATAGCCGGTAATGATGTTGAATAACGTAGACGGCTTTAATATATTTTACGGAACTATAATGTTCGTTGTGATTCCCGGTTGACCCTTCGGTGGACTGTAGAGCTCGTTTTTGACTCAAATAACGACGGATTTGCCTTTGGATCAATGAAATCGCACTGATGTACTCGCAGCTGTTGTATTTGGTTTTTATATTTTTTTCGTCTGCGCTAATGTTTTTCTGCTTGAGATACTTGCGAATATGTTTTTGAATAATGCAAACTGCTTTTAGGTAGTTAGCAGTGCGACTATCTAGACTATTTGCTTTATTTGTATTACTTGGCAATGTACTTGCTTCGATATTGGGACTACTAGGCAATTCCGCTTGAACTTTTGAAGCACTAGCGCTTAAAATACGACCACATTCACAAGTCACCTTCTGAGCAGAGCCCAAATTTTCTTTGCCTTCCAGGTACTTTTCGTACTTTGTGTACTTAGTTGACTCATTTGGGTTGGACTTTGCAATGGAAAGTTGTTGAAAATATTCCTTGGCAAAGATGTAAATGTTGCCTGGGTTCTCCTTTAGGACGGCTTTAATGAATTGCTTGATTAGCTCCGTTAGATTTTCGGGAATTATGTTGAATACAAGCGACAGAGGCACCTGCTGTCGGATGCGGTTTCTCATTATGATTTCATAACTTTGCACTGGCTCGTACTTACGCACCGGATGGTGCATTTTGTCGCAAACAATTGTTTCAAAAAATTGAGCGGAGAACTTATAAAGATTAGTCGGCTTTTCGCGTAACACTTCTTTTTGTATAGACTTTCATTAACTCCCGTAATCCTTCAGGAACCCTGGGTAAATTGGTCGTTGCCATATTGAAAAAGGTAGAATAAAAACGAAGTATTCACAAGCAACGTTGGATCAATACTGACGGAGAAAAAGTTAGCCGTTGTGCCTGGAAACAACCATTGTCAACTGTTGCCATGTGCACAAAGCCACAACATTTCAGCAGCTGACGTTGCGATTACTTGTTGATTCTAAGGCATTTCAAAGGAACTGAGGTCAACTTGGCCAGTGCCGAAGTTTTTATACTCTTTAAAATGTATGTTCGATTCCTAGATACTTTATAAAATTGTTATTCAAGTTGCCATACTCTTTGGCACGTAATAAAAAATTAACTTTGAAACTGGTTTCCATTTTCAAAATGAAAAAATTATTCTCCTGTATTTTGAACCTATAGACAAGGTCATCCAGATAGGCAAAGATGATTTCATTTGACTTTTAAAGGTCTATTAGTTTACAACGCACAGACACATTAACGCCGATTCCGAACGACAAGAACTTGAGAAGCTTTTTGATGGCTGCCTACTTCGCAGCGCACACTCATGAGGCATTAGTTCGTTTGCTTGTTGATGTGATATTTGTTGTTGTGCCACTAATCTAAATATACATACACTAGCAAATATCCCGGCTTGCTTCGCTGCGCCGCCGTCAGTTAAGATATTTTAACCGATAAGAGTATCAGTTTTTCTTTTCCGACTTGGGGGTGGATTTCACAAATCGGAAAATATTTGACCGTATCTTCCGCGGTTAAAAATAAAGTCTCTCCTGACATTTCCGATCTTGGTGGTGAACTTTTCAAATTTAAAGCTTACAAACACAATTTGATAAAGATCGGCCAACAAATAACATTTTCTACCAATTCTCCAACCATTCTTCAATGTTGCATTGCATCCGGATGAACGCTTTCAAATTTCGCAGATTGTGCACCATTTTCCGCCCATTTCTTCTGCTTAAAAACCTTCCGGGCAAGCGTCTAGCCAATCCCCAAAGTTTCACCGAGATTAAGAATTTTGCAAATATTGCGGTTTTTGGACCATTTTCCACCTCCATGTCCACCTACAGGTCCACCTCCATGGACACCTCCATGGCCACCTCCATAGCCACCACCACACTCCATGGCCACCTCCATGGCCACCTCTATGGTTACCTTCATGGCCACATCAATGGCCACTTTCAGGTCCACGTCCACTTCCACGTCCAGGTCCAGTGCCAGCTCCAGGTCGAGGTCCAGGACCCGCATACAGCCAGTACAATGAAAAACGGCAGCCCGAGTTATTTCTTATACTATCCTTACAAACCAAGTTTGAAGCCAATCGTATGAAAATAGGTTTTTGTCTGCTGAGTTTCCGACCCTAAGGTCAAATTTTCCAACTTCAGAAAATAACATTACAAATTATATCACTTACTATCCTTACAAACCGAATTTCAAGTCAATCGGATGAAAAAAAGATTTTGCATATCGAATTTGCCGGGAATTTTCCTTGCGCGCAGATTTTTTGAAATCGGGAAAAACTTGTCCAATTATTTCGTATGCTTCGCTTACAAACCCAGTTTCAAGTCAATAGGATGAAAAAAAAAAAATTTTCCCAAGGCAAACTTTTCCGACGCTTTTCCGGGAATTTCCCGATCCTACGGTTGAATTTTCCAATATCGGAAAATCACATATCAATTTATTTCATTTACTGTCCTTACAAACCGAATTTCAAGTCAATCGGATCAAAAATAGATTTTTGCATATCGAATTTTCCGAGAAATTTTCCTTGTGGGCGGATTTTCCGAAATCGGGAAAACACGTGTCCAATTATTTTGCATACTATGCTTACAAACCGAATTTCAAGTCAATCGGATGAGAAATAAAATTTTCCCCATACAAACTTTCCCGACGCTTTTCCGGCTTTTCCGGGTGGAATTTTCCAAAACCCCGTCTTAGTACGCACTTTCACCACATAAGGAAACTCCGGTCCCTCTAGCTCTTAGCGTTTAGGCTGTGCGATGGTCACCAGTCAGTCAGGTTAAACAGTTTTATATATATAGACTAGCGTATCACCCGGCGCGCTTCGCCGCTGTCAAGCCGCTGTCAGTATGGACTTGATGATCAGTTTAATACAGTGATCCCCAGCCATGCCCGACGATTCAAGCGATGCCGAAGCAAGCTCAAAGTGTGTTAGAGAGAGACAGAGAGAGGCAGAGAGCCTCTCTTCTTGGGGAACCCTGGTTTAATAATTGGTATATGCTGGAAATTGCCGATTGTTTTGCAGTGTGTGTGTAAGCAAATTCGACGGCTATTTGCGTGCATGTGTTTGATCGTAGCAAACTTGCTTTCTTTTTCTCTCTCTCTCGTTCTCTGTACACATGACCGAGCACAAACCACCCCCGTTGAGTCTGTTGAATTGTTTTTGTTTGTGGATTTGCCAAATACGGCAGGAGAGAATTTTTAAAAAAGCGGCTAGAAGTCACTTGAAAGATTTTGATTGGTTGAATGAACCAAAAATGAAGACGATCTTGCTTAATTAATTTAAAGAGAAAGTTTGATTTAAGAAATAAAAAACAATTTCTCTGTGTTGGTAACAGATAGAGGTTTGACATGTATGGGACATATGCTTCTTTTACTTGCAGCCAGATCAAGTTTGTTTTCAATTTTCGGCACCGCCCCCGCAATTTGAGAAAAACGTCATATCAGTCACTGTCTTAAAGATAAAGAGGGTCGTTTCTTTGGACATGTTTTCTAGTTAAAATTAATGATTTATCATTATCATTATCATTATCATTATCATTATCATTATCATTATCATTATCATTATCATTATCATTATCATTATCATTATCATTATCATTATCATTATCATTATCATTATCATTATCATTATCATTATCATTATCATTATCATTATCATTATCATTATCATTATCATTATCATTATCATTATCATTATCATTATCATTATCATTATCATTATCATTATCATTATCATTATCATTATCATTATCATTATCATTATCATTATCATTATCATTATCATTATCATTATCATTATCATTATCATTATCATTATCATTATCATTATCATTATCATTATCATTATCATTATCATTATCATTATCATTATCATTATCATTATCATTATCATTATCATTATCATTATCATTATATTATCATTATCATTATCATTATCATTATCATTATCATTATCATTATCATTATCATTATCATTATCATTATCATTATCATTATCATTATCATTATCATTATCATTATCATTATCATTATCATTATCATTATCATTATTATCATTATCATTATCATTATCATTATCATTATCATTATCATTATCATTATCATTATCATTATCATTATCATTATCATTATCATTATCATTATCATTATCATTATCATTATCATTATCATTATCATTATCATTATCATTATCATTATCATTATCATTATCATTATCATTATCATTATCATTATCATTATCATTATCATTATCATTATCATTATCATTATCATTATCATTATCATTATCATTATCATTATCATTATCATTATTACTTACTACATATCATTATCATTATCATTATCATTATCATTATCATTACATTATATTATCATTATCATTATCATTATCATTATCATTATATTATCATTATCATTATCATTATCATTATCATTATCATTATCATTATCATTATCTTACTTATCATTTATTATCATTATCTTATCATTCATTATCATTATCATTATATCATTATCATTATCATTATCATTATTCATTATATCATATCATATCTATCATTATCTATCATTATCTTATCATTACCATTATCATTATCATATCATTATCATTATCTATTATCATTATCATTATTATCATTATCATTATCATTATTATTATCATTATCATTATCATTATTTCATTATTATTACATCATTATCATTATCATTATCATTATTATCATTATCATTATCATTATCATTATCATTATCATTATCATTATCATTATCATTATCATTATCATTATCATTATCATTATCATTATCATTATCATTATCATTATCATTATCATTATCATTATCATTATCATTATCATTATCATTATCATTATCATTATCATTATCATTATCATTATCATTATCATTATCATTATCATTATCATTATCATTATCATTATCATTATCATTATCATTATCATTATCATTATCATTATCATTATCATTATCATTATCATTATCATTATCATTATCATTATCATTATCATTATCATTATCATTATCATTATCATTATCATTATCATTATCATTATCATTATCATTATCATTATCATTATCATTATCATTATCATTATCATTATCATTATCATTATCATTATCATTATCATTATCATTATCATTATCATTATCATTATCATTATCATTATCATTATCATTATCATTATCATTATCATTATCATTATCATTATCATTATCATTATCATTATCATTATCATTATCATTATCATTATCATTATCATTATCATTATCATTATCATTATCATTATCATTATCATTATCATTATCATTATCATTATCATTATCATTATCATTATCATTATCATTATCATTATCATTATCATTATCATTATCATTATCATTATCATTATCATTATCATTATCATTATCATTATCATTATCATTATCATTATCATTATCATTATCATTATCATTATCATTATCATTATCATTATCATTATCATTATCATTATCATTATCATTATCATTATCATTATCATTATCATTATTATCATTATCATTATCATTATCATTATCATTATCATTATCATTATCATTATCATTATCATTATCATTATCATTATCATTATCATTATCATTATCATTATCATTATCATTATCATTATCATTATCATTATCATTATCATTATCATTATCGTTATCGTTATCGTTATCGCTATCGATACCGTTATAGTTATCGTTATCTTCATCGCTATCGATACCGTTATCGTTATCGTTATCGTCATCGCTATCGTTATCGTAATCGTGTCGAACTATTTCGCATATTTTGCTTATAAACCGAGCTTCAAGTCAACCGAAAAAAAAAAATTTCTCCCATACAAACTTTTCTGTCGCTTTTCCGGGAGTTTTCCGACCCTAGTGCCAAATTTTCCAACATTGGAAAATGACAGCTCAATTCATTTCACTTACTATCCTTACAAACCGAATTTCAAGTCAATCGGATGAAAAATAGAGATTTGCATATCGAATTTTCCGGGAATTTTCCTTGTAGGCAGATTTTCCGAAATCGGGAAAGCACGTGCCCAATTATTTTGCATACTTAGCTTATAAACCGACTTTTAAGTCAATCGGATCAAAAACAAATTTTCCCCATACAAACTTTTGTGACGCTTTTCCAGAAATTTTCCGACCCTACAGTCGATTTTTCCAACATCGAAAAATGGCATCTCAATTTATTTCACTTACTATCCTTACAAACCGAATTTCAAGTCAATCGGATGAAAAATAGAGATTTGCATATCGAATTTTCCGGGAATTTTCCTTGTGGGCGGATTTTCCGAAATCGGGAAAGCACGTGCCCAATTATTTTGCATACTTAGCTTATAAACCGACTTTCAAGTCAATCGGATCATAAACAAATTTTCCCCATACAAACTTTTGTGACGCTTTTCCAGAAATTTTCCGACCCTACAGTCGATTTTTCCAACATCGAAAAATGGCATCTCAATTTATTTCACTTACTATCCTTACAAACCGAATTTCAAGTCAATCGGATGAAAAATAGAGATTTGCATATCGAATTTTCCAAGAATTTTCCTTGTGGGCGGATTTTCCGAAATCGGGAAAACACGTGTCCAATTATTTCGCATACTTTGCTTACAAACCGAGTTTCAACACAATCGGATGAAAAATAAATTTTCCCACAGAAACTTTTCTGACGCTTTTCCGGGAATTTTCCGACCCTAAGGTCAAATTTTCCAACATCGGAAAATGGCATCTCAATTTATTTCACTTACTATCCTTACAAACCGAATTTCAAGTCAATCGGATGGAAAATAAATTTTTGCATATCGAATTTTCCAAGAATTTTCCTTGTGGGCGGATTTTCCGAAATCGGGTAAACACGTGTCCAATTATTTCGCATACTTTGCTTACAAACCGAGTTTCAACACAATCGGATGAAAAATAAATTTTCCCACAGAAACTTTTCTGACGCTTTTCCGGGAATTTTCCGACCCTAAGGTCAAATTTTCCAACATCGGAAATTGGCATCTCAATTTATTTCACTTACTATTCTTACAAACCGAATTTCAAGTCCATCGGATGAAAAATAGATTTTTGCATATCGAATTTTCCGAGAATTTTCCTTGTGGGCGGATTTTCCTAAATCGGGAAAACACGTGTCCAATTATTTTGCATATTATGCTTACAAACCGAATTTCAAGTCAATCGGATGAAAAATAAAATTTTGCCCATACTAAGTTTTCCGACACTTTTCCAACTTTTCCGGGTGGAATTTTCCAAAACCCCGTCTTAGTACGCACTTTCACCACATAAGGAAACTCCGGTCCAAATTTCAGCCCTCTAGCTCTTACCGTTTAGGCTGTGCGACGGTCACCAGTCAGTCAGTCAGGTTAAACAGTTTTATATACACTGGTCGGCATATATATTTTGACAAGCATTTTTTTAATAAATAAACCATTTTATCTTTTAAACAAAAAATCCAAAAACTTTGAAATTTTTATCGAATACTGGTATGAAAGTCCGCTTTCAATAATTCATAAGTAGTCCACAATCAGCTGCTGGGGTTAGAAAATATTAATCGAATTGTCCAAACGGAGGTGGGCATAAGTATTTTGACAACTTGATATATTCTCAGCACAGGATCTTTAAAGCTAAATGAATGATGTATTCTAGACAAGTTTCTCACGCCGAATCCGAATCTAGCGTTAGAAACTCCATATCTCTGATAGATTAACTGTAAATTATGCATGAAAATGCAGAAAATGGCTAATTTTGCTGTTTTACTTGGACCCAATGTGCTAGAAAAATGTTGTTTTTAATAATTTGATTTGTTTATTGTATAGTTCATACTTTTATCTCTAAAATGTGATTTAAGCCTTATTTATTTCATAAGATATAAGTTCGTGATCGATCTGCCAAGTTTAACCGATTTGTATTAGAATTCAAGTTTAAATTAATTTTAAATTAAGATTTGTATTTTAGTTGTGCGCCAGTGTAGTTTAAGTGTAGTTTTTAAGTTTACGGTGTGTTTTGCCTTAAAAACTACACTGTAAAAAACGATAAATATGAATTTGCATGCAAATCGGCCATACTTGGCAGATCGATCACGAACTTATATCTTATGAAATAAATAAGGCTTAAATCACATTTTAGAGATAAAAGTATGAACTATACAATAAACAAATCAAATTATTAAAAACACAACATTTTTCTAGCACATTGGGTCCAAGTAAAACAGCCAAATTAGCCATTTTCTGCATTTTCATGCCTAATTTACAGTTAATCTATCAGAGATATGGAGTTTCTATCGCTAGATTCTTGTCTAGAATACATCATTCATTTAGCTTTAAAGATCCTGTGCTGAGAATATATCAAGTTTGAAATCTTGTCAAAATACTTATGCCCACCTCCGTTTGGACAATTCGATTAATATTTTCTAACCCCAGCAGCTGATTGTGGACTTCTTATAAATTATTGAAAGCGGACTTTCATACCAGTATTCGATAAAAATTTCAAAGTTTTAGGATTTTTTGTTTAAAAGATAAAATGGTTTATTTATTAAAAAATGCTTGTCAAAATATATATGCCGACCAGTGTATATAGATGATACTAATCTTAAAAGCTCCCGACGGGTACCCGTATTATATTCCAAAGGAAGTAGTGGGAAATCTGATGACTTTGATTCCCTTTTTTACCATCCCTGCCAATGCCATACAAGAAATTTTATATGGACCCTTAAATAAGCTCAACTCCGACTAACGTGCCGCTTGACCTCTTCATGCCTTACTCAGGACGAACAATAAAAATAGTTTTAGAACATTAATTAATATTTAATTAACTTCAAGAAAAAGATAAGATTTGATTTCATATTATTCATGTTTCATATAAATAGTATAAACAAGGTTACAAACAAGCATTATTCTGAAATGGGGTGTTTAAGAAATGAAAATTTGACAATTTAAATGTCTAATTGGAAAATGGCTTGACACAGCCCCAAAGGGCCAAAGCCGAGCCTCTCTCAATCTCTTGGCTTGAGCGCTTCTAATTTTCGCACAAGAAAAAGGGACCTACAGTTTAACGCTGAACGGCAGTTTGAGATGCTTTTCATGGCTAATTACTACAAAGCTGGCGCCAACATCTGAGAGAGGTGACCGGGTGTAAAGTTTATTCCGAGAAAAAACTTTTCATTAGATGTTCCGAGGCGGGATCAAACCCACTACCTCTTGCACAGCGGCCGCGCACAGTGGCCGCTGAGCCACCTTTGGTACGGTGTACAAAAATGGAATTTGAAACCAAAGTTCAAAAAAAGGCCTTCAGTGGGGTTTGAACTCGCAACCTCCGTTCAGGTTACTGTTTTTGCATCTAGATAAATTTTGTAACATCTACTTTATCGACATTGATTTGAAAATCATGTACATTTCAATGCATGTATGGTATTTTCATGTATTCGTGCATATGGTCACACTGAAAAATATTGGTGAACAAAAAACAGCTTTTCCAAAAAAAATTTAGTTTGAATTTATAATAAGAAAACCAACAAAAGAAAAAATGCTGGACGTTCAGTCCACTGCAGACATATCTGGAAAGTAGAGTTGTGCCGAATTTATAGACCTAGTTCAAATAAACTTGTCTTTAAAATGAACTATGTCTTTAAAATGAACTATAGTTCATTTTTAGAACTATACGGGTCTGTTCCGAATTTCGACTCGATTTTCGTTTAATCGTTAATGTTTCGCTCTTAAGTTGTATTAATTTGTATGTATGTAGCAAGACAATCTGTGGTTACTAGATCTCGTCGTAATTTTCTCTCGAACTGAATTCACTTGCATTGAGCAATCGATGTCAGTTGCTCAATCGAATTCGAATTTTTTTATACCAGATCAAGTAACCGGAGACATATTTTTCACATTCCATACAACGCATTTCAAATTGGATACAAAATTTTAACGTTTACACGAAAATCGATTCGAAAACCGGAACAGGGCCCATAGGTAATTTTTTAAGTACAGTTCATTTTTTGAAGTATAGTTAATTTTTTGCATAGTTCACTTTTTGAACCATAATTAATTTTTTCCACTTGCACGAACGCATCGAAGCGTCCTTTCTCCGTAGCTGGGCAATTGGTAAGAGAAATCAGAACCTTGTTTTTTAATAACAACCCTACAGTTCCAGCAGAAGCGATTGCTCCGGCAGAAGCAATTGTTGCAATTCATGGCTGAGTTCATGAGTGATTTCAGTTCTGATTCATGGCTGAATTCATGAGTGATTTCATGACTGAGTGGACACTTCACTTTCAGTAACGAAATGCACTCACAACTCCAATGCAGTATCGAAACAAGAAAATTAATTACAATTTTAATAATAGTCAATGTAATAATAATTTATTATCTTTTTAATAATAATATTTAATTTGTGAGAGATTCAAACGCACAGCAAAAAGAGCGAGACAGAGCGTTCCGCTAAGAGCGCAGCGGCTCAAGATTTGTCGATTTTCTGTGCAATTGATTTTGTTTTTTATTTTTATTATTTTATTTTTATTTTTATTATAAAAATTTTATTATAAAAATTGAAAAATAATCTTTATTTTTAGATTTTTTTATAAAAATTGAAAATAATTTTTATTTTTTATTTAATATCAAAAATAAGAGTTACTTTCAATTTTTTTTATTAAAATCAAAAAATAATGGTTATTCTACAATTTTTATTTTAAAAATTATAACCGGTCCCTGTTTTTCAGCCGTGTAAAAGCGTGCTCTCAGTAAAATTGTAAGAAATCGGCTTGAATCTTATTTGTTTGATAATTAGAATTCGGCAATATGTTAAAGTAGTCGTTAATTCGTGGATTTGATGATCAATTTAATCAAGTTCAGTGTTATTGATTGCTTAAGGGGTTAGGTGGGTTTCAAATGCTCAAAACAGGTACATTTTTACGATTTTTTTTTTATTTTACCAACAAAATATTTCATTCAATTTACCATATAAAAGGTATATATTTTATAAGTAAATTGTGAAATTTTCTTTGAAAAATATTAAGAATTAAGGCGTGGACAAGTCGACTCCTGTGACTCCGCAAAAAAAAGGACCCTCGGCGTAGTCAGGATAACTCATGACAGATTCATCAGAAATGCAAAAACCAAAAATTTTCTATTAGTTGATGCTTAAAGCTCGTGCTTGGACGAAGGAAAAAAAAAATTGCATTTTTGGCGGCGTTGAGTACAAAAAACCCTCTTTTGAGTAAAATTTGCACCCTTCATGGCCTTGAAAAATCACTTAAAATAGAAGAAAAAAAATCCTTCGATCAAGCACGAGATAATGTTATTTTAAAGAAGTGTGCAAAATTTGAAAGAAATCGGTTCATAAGTTTTCGAGAAATCGTGACTACCGATTTCAAAAACGTAGTTGCGAGAAAAACGCGATTAAAGGTTGACATAACCTGATGGGTAGAACATCCGAAGGCTATATGTCTTAGAATATTACTCAGATCGTTTTAAAACTTTGAGAGAGTATTCTAAGCATATTGAATTATAAGATAAGCAAAAAAAAAAAAACGATGTTTTGAAATTTTGAAACCCACCTAACCCCTTAAATATATTTTGTGAGACCGAGGGTTGTAGTCGGCGCGTGTGTTTTTGTGGTCACTTCTTCAATTGCCTTTGCCAAAAGTTTAACATGTTATAAAATAAATAAATCATAAATAAATCAATAAAAAGGCTTAGTAAAAGCGAAAGAGACTAAATTTCGGAGAAATTGGCCCTAGTTGAAGCTAAGTGCAAAACAGTAGTATAGAAAAAGAGGAGTGCAGTGGGTGTTAGTGCTAGTGCTATATCAAGTGTTTCAAGTGGCAGTACAAGTGTTAGCAAGAGGAGACGGGAAAATGATCAGTGATTAAAAATGCTATGCTACATCAGAGTATTTTTTTTTGCTCCCGCTATTGCTCTGATTTCGGAAGGCTCTGTAGCATAGCAGAGAGCACACAAAGAAAACGGTTGCTCTTCTGCTCTGCTCTGTAGCACAGAACTTCGGAGTGCAGAGCAATAGCAAAAAATGTGCGATACACTATTTGTAGTTGTAGCAATACCACAAGCATCGATAGCGAGATGAGAGCTGAGCGAACAAAAATTATTTTTGTGCTACTGCGAGAGAGCATATGCATTTTTTTTCTCTTTTCCTCCCAGAGCATTTCTGTTCTTGCTCTCGTAGCAACTTCGTAGTCGCTCTCATAGTATTTTTGTAGTTGCTCTCATTTGCCGCATACCAGATTTTACCGCTATATTTTGATGTGGTAGACATGCACTTATTTAATTTTTTTAAAAGCGCAGTAATGTTAATTGATCTTATGCGTAAACATGGCTTCGCGAAAAAATGCATTTAATATTTTTAAATATTTTGAAGACAATGGATCAACATATGTGCAGTGCAAATCATGTAATCGGTCTTTAAAGAAAGATCGCACATTTAATTTAAAGAAACATATTATTGGAGTGCACAAAATAAAAATAGATCAAGACGAGGAGTCCACATGTTCACAAATCCTCACACAACCCAGAAAAGAAATAATTAAAGTTAAAATAAACAAAAAACAGTTAATTCGTTCGTACATAGGACTGGTGACAGAAGAAAGCGTACCTTTCAATGTTTTAAATTCCGAAAACATGAGAAATATAATAGATCCGATTTGTCACGGTCTTACAGAAAAGAGCGGAAAAAGCTTTAAACTAAATGGCAGTAAATGCAAAAACATGCTAAAAAATGTGGCGGAAAACATACGCAGCGAAATGCAACAAGAAATGCAGGGCCGATTACTGTCTTTAAAAATAGATAGCGCAACTCGACTTAGCCGTAATATTTTTGGAATAAGTGCGCAATTTATTAATGAAAATGAAATTATATCCCGGATTTTAGGCATGTCTGAAATTAAAGGCGCTACTGGAAGTACATCTAAAAATCTGGCCAAAGAAATTATAGCTACTTTGGACAAGTACAATATCCGATTGAATCAAATTATTTCAATTACATCAGACAATGGGGCTAACATGATTAAAACAACAAAAATATTATCACATTGTTATATATTTGATGATGATTTTGAAGGCACAGAGGAAGTGGAAAAAAACATAGACTACACTGAAAAAATTGATAATTTTGAGACCTCAGAAGAATTGCACGTGGGTAATATACAAATATGTCGGTGTGCAGCACATACCGCACAACTTTGCGCACTTGACGTTTCAAAAAAGGCAGACATTAAAAGCTATATACTTCAATGTCGCAACATGACGAAATACATTCGTAAGCCATCAAATGGTTATCGTGAGGCATTTGAGTTTCGTAAACTGAAATTGCCTCAATTGGATTGTCCCACAAGGTGGGGATCAACATATGAAATGATCGATCGACTGAACAAAGCTAAGGACGAATTGAGCGAAATTGAAGCAATCGAAAATAAAACGGATGATGAAAATTTCGACGCTAGCTCTATGTTGTGGGAGTTTATAGATAGCTACACATGTATTATGAATGATGACTAGGTTGGATTGGTTTATTAGGCATAAACCCAGACGTAGCTGTGTAACTGAGCTGATCAATATTCTAAATGAGGTAAATCTTGAAGTAAGGCCATTCTATAAGTTTAAAAGCAATAAAAAGGCAGAAATTTCTAAAATATGTGGAGGTTCGTATTTAGAAGTAGGCTCTGCAATGCCTAGGGCAGGTAGTCAAAATACAGGGTGGCTGATGAATATTGTTACATTAGGAAAGTCAAATAACTTTTTTTCAGTGTATGGAATTCATTTATCTTTTATTCATGTTAAAGCTCATTAAATTTTATTAATATAACTTATTTAGATCTAAAAATAATTAAATTTAAATGCCCCCCCTGCTCGTTGGGAGAGTTGACACAGGAATAGCCACAATTGTTGCTCGAATGGATTGCTTTAGTTCATTCAAATTTGTCGGTTTTGTTCTGTAGACTTCTTGTTTTCAATAACCTCTCAAGAAAAAGTCAGGTGCAGTAAGGACGGGCGACCTGGGGGGCCAACGGAATGTGGAGTTTCTGGATATCAGCTTACTGGGAAATTTTCGTCGCAGCTATGTCATAACAGGCTGGGCTATGTGAGGAGTTGCACCATCTTGCTGAAACCACACAAACTTGAAAGGAATTCTCTTTCGGCGTAATTCTGGATAGAAAAACTCTCTCAGCATGCTCAAGTAACGGTCTCCAGAAACAGTATCGGTGTGACCGTATGTTCGAAGATGTAGGGCCCGACAATGCAGCGTAATGAAACTTCACACCACTCTGTCACACGAAGAGGATGCAATTCCGTCTCATGGAGTATCTGTGGGTTGGAAGTACTCCATATTCGACAATTTTGTTTGTTTGTGTTGCCGTTTAAGTCGAAATGGGCCTCGTCAGACATAAAAAGACAGTTCAACATGTTTTCGTCCTCTTCCACCATTTGAAGCATCTTCTGGCAAAATTCCAAGCGAATTGGCAAGTCTGCTGAGTTCAGTTTGTTGGCCATTTAAGTTTTATATGGGAATAAGTTAAGTGGCTGCAGCTACCGCAGCGATTGTTTCCTCCGTTCGAACTGTAGGGATTCGATGATAAAGTCTTCTATCGACTGTCCCACGCTCGAAAAAATTGTAAACAAGTCTCATTAAGGTCCATCTGGTCGGAGGATCGCCGCCAAACGTGCGCCTACGAGGGCCTACGAGAAATAGCCGACCTAACTACTAAAACACAAAAATTTATCATATTTTTTTTTCTTTTTTTTCAACATAGGATCCTTTTAGGTCGATACACTTCTCCCAGCGATGTTCAATAGCTTCGATACCTTTTTATAATAAGAACTGTGAAGCTCTTCAAAATAGGCATTAACCTCGGACTCCACCTCTTCATTGTTGCCAAATCTTTTTCCTCCGAGCCATATTTTCAAGTTTGGAAATAAGAAATAATCAGAGGGAGCTAAGTCTGGCGAATAAGGGGCGTGAGGTGGCAATTCAAATTTTAATTCATTAATTTAAGCCATTGCAACGGCAGAGGTGTGAACCGGCTGTTTTGTTCTGAACTCAGCAAACGCGGCACCCATCTTGCGCATAACTTTTTCATGTCCGATTTTTCGGTCAATATGCGATGTACAGCACTTTTTGAAATGCCTACACATTCAGCTTACTCACGAACTTTTAATCACCGGTCACTCAATACACATTTTTTAATTTTGGCCACTATTTCTGAAGTGTTCACCTCATTTGGACGCGCATTACGATGTTCATCTTCGCTGCTCAAACGACCTCGCTTAAGCTCAGCCACCCAATATTTTATTGTTGTAAACGAGGGAGCAGAATTACGTAAGGTAGAATCCAGCTCCTTTTTAATATTGGTTGGTCTAAGACCTTTTATATGAAAGTATTGTATCACATAACGATGACCAACTTTGTCCATGTTTGCAAATCAATAACAAGCGTTCTCTATTAAAATCGACCAAAAAAAACTGTGCAAGGTAAAGGCACCAAACGTCAAACTTAAGCTTTTAATAGTCGGTACTTCCCCTTTTTTATATTTTTGTGAACATTTTCCAACACTACTGTGCTAGGTCGGCCATTTCTGGGACGTCCCTCGTATACTCTCTTTGAACCGAAACTACGGACTCCAGGGCGTGATAGCGGAGGACAATCCAAATTCTCGTTTCAGTGTCCCAATTATCCATTTTCCAAAAATTTAAAGATCAATCTACAAAACAAACAAAAAATTAAGTAGATTCATCAAATAGAAAAAAAGTTATTCAATTTTTTTTTGGTAGCAGCTTTCATCTTCTTCTTCTTCTTCTCCTTTGGCCATCACAACCGTTTTACGGTCTCGGCCGCTGCCACTAATGCCCGCCACTCGCCTCTGTCCCGAGCGACATTCCACCAGAAGTACACTCCCAGTTTCGCAATGTCTCCCTGCACCTGGTCACGCCATCTCCTCTTTGGTCGACCAGGCGGAGGAGTACCTCCCAACTCTATCGCATGCCGATTGTACACACGCTTTGCTGGAGCGTTATCATCCATACGGGTAACATGTCCTATCCAGCGCAAACGCTGTTGTTTTATGCGCTTGACTAGGTCCGTGTCCCCATAGAGCTCATACAGTTCGCGAAATTCGCCGCCAACGTTTAGAGGTCCATAAATCCTCCGAAGAACTTTTCTCTCGAACACGCCAATTGCCGCCTCATCCTCTTTTGTCATTGTCCATGCTTCTGCGCCTTATAACAGGACTGGGATGATAAGCGACTTGTATAGCGCAATTTTCGTTTTCCGAGAGAGGTCTCTGCTCTTGAACTCCTTATTGAGCCCGTAATAACATCGGTTTGCAAGCGTAGTTCTTCTTCGGATTTCCAGACTGGTGTTGTTGTCGCTGGTAATCGTCGTCCCGAGGTAGACAAATTCCTTAACAACCTGGAAACTGTAGTCTCCCATTGCAACAGATTGTCCAAGCGTAGACTCACTGCGCGTTGATTGTAGGTACTTCGTCTTATCCTCATTTACCGCTAAGCCCATAAGTTTTGACTGCTTCTCTATCTCTGAGAACGCATCATCGGCATATGCAAGTAGCATGTTATCTCTGTTAAAGATGGTGCCCGTTCTGTTAGCATTTGGGCACTGGCGCAGTATGTACTCCATCAGTAGATTAAAGAAGTCGCACGATAAGGTATCACCCTGCCTAAAACCTCTTTTGGTATCGAAAGGCTCGGAGCGGTCTTTACCTATTTTGACGGAGCTTTGTGTGCTTCTCAACGTCATCATGCAAAGTCGAACGTACTTTGCTGGAATACCAAAGGTAGACAGGGCTTCAAAGAACTTTGACCTTATCGGCGTGTCAAAGGCGGCTTTGTAGTCAACAAAATGGTGGTGGGTGTCGATACATCTCTCTTGGGTCTTCCAGGATTTGTCGCAATGTGAATATCTGGTCCGTGGTGGATTTGCCAGGTCTAAAGCCACACTGATAAGGTTCAATCAGTTCACTTATTCTCGGCTTTAAACGTTCACATAGGATGCATGATAGAACCTTATATGCGATGGGAAGGAGACTGATCCCGCGGTAATTGGCGCAAACCGCAGGGTCTCCTTTTTTAAATATTGGACAGAGTACACTTAGGTTCCAATCTTCGGGCATGCTTTCTTCGGACCATACTCTGCATAGGAGTTGGTGCATGCACCTTACCAGCTCCTCACCGCCAGCCTTGAACAATTCAGCAGGCAGCTCATCAGCGCCAGCAGATTTGTTATTTTTTAGCCTTTTTATGGCTAACAAGACTTCATTATGGTCCGGCGGATCTATCTCTATGTTATCGATTGGTGGTGCCGCTACTTCCCCAGAGGCGGCATTGTGTTCGTCATCACCTCCCAGCAGGTTAGAGAAATAGTTTCTCCATTTGTCTAGTGCCACTTCCGGATTTCTAGTCTCACTCCTTCCGAACAGCACTTCGACTTCCTCCCCATGCGCTTTTCCTGCTCATTTTTCTCTTCCTTCTGAAAAGGCGCTTCTTTTCTCCCGGTATCTCTCATTAATACCCCGCGTTGCTCCCGACTGCAGAGTTCTCCCTGTAGGCAGCGTCTTTCTCTGCAGTAGCGCGGCGGCACTCATCATCGTACCATGACGGTTTTCGGGAGTTTTCAGCGAATCCGAAAATCTCCTTGGCAGCTGTACTCATAGAGTGTGAAATATGCTTCCACTGTTCGTCAACACCAGGAGGGCCAGGTGGGGTTTCCCTGAGCAGCTGGGTGAGTTTTGCTGAGTAGGCTTGGGATGTCCGTTGCGATTGCAGCTTCTCAACGTTCAGCTTTCGGCGTGTATTAGACTGTGCGGCATGAGCCACACTGAGCCGTGTGCGTACTTTGGATGCAACAAGGTAGTGATCCGAGTCAATATTGGCTCCTCGGCGCACACGTACGTCTAAAACACTCGAAGAGTGCCGTCCGTCTATCGCAAAGTGATCAATCTGGTTTCGTATTGATTGACCAGGGGACGTCCAGGTCGCCTTGTGGTCGTTGCGGTGTTCAAATCTGGTGCTACTAATGACCATGTTCCGGCCCGAAGCGAAGTCTATTAGCCTCTTACCATTTCCGTTGGAATCATCGTGTAGGCTAAATCGGCCGATAGTCGGGCGATAAACTTCTTCTCTCCCGATTTGTGCGTTAAAATCGCCTAGCACGATCTTGATGTCGTGATCGGGGCAGCGCTCATATAGGTCTTCTAGGCGCTCATAGAATTCGTCTTTTTCCGAATCGTTCTTTTTCTTCTGTCGGGGCGTGCGCACAGATAAGACTAATATTAAAATACTTTGCCTTAAGTCTGAGTGCGGCAAGTCGCTTGTCAACTGGTGTAAAGCTGATGACAGAGCGGCACAGTCTTTTGTTGACTGCAAAGCCGCAACCAAACTCGTGCTTCGAATCATGTCCACTGTAGTAGATCTCCCATGGGGCGTTGGTTTCGGATGTTATCCTCCTACACCCCTGTCCAGTCCATCTTATTTCCTGAAGTGCGGTAATGTCCGCCGAATGTTCCTCGAGGACATCCACCAGCTTGGAATCCTCGCGCTCTATTGAGGGTGCGTACATTCCAGGTGCATATCCTCAAATCGTGGTCCTTAAAACGTTTGCGTGGGGTCGTCGTCGGGGGGGTCCGTATCCGAGGCATTGTGTTAGATTTCATTGGCGGGTGGGGATACGCCTATCGGGTGCCAAGCCCGATGCGACGCCCCCTGTTTGACCCCAGCTTTCATCAGCCACCCTGTATCTAAAATTTTCCAATTTCCCCATGAGCTAAGTTTTGAAATTAATATCGACGGCTATTACATTATTTCGAAGTTTCCGGCGCAGTTCTGGCCATTCCAATAAGATAAACATCAAAATTCCGAAACCAAATAAGCACAGTGGTTGCTCCCATAGGCCAAAAACAAAAAAACTGATAACGGCAAAAATGTACGAAAAGTAAACAAATCGCCTCTAAAATGTCCAAGCTTCTTCATGGCAAACCAGATTTTTCTAGAAATGTAACGGGATTTTCTAAAAATAGAATTGAAGATGTGAACAGTTGCTCATTTGTAAAGCGCAGCTGCGCGCATCGCGAATATTTCACAAGTAAACCGAACTTTGAAGTGGTCAGATCATTATTTACGTGTTCAAATTAAAATTATTTGTAATGGATTTTGAAGTTGAAGGTATTTTCTATAAAATGAGATATAATTTGATATATTAATAATAATTATTGTTATTATTATATTAATGTGAACTAATACATGTTTTTTGCCTATATTTTGAACGTCTTTTTCATGTTTAGCTGAAGTTTTAGTAGTGATCCGACAAAATTCCACAATTTGTTTATATACCAATGTGTTTGTCGGTCTCCAAAGGTAACAAATGTGTAAAAAGTTTCTGCCAGAATTTGCCAATGTGCCTAATATCGTAAAAATACTAACACCATCTTAACTTTTTCAGGGTCAGTTTTGCCGTTTATTTACTTGTTATGCTGTTGCTCTGTCTTCGTGTGTCATGCTTGTGTTTACCTTTCCAAAACTGTTTGTTCATTTACTAATAGTTTTTATTTTGTTTGATATTCCCTTGCACTAAATTTCAATAGGTTCTTCTTATAAGTGTGTGTTTGCACGATCTTATATTTTTAATTTATGGTGCGGCGAAAAGGGAAGCGCCGCAGAAAGACAAAAAAATTTGATTGAAGGCCTAGAAGCGAACATCATAAAAAACGGCTATATTGCTGACATGAGTGAACTAGCAAAGCGAATTGGATACATATGTAAAAGGATTGTTACGTTTTGGGTAAAATACAATCGTACGAAAGCTTTAATTCTCCAAAGTCAATCTGATTGGCTGAAGGAAAAGGAAACAATTCAGTTAAGCTGTGCCCCATCCACATCCAAAAGTTCTGACCGTGGACGACCGAAAATAGATTTTATGGAAGCTTCTAAGCGGACAAAACGACGAAGAATTGCTGAGCTATCACAAGGTGACGAATCTATGGCTGCTGTATTACGCTCATGCAACTCATCTCAACCAACGTTTACCGAATTTAATGTGGATGAAGTCTTGTCACTCTTTCTTGATACAAATATGAGTAAACATCAATATTTGCTTTTTCGTAGTTTTGTTAATAGTAAGACTTCCTTTAATTTACTACCAAGCTACGAAAAACTTCTGGCGGCCAAGGCTTTAACTTATCCCGAAAATATCAGTGTCAGCGAGTCCGAAGCCGAAGTTGAGCTGCAAAGCTTGTTGGATCACACGGCGTTACGAATTATAGAACTTCAAGCTGATGTCCTTGAGAGCATTGATGATGATAGCGTGGTTGACTTGATTTTAATTGGCAAGTGGGGATTTGACGGCAGTTCTAGTCATTCCGAATATAAACAGAAAGCATTGAACAGTAACATTGATGATTCGAATTTGTTTGTGACTTCGTATGTACCACTGCAACTAATTACTCAGGAAAGCGATCCCCAGAAACACAAAGTAATTTGGAAAAATCCGCGACCGTCATCCACACGTTACTGCAGACCAATACGATTCCAATTCCAAAAAGAAACAACACAATTGACTTTAGATGAAGCCAAATACTTTAGGAACAAAATATCTGCGCTGGAGCCATATACATGTAAAGCACTAACCAAAAATATTACAATTACACATCGTTTGCAGTTGACAATGGTTGACGGAAAAGTCTGTAGTGCTTTAAGTGAAACACCAACTTGTAAATGCTACATATGTGACGCAAAGCCGAGCGAAATGAATGACTTGGAAAAATGCTTAAGCAAAAAAATTCACGAAGAACATTATGAGTTTGGATTGTCTCCGTTGCACTCATATATTCGATTTTTTGAATATTTCTTGCATTTGGCATATAGATTGCATTTGAAAACTTGGCGAATTTGTACCCCAGAAGATAAAAAAGCCATTAAGGATAGGAAAACACAAATTCAAGCAGACTTTCGCATCCAAATGGGATTACATGTCGACCAACCAAGAAGTGGAGGTAGTGGAACTTCAAATGACGGTAATACGGCAAGAAGGTTTTTTAGCGATACAAAATTGTCTGCTGATATAACAGGATTGGATGAACATGTTTTAAATAGGTGTGCAACATTACTGCAATGCATGGCATCTGGATATAAAATAAATACCGAAAAATTTGGAAGCTTTGCACTTGACACCGCAAAAATGCTAATTAAATTATACCCATGGTATTACCTTCCACCTTCAGTGCATAAAGTTTTAGTCCACGGTCCGGAAATTATAAATTATGCGCTTGTTTCGATAGGAGAGTTATCTGAAGAAGCTGCCGAATCCAAAAATAAAGACATAAAAAAATTTAGAGAGTATCATACTAGGAAAATGTCACGAGTTGACACAAATAGGGATTTATTTAATAGATTGCTCTTAAGTTCAGACCCTTTCATAACTGGGCAAAGAAAACTGCCATGCACAAAAAAAAACAAAATTGTTAAGCGGTGTGCATTTGTTGCTAGATGAATAAAATACTTTTTATATGAATTCGTGATTGTTTTTACTTTTGGAGACTAAGATTTCACCAGCGTTCTCATTTACAGGTCAAATATTAAATATAGGCCTTGGAAAAGAACAATTTTTTTAAAAGTTGCACCATCTTTTTGTATGGGAGCTATAAGATATAGTTCTCTGATTTTAACCAAATTTGGTAAGGATATATAAACCTGCACCAAACATATAATCTGAAAGATTGGTTAAGATACCTTAAAAAACAAAAAAGTTTTTCATACTAAATGCTGATTTTTAACCGATTGTTCCTATGGCAGCTATATGATATAGACGTCCTATATGACCAATTTTTTTATCATATACTTAAAATATTTTTTTAGATTTTTGGTATTAATTTCATAACGATATGTCCACTAGAAGTATTTTTGGCCGCGTCTCCATACAAGCCCAACCAAGACCATTGGCGGTCCCATAAGAGAACAACACCAAACACAAAAAAACAACCAAAAAAAACAAAAAAAAAAAAAAAAAAAAAAAAAAACCCCAAAAGCCAATTCCAACCCACTCCCAAAAAAATTTATAAAAAATATCAAAAAATTTTTAAAAAAAAAAAAAAAACTAATTTCAAAAACGACGGGAAAAACCCCAAAAACCCTAAAAAATTTTTTTACAAAACTTAAAAAAATTATTTTCTTAAAAGCAAAAAAAAATTTTTTATAAATAAATTTTTTTTTTCTTATAAAAAAAAAATTTTGCCCCAAAAAAAAAAATTTTTTTTGAAAAAACAAAATTTTTTTCTCCAAAAAAAAAATTTTTTTTTCTGTTGTTAACCCACATTATCCTATAACTTGGTGTTTTTACTGACTCGAGGTCATGCTATGTTATTGACATATTTAAATAAACAGAAACAAAAAAAAAAAAAAAGGGGAATAAAGTTGGTTTGACGACGTTTCGTGAGGGACCAACCTCACTCATCAGCGATCTTGAGCCTGAAATGTCTGTCCAAACAGCAGTCTCTCCATGCCTGCGACGGCAAAACCGTTTGGGAATTCCAAAGGCAGCTTTGCGCGAAAAACACGAAAAAGACAGCTTAAGACAGCCATTCCCCTTTGTAAGTGTGTGGCCTCCGTTTTGGACTTTGGACTCAGGTGCAACCAACGGCCGCCGCTCTGGAACAAAAGACCAAAATGTTTGTATATACAAACAGGAGTGTTTTGTTGTTTTAAATGAAAATATTTCTATTTAGTTTCGAACAACAACGCCGTGCCAAGCGTTTTATATTTTTTATGACTGCTAACGCGGCGGCTGTTGGTTGCACCTATATTTTTTTCCTGAAATGACGAAAAAATTTCTTAAAAGAAGAACATTTTTTTATTAACATTATAAATAATTTATAAATATAAATAATAGCCTTTACTTGAGTTCGAAATTATAGCGTGCAAGTCAATCTGAAATTATTAAGTTTAATTATCACTTTCATGTTTGCAATGATATGTAATTTACCTCGATTATATTTTCATCCACAGTTATATTTATCTATAAAACAAGTGAAAGTTATTTATACTTACACATGTAACTCAGTAATGGGCACCCAATTTTAGGCAGTACGAAACTAGTGCGAAAGAGAGACAGAAATAAAGTTTACAGTTTTTGTATACGTGGCGTGCCCTCTGCCATCATCGCATATGTACATACAAATACACATGGTGAATTTGGCTTCTGTTGCGTAACATTTAGGAATAATAACCTACCTCACCACTTAAGGCCCCCGCACACAGATAGCGGAGCACTGTTAGCGGAGCTTACGAGTTTTACATACAGGCCTGTTCCGGTTTTCATTTTCTTCGATTTCAAATGAAATCCAAATCGAACGATTTGGTTTTAGCTGTTCTGGTATTCGAACGATTTGCATTCGATTTGCAATTCGAACGTTTCATTTCCACAATGTTCCCTTTGACTACTTTTTCACCTCAATCAGCTGGTGGAGCAAAACAACAAAATAGAAAACACTCGGCAAAGTCGAAGAAGTTGATTGAATTATAATATTGCTGTTTCAAATGACGTTTTTATTTTTTAATGGCAGCTAATGAACATGTCCGGAGGCAAAAAATTTATGCACTTCTGTTTTACAGAATTATGCAGCTATCTTGACAGCCCTATTCAATTTCATTGCCATCGTTTCATAAAAATGTGAAAACCAGAACAGCTTGAACAAAAAATGTGAATTCGATTTGGCTGGGACATAGCAAAATATAAGCTATTTATAGAAATAATTAATTTGTTTATTAAAAATAATATTTAAAGGAAAGTAAGACTGCAAAAAGTATCTAAATACACTAAACAATGGTACAAAATTAATTTTAAGCCATTAATTTGACGTCTTTATATACAAAATTGCATTTACTTTTGAATTCATCAACTCCAAGCAATGTGAATTCAAATCGAGTAAATCTATCGAATTGTGATGACCGGAACAGCTAGCCAAATCGAATTCGAGCAAATTTAGTGAAAGTGAAAACCGGAACAGGCCTGTGAGACTATCTCCAAAATGTCCTGCTCACATACTTAAGCCACCTGGAAAAAAATGGTTGAAAAAGTTAAAATTTGCCCAATATTCCTTATACTTTTAATAAATTTACTTTAATATTGAGTGGGATGGCCTTTCTGCTTAAGAACAGCGGAGCAACGCTTTGGCATTGAATCCACAAGACGTGCGCACTGTTGAGGGGTGATTTTCTTCCACTATTCTTGCAAAATTCTCCACAAATCGTTTTTATTTGCTGGTTTTTTTTGGCCAACGACTTGTTTAAGTATTCCCCACAAGTTCTCTATAGGGTTCAAGTCGGGGCTCTGCAGTGGCAATTGCAAAACATTGATTGCCTCTTGGTTAAGCCACGACTTGACTATCTTGCTGGTGTGTTTCGGGTCGTTGTCCTGTTGAAATATTCAGGCAAGTGGAAAATTATCGGCATATTCTCCAGATAAATTGTTAATAAGGATGTCTCTGTACATTTCGCCGTTCATAATGCCTTCTATCTTCACTAGGGGACCTACGCCCGATGCGGTGAGACAGCCCCAGACCATAGTCGAAGCGCCACCATGTTTAACGGTCTTCTTCGTGTATTTGGGGTCCAATTGTTTGTTGGGAGGACGTCGTACATATGGTTTACCATCACTCCCAAAGACATTAAACTTGGATTCGTCGCTCCAAACAATCATGTTCCAAAAATTGGGACCTTATTGAATATGCTCTGTGGCGAATCGAAGACGCTTTTTAACATTTTTAATGGACAGCAATGGTTTTTTTTGGGCAATGCGTCCATATAACCCGAATTTATTTAGCCGTCTTCTTATGGTCTGAGCTGACACATTCACGCCATAATCTGCCACCATTTGACCTCTGATTTGCGTCGAAGTCAAGAACGGATCGGCTTTACTGATTTTGGCAATCCGTCTATCGTCGTTTAAAGTGCTTTTTCTGGGCTTTTCACGTGGAATATTTTCCCAGGTTCCATGTTTCTTATAAAATGCAATGGCATTTCTGACTTTGCCACGCGAAAAATGTAAAGTCTTACAAATTTGTAGAATACTTGTGTTTTTTTCGTAATATTCCCATATTAGCTTTCTTTCGGCCGGATTTGTATTTTTATTTTTAGCCATAGCGGTCAAATTGTTTTGGGAAACGTATTTAGTATTCAATATTTTAGTCTAAAAAATAACTAGCACAACTTTCCCGGAAAAAACACAAGTTTGACGATTTTAGCTCAAGGTCGCTTAAGTATATGAGCAGAGCGCAATACTCCTTTTGACATTTAGTCAATTTTTTGGGAACCCCGAATTCCTACTTGTCATTTTTTACTGTGTCAGCTGCTTAAATAACAGTGTTGCAAAATGTAAAAATTTCAGGCCGAAATAAATAAGTTCAAAAAAGTTATTAAGAAAACAGTTTATGGTAGTGGCAGTGGCTTAAGTCTATGAGCACCACCACAGATGTCTGATTTCGACCAATCTTGGTGAAATCATGGAAAAGCATAATACACTGTTAATTACGAAATTCCCAAAGGGAAGCAACTCTACAGCGCACTCACGCGCGCATCAAACAAACTCGACTATGTATCTCCGGTAAGGCCTACATACTGGCCGGCAGATCCAAAGAAATTACCCGATATTATAGACTGCTACAACAAAAAAAGTTCCACAAAACTTGGTAACTGCAGAAGCCCTTGCTGACTTGTCGTCAGACCATTCTCCAATAATATTCACCCTTCTGGAGTGCCCTCATGTTAGAGAATATCCTCGGAGACTGACATCACACAAGACAAACTGGCTCAAGTACAAAAAATATATCAGCAGTCACATCGAGCTGAGCCCAACCATAAACAGCGAAGAAGACATTGACAATTCAGTTCAGGCCCTCACCTCTATCATTACTGCCGCTGCTCATCACTCAAACCCCCAAACGACAGCAACAGCACCTCAGCAAGATCGTAGATTGACAAACAGTTACTCAGAAAAGCGGCGAGCAAGAAGAGAATGGCAAAGCTTTAGATCGCATTCCGCAAAAAATCGTCTGAGACTTGCAGAACGCGTACTTCGCAATGCACTCGAAGCCGAAGAACAGCTAGCACATAGCTGTTATATCGAAAAATGATCGCCTACAAGCACCAAATATCCCCTATGGAGGGCACGCGCCAGCATAGAGCCACCTGCAACGGTAGACACGCCTCTAAGAGATCAGACAGGAAGATGGGCCCGCAGCGACGAAGAAAAGGCAACTGTTTTTGCACTTCACCTTAGAAATGTTTTCCAGCCAAATCCTCCAACCAATGGCTATGAACTTCCATTGGTTCCGACCGCCGCACAAACTGACCCAATCAAAGTTCATTCGCTAGAAATAAAAAATGCCTGTCCCCAGCTATCCTTAAATGCAACCCTGATTTCGCAATCAAACGATGTTGTATACCTAGGTGTGCACCTCGATAGAAGGCTCACATGGCGCAAACACATAGAGTCGAAAAAGCTTCAAATCAAGCTAAAGGCCAACAGCCTTCACTGGCTAATTAACTCCCGTACCCCTCTTAAACTGGAGTATAAAGCCCTACTGTACAAAAGCATCATAAAGCCTGTCTGGACGTATGGCTCGCAGTTATGGGGAAATGCCTGTGCGAGCAGTGTGGACATCCTCCAAAGATCCCAATCAAGAATCCTCAGAACCATCACTGGAGCGCCATGGTACATTCGCAATGAGTGTATCCACAACGACCTCAGCATCCCATTGGTCGAAACTGAAATAGAGCAACTTAAACAAAAATATTATGAGAAGCTTCGTACCCACCCAAATCAACTTGCAAAATCTCTTTCCATGCTAGCAACGCATTCTCGTCTCAGGAGAAATGACCTACCAACCCAGCGACTGACTTGAAGGGCCGCAGAACACAAACTATCTCCAACAGGGGATGGTTTATAAAATAGTTTCTAGATAAATATCTGAAAAATTATTGTTAGTCTCATTAAGAGAATATTCAATAAATACAAAATAAGCTTAAAAAAAAAATAAAACGAAATTTGGAGGTGATCCCATTTAAAACAGAAAAGTTTTCTTACTAGAACTCTTTTCGAATCATACTGCAGCTATATGCTATAGTCATCCGATTTTTATAAAACTTTGTAGAAATTTGTTAAAGTATATAAAATAAGAATATACCAATAAAATAGACGTTTTCATTAAAAACCAAAAATGTTTTTCTCACTAGGACCTTCCAGGTCCACTTCCACACGTTCCACACGTCCATCACCCGTTCGAGTCCAAGTCCACCAACGGATTCAGGTCCACCAACGGTCCAGGTCCAAGTCCTCCACCGGATCAGGTCCACCACCGGTCCAGGTACACCTCAATGGCCACCTCCAGGTCCTCCTCCTGGTCCACGTCGACCACCGGTTCAGGTCCAAGTCCACCACCGGTCCAGGTCCAAGTCCACCACCGGTTCACGTCCAAGTCCACCACCGGTCCAGGGTCAAGTCCACCACCGGTTCAGGTCCATCACCGGTCTAGGCCCAAGTCCACCACCGGTCCAGGTCCAAGTCCACCACCGGTTCAGGTCCACCACCGGTCCAGGTTCAAGTCCACCACCGGTTCAGGTCCAAGTCCACCACCGGTCCAGGTCCAGGTCCAAGTCCACCACCGTTCCAGCTCCAGGTCCGCTTCGCTTGAACAACACCCCAGCTGCTTTGATTAATTTTTATTAAATAAATACAAATTTTCAGGCACTGACTGGGATTAGAACCCAAGACATTTTTCGCGCGCAACGACGGCGGCCGCTTAGACGGTTAGGCTATTTGACAGCGTTGAAGTGGCACGTCTGAATGGGCTACTTATATTTTTGCACTGGAGCAAAAATTTCTGAAATCTAACGCCTTTTTTAAAAGCAATGGCTATTATCGCCACATTTTTAAGAAAATTAGTTCCCGAGAATTTTCCTGTTTTTAAGAAATTACAGTAGTCTCTTAAGGGCTACTATTTTCCAAAATGAAAGGTTAGTTTTGCCCTATTTTTAAGAAAAGACTTTAGAAAAATGCGCCCTAATTATCAGAAAAATCGGGCCTTTTCTTGTTTTTAGAAAAGTTTTTTCTTAACAAATTTTTTTATGCCATATTTTTCTTCGTTTCAGAAAACTTTTTCTGTTTATTGGAAAATTTTTCTAAATACCAGGGCAAATTTTAAAATAGGGCGATTTTCTCAAATTCATGGCGAATTTTTTCTGAGAGTATAAAATCAAATGATATAGGTATTATTTTATTTAATTGTGAAGCATCCCCGTGATAGAGAAATATCCATTAGCAGATCTAGAATGAAAAGCAGTTGGAATGCCATATAAAAATGATTTGTTATTAGTACCCCATTTACATTTTTAAGAAAAGGAAATTGTTTTGTTGTTAGCTCTATTTATCGTGACTTGGAGTTAAATGGAGGTGTTTAGTCCGTAGGTATACTTAACGCTTACATTTCGAACATGCCTATGGCGTCGGTGCCATTGACATCTTTAGAAGATTCACCTACGAGGTGTGTTCAAAAAGTATCGCGAGTTTTGTGTTATTTCAAAAATTATTTATTTATTCATGAATATCTATTTTGTCCCCTTCAAAGTAATCCCCATGAGATATTATACACTTGTGCCAACGGTTTTTCCAATCTTCGAAGCACTTCAAAAAATCATTTTTTTTATCTTGTTCAGCTCCTCCTTCGATGCCGTCTTTATCTCGTCAAGCGTAGCGTAACGTCGTCCTTTCATGGGCCTCTTCAGTTTAGGGAACAAGAAAAAGTCACAGGGGGCCAGATCTGTGGAATACGGTGACTGCGGCATCATTAGTGTGTTGTTTTTGGCCAAAAAGTCGCGCACAAGCAACGATGTGTGAGCAGGGGCGTTATCGTGGTGCAAAAGCCAATTTTTGTTCTTCCACAAATCCGGGCGTTTCTGGCGGATTGCTTCGCGCAAATTGCGTAAACTTGCAGGTTATATTCCTTATTTACCGTTATTCCCTGTGGCAAGAACTCATGATGCACCACGCCCCTGCAATCGAAGAAAACTGTCAGCAAAACTTTCACATTCGACCGAACTTGGCGCGCTTTTTTCGGTCTTGGTTCGTGCGGCAGCTTCCATTGAGATGATTGAGCTTTGGTTTCCACGTCATAACCATAAACCCACGATTCGTCACCAGTTATGACCCTCTGGAGCAAATTTGGGTCGTCGCGGACAGAGTTTAACATCTCTTAGCATGTTCATGCGATGCTGTTTTTGGTCGCAATTGAGCAATTTTGGTACGAATTTCGCGACGACCCGTCTCATGCCCAAATCATTGATAAAAACCGAATGGCACGAGCCAATCGATATGTTTAGGTCCTCAGCAACTTCTCTAACGGTGATTCGACGATTGGCCAATACCATTTTCTCCACTTCATTAATTTTTTTCGTCTGTTGTTGAAGTGCTCGGGCGTCCGGCACGCTCTTCGTCGTTCACATCTTCTCGGCCTTCTGAGAACATTTTTGTACCACCGATAAACGTTGCTTCGGTCCAAGGTAGCTTCTCCGTATGCCACAGTCAACATTCGGAATGCATCCGCGCACTTAATTTCGTTTTTCACACAAAATTTGATACAGGTTCTTTGATCCATTTTTTGAATAGGTAAAAATCGAAGACGATCCTAAACACGTGCAAGCAAAGCAGCTGTCAACAATTAAGTGAACATTCAAAATGGCCGAGCTTGTCGGCATAAGTGAGAGACATGAGTACCAACATAACGCCACAAAAAAATCGAAATTCGAATATACGTAACCCGCGAAAATTCAAAATTCGCGATACTTTTTGAACACACCTCGTACTGGGGGGCCAAAAAAAACCCAACCAAAAAATAATTTTAAATTTTAATATCCTTTTCTTTTTAAAAATATAATAAATAAAAAAAAAAAAAAAAAAAAAAAAAAGAAAGGGGAGGAAGGCCGATTATATTATACTCTGTACCAGTTGGGTTCGCCGCTCGCATTTTCTCACGATTATATTATATAAAATCGGTATCCAGGGAACACCACGAGGAGGCAATAGCAATGGGGTCGATATATGAATAAAGACCTACGAGTCGACTTGAGTTGCTTAAATACTTATCATTTAAGGTGCTGTTACATACTTTTGCACAAACTTATTATACTCTATGTACCTTTGGTACAGAGTATATTTAGGAGAGAGAGAGAGGATTGGCACGCGCCGCAGACAAAAAAACCTTTGCATTTGCCAGAGCTAGAGATGGGCGTATCTCTATGTACCTTAGATACAGAGTATAAAAATAGGGGAAGTTAACTCCGGCTCGGCCGAAGTTGTGTATACCCTAGCAGTCTGTTTTTCTAACTAGGACAACTTTTCAGACTTTACTTTTCTATGGGAGCTATACTATATAGCTGTCCAATTTTGACCAAAATTAGTGCAATCATGGAAAAGCATAACAAACTGTAAATTACGAAATTTGGAAGCGAACCCAATTAAAGCAAAAAGTTTTTCTCACGAAAACTTCTTTTTCGACCGACCATTCATACTCCATCTATATGGTCATCAGATTTTGACAAAACTTTGAAGAATTGTGTTAAAGTATATAAAAAAAAGGTAATTGTTTAGTAGAGCTACCCCTCACCAAAAATTCTGAAAAAAATATCCTCGATGGACCGCGAATTTACAAGAACTATGACGTCTTCAGATCGCGGGGACTCCCGCGGTTCAATGGTAAAAATTATTTGAAAGTAGCATTTTTTTGTATAAAAACAGATTGTTTTTTGCCTTAACTGTCATTATTTCTCAAAAATAATTTATATTTATTTGTATAGGTGTGCTATTTATCGACTTTTTCTTCGTTTCCTAGTATGAAAATGGCGCTATACATTGAATGAAACTGCTGTAAACTATTTTCCACACCACCAATTTGAGGTATAGTTCAAAGCGCGTTTTTTTTTATGTGGTTTCCCCAGAAGGCCTAGTCCACATGTGCTAAACAATGTGATATGGTCGCTGGAAAATAAATGTTAATGCCATTGACCACCAAATATAGTTATATTCACAACAAAAAATATAAAACAAAACAATACCTCTACAACACACAACCAAACCAAAACCAACCCATACTCCCTCTTCCAATCTTCCCCCCCCCCCCCCCTTCCCCAAACAACCACCCCCACCAACCACAACATCTTTTTTTTATATTTTAAAAAAATTAGGTAAATTAATTTTTATATATATATAGAGAAAAAAAAAAAAAAACGCAACAAAAAATATTTTAAAAAAAAAAAAAAGAAATAATTTTTTTTTTTTATATCCGCAATCCTTTTATAAATTTTCCCCAGAAAAAAAAAAAAAAAAAAAAATACACCCAAAAAAAAAAAAATAATTTTAAACCCACTTCAAAAATATTGGTGGTTTTTTTGGGGGGATCCGGGGGCTTTTTAAAACTGAAACTCCATTGTATTATGGGAAAACAGCGGCATAAATACAATTTTTTGTGTTCCATATTTTAAAAATGGCTTAAGTTTTGAATTTACAATACTCAAGAAAGCCTAAAAAGTATTTTTATATATTTTTACGGACTATCACTAAAACTTGGTTATCGATAGAAATCAGCTGATGCAACTCAGCAAAGTTATCACAAAAAAGCGCGCGAAATTGTCGTTTACTTGCGTCTTGTGTGAACGTTGTGTGTGTAATTTGTGAAAACTGTGAATATGGAAAAAGAAAGCCAAAGTAAGTTGACGTTATGTTTTAAAATAACTTTTTTAGTAAATGTGCTTATTGTCCAATTGTCCAATGTGTTGTTTATGTGTTTTTAGGTCCAAAACTAACAAGTGATTATGTGTTTTCCGTGGAATATTAGTTACGCTCAGTTCCGAGTATGCGCAAGTTTTAATTAACATATTATTAACCAAACTATATAGAATCTGATCATATCAACCGTTTTTGCTCGATTTTGTTCCTTTTCGAAAAAAAACACACATATTGCAGTTGTGTACGAGTTTTGTCATTCTACGCTGCTTGACGTCTGGAGCAACAACAATCGACAAGAAACGGCAGTAAATGAATTTATAGCGCAAACAATTGATAAACATGAATTGTCCCAGCAAGAACTTAATCTTATTAAGCAAAAAGTAAAGCAGTTTATTGCTTACATAAAGCAAAAAAACTACCAAGAAACAATCGAATACTAGACAGATTTAAAGTAAATCATTCGCGTTGGCTTGCCTCCAACATGAAAATTGTACTAGAGGGATCACGACGTGCCACGCAATAAACCAGGACGTAAGCAATTGGATTATACTGACGCAGGACCTAGGCTGAAAAGAAAATTGGCTTCCGAACTCGCCTTAAAGGAAAATAATTCAACGCAGCTTTTTTTGCACGCGGCTTCAATTTCGGCAAAAAAACGAGAACAAACTGTATTGGCAACATCAGGAATCATGAGTGCTGAAACTGCACTAGCATTTCTAATTGAAAATGGTTTAACTAAACAACAATATTTAAATATGAAAGCCATAGTAAAGCAGTATGGTAATGATGTATTTCCGCCATACGCAGAGGTAACTAAAGCAAAACTGGAATGCAGACCAAGCGAAGTAACTTATTCCGAAACAAAGGCAGAAGTAAGTTTACAAAACCTACTTAACCATACTTCTGATCGCATACTACAAATGCAAGATGTTTTAAATATTTCTTCAACAATGCCTTTGAAATTAATAGTGAGCTATGGATTTGATGGTTCAACTGGTCAAAGTGTTTATAAACAACGTTTTGAATCGGACGAAACCATGGCCTTGGATCATTCACTGTTTTGTGACCACTATTATTCCTTTGAAACTTGTTGATAAAAATAACGAAGAAATTTGGAAAAACAGTTCTCCACAATCGGTTCGCTTCTGCCGGCCACTTAAAATTGAATTTGTTAAGGAAACCACCGCTCTTATACTAAGCGAAAAAAGAATTTGGATAACAAATAAAGAACCTTACAGATTACACGTATATTAAAAAGGTCATAAGATAATTGTTGAGTATGAAACATATATGACACTAATTGTTGGCAAAGGTGTTAAACATTTTAACAGGGACTAATTCATGCCAATCGTGCCCATTACTGCTGCTAAATACGTTTGACTTTGAATCAACAATCTTTGAAGTTCAATCCTGACAACCTTAAATATGGAGTAAGTCCTCTCCCTGCCTGGATACGGTTTATGGAGTTTGTTTTTTCGAATCTCTTACAGAATTTGTGTAAAGAAATGGCGTGTTAAAGGTTCTGACAAAGTTGAAGTATCATTGCGCAAGAAGTACATTCAAAAAAGACTGCGGAGTGAAATGGGTCTAAATGTAGACATTCCTAAACAAAATGGGAGTGGTAATAGCAATGATGGTAATACAGCAAGAAGAGCATTTGCAAATGTTGAGATATTATCATCTATCTTAAATTTTGATTTGGAAATTTTAAAAAAATTTTATACAATTTTAATTGCTATCTCTTGTGAGCACAAAATTAACTCATTCAAATTTAAAGTCTTCTGTGAAGAAACTTTTAATTTATATAAGAAAAATATTCGTGGTATCCGATGTCGCCAACTGTGCACAAAATATTAGTACATGGTCACCAAATAATGAACAGTTGTGTACTTCCTGTTGGAATGCTTGGAGAAAATGCATCAGAGGCAAGGAACAAATTGTATAAAAACGATCGAAAATCGCATGCAAGAAAAAGTAGTCGGTTAAATAATATGACAGATGTTTTTAATAGAGCCTTAGATTCATCTGATCCCCTACTGTCGACTCTCGGGTTAAAAGAACGAAAAAGATTAAATAAAAAAGAGTCTGCCCAAAGAAGTTTTGCCTTTTTTGAAACACCTGATGATATTGAAGATGCAGAAGAAGACGAATACGACAAAGATGAACTCGAATTTTTGGACTGCAGACTGTTGAATTGGACGAAGAATCTGCAGACGACTAACTTATCAAAAAAGGACTTTGCCAAGGTATGATTACAATTACAATTAGTTATTATAATTATTATTAGAGATTAAGTTAAATTCATTCAACAAAATATCCGTTAACAATTAAAACATGAAGTGAGTAGATAATGCAAAAAAAATTGTAATAAGAAAAAATTTCTATGCTTTGTGAAAATCTCAACAATTAGGAAGTGACCAAGGGGGCGGCTAAGAAGGCGTGGCATGAACTAAACAAAAACCGAAATTTATTTATGACGTGTGAAATTTGAAGTCTGTAGCTTTAAAAATTGAAAAAATAAAAACGAAGTAGGACTATGGTGGACTAGGCTGAAAATAGTTTACAGCAGTTTCATTCAATGTATAGCGCCATTTTCATACTAGGAAACGAAGAAAAAGTCGGTAAATAGCCACCACCCCCACTAAACATACTATTTTTTTTTGAGGAATAATGACAGTTAAGGCAAAAAACAATCTGTTTTTATAATGCTACTTTCAAATAGTTTTTATCATTGAACCGCGGGGGACTGATTTGTAAATTCGCGGTCCATCGAGGATATTTTTTTAATTTTTGGTGGGGGTAGCTCACTAAACAATACCAAAAAAATACGCCAACGTTTCCATTAAAATCAAAAATTTTTCTACAAGAACTAGTTATTAGACCGATCAAACACGCAAAGAGCTAGTCGGATCCGGGGGGGAAGCAGAAACAAAAAAAAGACCGAAAGAAAAAAAATTCAATAAAATAATAAAGAGAGAGAGGCTGAGCATCACCCAAAGTGTGAAATGAATAATGAGAAATTTAGACTGCCAGTGCTATGCTTATTTTGGACAGCAAAGGTCAAAGCCACTAAGAAATTCCCATATGTGTGTGAGGAAAAAATTGTCGAAGCCTACTATGAAATTTCGATATGCTCAGTGTAAAAGACGTACTTTTCTCATACGATTTTAAAAATTTTTTAGTTCTTTGCAGAACATGGCAGAACAAGAATTGTGTAATGTGAAGTAAGTGTAAATTTGTTTTCTTACTTTTTAACACATTAGAGGTAGGCCTGGATTTCGAGATGTGCACATCTAGTTATGCTCTTGCTATCTCGCCGGATTGACGGGCTTCTTTTCTACTCTCCATAATGGCATACGCACACTATAAAATAATATTTTAGGTGCACGGTTTACAAAAAAAAATAAAGTTATAATTTAATGATTGGTACATACTACCAATCATGATAAATTATATAAAATAATGATTCTAATCTTTAAAGCTTCCGACGGGTACCCGTAATATATTATAAAGGAAGTAGTGGGAAATCTGATGACTTTGATTCCCTTCTTTTACCCTCCCTGCCGATGCCATACAAGAAATTTTATATGGACCCTTAAATAAGCTCAAATAAGCTCAAAGCTGAATAAGCCGATTGACCACTTCATGCTTTACTCAGGACAAACAATAAAAATGGTTTTAAAACATTATTTAATATTTAGTTAACTTCAAGAAAAAGATTAGATTTGACTTCAATAATTCATGTTTCAAAAGTTTAAACAGGATACAAAAAGCATAATTCATGGGGTTTTTAAGAAATGAAAATTTGACAATTTAAAGTTAATTTAAAATGCTTGACCCAAAACAAAGCCGAGCCTCTCTCTGGCTTGTGCGCTTAATTTTCGCACAAGAGAAAGGGACCTACGTTTAACGCCGAACGAACGGCATTTGAGAAGCTTTATGGCTGATTACTACAAACTGGCGCCAACAGCAGAGAGGGGTGACCGGGTGTAAAGTTTATTCAAAGAAAAAACTTTTCATTAGATGTTCCGAGGCGGGATCAAACCCATGACCTCTTGTATAGCGGTCGCGCACACTAGCCGCTGAGACACCCGGCCAACACAAATGACTAATTAGTAAAGAAAACTATAAGATGCAAATTCGGAGTATGGACTGAGTTCAAAATTAAAGGGTCAACATAGTTCAATTAAATTCTTCGTTTTCATAATTTTCATATGTATGCAAATTCAAAATAAATAACAATGGGTCATTTAAGCCACTTTCTTACCAACATTAAAGCCGTTCTTACTTCGTGACCGTTAAGCTCAAGGATGACGATGACGATGGGGGGAGTTAAAAGAAATATAAGCATACACATGTTTTCCATACAAAATCAATTTCAATTTCCATTTATGTCCATACCCGATAACCGATCCGTAAGAAAATTGAGATTACGACACTATCTTTACCCTGTGCGATCATGCATATCAATTAAACTTTATTTAAAGTTTAATTCAAACCACTTTCTTCGGAAAACGTTAATAGCGAACGCATATCAAAAGGGTATCACTCCACTATCACTTAGTCATACTTATTTCGGATATTTGAACTCTCCAACCGATCAGGATACAATTTACTACCTTAAACCTACATAGTTTTCTTTCTCAGCTTCTCGCAGAAAGGTCGATCTTGATCGGATTTCACGATTAGATTAGATGATGATTCTGAGGGTGCTCTCCGACTCGGTTGCTCTCTTAGCGCTGGGACGCAGACTAAGCCTCCCTGTGGTTTTTCCCTCCAAGAAGAACCAGGTTTGATTTGGGTGGCAAAAAAAAAAAAAAAGACACCGTGCGCAGTACTGGGTTTTCCACAGGCACTATGAAATAAAAACTTTGTGTAATCTTCATATTTTTTTAACACTTCAAGGCATATCTTAGACGAACCGGATTCAAGAAAAATGTAATAATTTTTGGGAGTATATGCCGTGATCACGTTACTTTCCACTTTTCCAATCACGTTTTTTTAATTTTTAATAAATTTGGCAAAGATTTGATGTTGTGTCTCTGAGCGCTACTCTTAAGCAATGAAGTATCAGCGATGATGCTTGGTATAGTAGTTCATAGTAGGCTTTGACAATTTGCTGTCCAAATATAAGGCATAGGCACCGGCAGTTTAAATTTCTTATTATTCATTTCACACTTCGAGTGTGATGTTCAGCTCTCTTCTTTTTTGTTTTATTTTTGCATTTGTTTTGTTGATGGAGGCCGAGTTGGAGCCTAAGTTTTTATTTTTTTTTAATTTATTTTCTCCATGATTATTAAAAGTGAGTCCTCTTCATCTTTGGTGACAGGCAGTTGCGTTTGCTTCATTCAAACGACGATTCAGAATCTTTCCATCGTGCACCTGCTTCAACAGATGATTGGGTCGATCCACAATAGTTTTGGGCAAATTAATGCTAGCGGCCATTGAAGATATTTCTTGGAATGCCGCCATAAGCGAATGATCCGACTTGCTCTTGGTACGTCGATTTTGACCAGCGGATGCTGTTGCCGATACAGTAATAAATTATATTTCGTATCAAGAAGCATGTCAAGAAGTTTCGTTATTGCTTCGTATTCCTCAGTAATCATAGAAGTTGGCTTTTTATCTTTGCAAGAACTGCATTCCACGGTGATTATACAGATTATTAAAGTAAGTATTATTGCTATATAGTTATCAGAAAACTGCATTTTGATAAGAGTTGAATCAATTTCGTAGTTCGTAAAACAGAAATGAATATGGGTTTAACGACCTGTTTTGATTTTAGTCAAAGTAAAGGCTCAAGGTCGAGGTTTGATTATAGCTCAATAATCAACCAGAAAATTCAACAGTGGCTGTGTAGACGGCCGTTTCGGCTGCCGCCATGGCAAAGCCTTCGTCAGTACACTTTCAGTTGCTGTCACACCAACAAGCCATTTGCAAATCCTATTTATATTACCCAGTTGGCGAATAAATAGTTGAGAGTTCCAAGTGCACAAATTAGCACGAACTTTCAACTAGCTTTTTTTAAGCTAGAATTCCAAGTGCACAAATTGCACGAACTTTCAACTAGCTTTAAGCTCCGCTCTTTTAGGGTATATGAAGGTATATGCATTGGCATTGAGTTGTTCAATGTATCTTGTTGTTTATGGCCACTATTTAAATACTGAATATCTTCCATGATTTCACTAAGTTTGACAAATCGGATGACTATATTGACGGAGAGAGAGAGAGAGGTTGAAAGCAGACGCATCCCCCAAAGGGCTCCCGTGTAAATCAAAATTTAAGACACTTAAAGGCAGCGGAAGCACCAAGAAACTGTGACATACTTGTCAGAGGCTGGCGTGGGCTGTGTGGACCGTCGTCGATCCGGCCAAGAAGCGGATCCTCGTGTGGAAAGGCAACAAATATCTGGACTGCATTCCTGCCGCGAATTTTAGGCAACAACAAAACTTTAAGAGGGTGAGAGAAATTGCACACACACAAAGCATTGTAGCATTTTTTTTTGTTTTGTTTTTGTTGGACACATATAAACAGCCTATTACTGGGCACACAAACAACAGCTGATAGTGTTGGAAAACGAGCAAACCAGCTATTACAGAAGCTTTGGGAAATCTCTGGCAAAGCTTTTGGCGCCAACGTAACTAATATTTGAAATGTCTGTTAGGAGATCGCCCATTATCGCAAAAATGCACAACGATATGCCTGGTGCAAATCAAACGAGCCAAGATACACCAATGCAACTCGAGAAACGTAAGAGGGGTGCTCTCTCGCCCGAAGTATCTCTTAATGACCTCATGGTAGCTATCAATCAAATGAACACGAATGTTGACTTGAAACTTGCAAATTTGGAGAGCACGCTCGCATCAAAAGAAGACATGTGTCAGATTAAAAATCAACTGGGAACGCTGAATCAAGCCATAAACAAGCTTGAAACTGAAAATTTAGCTATGAAATCGGAAATAGTTCAACTTAAGATGGATAGAGAAACGGATAGACGGGAACTGAACAAACTGTCACAAGAAGGAAGAAACAAAAACTTAATAATAAAAGGACTTCTTAAGGGCAATGCAACCAAAGAAAAGATAGAACACCTGATGCGCGATAAAATGGGAGTTCGCAATGCTACAGTTAGGGAAACCCGAATTCTGTTCGAAAGGCAAGACAAAGTCGGCGTACTGGCAGAGATGGAGACAACATGTATGGCAAAGGATCTCCTGAAAAACGGACGTACTCTCTCCGGCACCTCCATTTATATAGAAAAGGACTTGAACAAAGAAAAGCAGGAACAGAAAAGAGGACTAATGATATTAAAAAAGGAACTAGCAAAAATCAATAAAAATGTAAAAGTATTTGTAAAAAATGAAAATATTAATATTGGCGGCCAATGGATGAGTTTTAATGAGCAGAACATTCTAATGTGTCAAGGACAGCCGGCTGAATCATCCATTCAAGAAACTTTTGGCGAAAAGGCAAGGCACATAAGTTTGTCCTTCAACGATCTGCTTAATAAGGCAAAAAACTACCAATCTTAAACGCTTCCATCACAAGAAAACCATCACCAAACACTGCAATAGACCAAACCATAGAACCAGCAATAGAACAATCAATAAAAATTTTATCCTATAACATAGCAGGACTCGCAAACAAACGGTTACATACTCGATTTTTTGAACTAATAAACTCAAACGATATTTTCTGCCTATATGAAACCTTCGTCGATAAAAACCAGGAACAGTTCGAAAACTATTTTGCAGAGCACGTATTGCATTGGGAGCTAGCAGTAAGAACAGCAAATAGAGGAAGAGCAAGTGGAGGGATTCTACTCGGTATAAAAAAAGACCTTAGATCACAAATAAACTGTGAGTTTATAAAATCGGAAAATGCAACTACCATAAAACTTGGCACGGGGGAAGGAACTTTCTACATAGTACCAACCTACCTTAACTGTAACAAGTGGACTGGCGACTATAATAAACTGAATAATGCGCTATTGGAGTTTGGTTCGGAAAAAATAATGATAATTGGAGACCTTAATGCGAGAATAGGAAGTGAACAAGTAGAAACGGAGAGTCACCACACAGCACACAGTATCGCCGTGAAGCAAAGAATTGCGAAGGACATACATGTTGACAGAAATGGGAAAAAACTTATCGAGTTGTGCGAATTGCATCACCTTACCGTTCTTAATGGTAGAACGGTAGGGGACGCCCAAGGCGGTTTCACATTTGTGAGAGCACAGGCAACATCAACAATTGATTACTGTCTAATTGGTTCTGACTGGTCTAACCATATAAAAGACATGAAAATAAAAAGCGAAATATTCTCAGACCATATGCCTCTGGAAGTAAAAGTCAACTTATATGTTACCCATGAAATCCCAGCAAGCCAGCTACTGCCAAAGCTACGCTGGAAGACCAAGCTATCCAACATATATACCGAAAAACTTAAAATGAACCTGCGCAGAACGGATGCAAGCCCGCACATTGAAAACCTTACAGAATGTTTACAGGAAGCCGCGAAGTGCATGCAATCTACAAACAAGAGACATCGAAAGCAACCCTGGTTTGATAGCGACTGCGAAACGCTAAGAAAGAGTTCTATGAATCTTTTGAAACAAATGAGACGAGAAGCCACTGCAGAAAATAAATCGTTCTACCATAATGCAAATTCACAGTATAAGGCGCTATGTATACACAAGGAGTACATTTATTACCAAAATATGGAATCGGAGATAAATAGTGTGAGAGACAGCAAAGCCTTCTGGCAACTTGTTAGGCTTTTAAATGGACAAGCGGCTAGATCCAATATTAAAGTAGATGCCAGCATACTAGCAGATCATTTTCGAAACTTGCTTTACTCGCACAACAAGCCAGAACAACTAAGCATTGCGATCCCTCAGATCATAATCGAAGAAATGGACCGCAGGATAGCCATGGAAGAAGTACAACAAGCACTCAAAAATGCAAAAAACAACAAGGCCCCGGGAGAAGACAGACTGCCAGTAGAATTTTTAAAAAATGCTCCAGCACAATTTATTGAGCGCCTGACAGCTGTGTATAACGATATTTTTGATAGCGGAGTTATTCCAGATAGCTTTCGAAAGAATATTATTTTTCCGATCGCGAAGAAAGGAGACCTCACGAATCCAGCAAACTATAGAGGCATTTCATTTATAAACGCAATAATGAAAACATTTGCAGCGATTTTACTAGCACGCTTAACTGATTGGGTGGAAAATCACAGCATACTAAGTGAATACCAGACTGGATTCAGAAAGCGATACTCAACCGTGGATAGCATATTTGTACTTACCGCCATTGCAAAAGAGCGCCTAGAAAGTAAAAAGAAAATGTTCACTTTCTTTATTGATTTTAAAGCAGCCTTTGACACTATCGACAGGCAAAAATTGATTATGAAATTGAGCTCTATCGGGGTATCGTTTAAAATGGTAAATATCATCCAAAGCTTGTACTCGAAAAACCAAACTGCAGTATGGGACGGAAGCACACTATCGGATTGGTTTAAAACAAATAACGGGGTAAAACAAGGTTGCCTACTGAGTCCGCTTCTGTTTGCATTATATGTTGACGACATAGTTATGGCACTGCCAGGAGGAGTCAAGTTTGGAGACCAAACAGTAAAGATCTTGATGTATGCGGATGACATGGTCTTATTATCCGAGGACGCGGCAACACTACAAAAAATGATTAATGCGGCACAAAGGTATTGCGACACCTGGGGATTGCAAATAAATATCCAAAAATCTAAGGTGATGGTAATAAAGGAGCGAGGAAGAACAGCCAACGATGAGCAGTGGATGCTAAATGGGGAGAAACTCGAGGTGGTAAAGCGATTCACATACCTAGGAGTAACACTTACACCTAATATGAACTTCGCAAAACATATTGCCGAAAAACTCGCAGATGCAAAGAAGGCGCTGAATAGCACTTGGAAATCTCTTCTCGGCAAAAAGCACGTTTATCATAGCACGAAATTTAAAATGTTTGAAGCAACCGCCAAAGCGATAATGTGCTATGCAGGACAAGTCTGGGGTTACCAGTACTACGATGAGGTGGAGCAACTGCTGCGGTTCTATATAAAGAAAATGTTTCGTCTCCCAACCAATGCCCCAACATACGCCATTCACCTTGAAACTGGGCTCCACCCACTCTACATCCAAACCCTGGAACAGCACTTTACCTATATAAACAAGGTGATGCAAATGCCAGAAAACAGATTGCCCAAAATCGTTACGAAACATTTACTTCGCTCCAAATCGCAATTCTTTTCGACATGGGTAACACTAGCTGAAAAGCACAATATTCATTGGAATGAAAGTGACGTTCACAACTGGCCCAATATGCAACAAGCAATCATCCAAAAGGAGGAAGTAGAAGCCAGAGCAAACTACGAGCAGAAAGCAATCCAGAGTAGCACCCGAAACACATACAAATTATTGAACCACAACTTAAACGAACAAAATTATTTCAACGACATTTATGACTCCTTCAGCATATCACTAATATTTAAGGCACGAGTTGAACTGCTCGCCTTAAATTTTATGCCACATATACCAACAGCAAACGAAGAATGTTCTCTGTGTAACCTGCGGGTTAGAGAAGACGTTTTCCACTTTATCGCAATATGCCCCATTCTTAGCGAACTCAGGCGGTTACACTGGAGGAAGACATGTTTAACAGAGGAAGAATACTTGGCGGTTCTAAACGGTGAAGACTGGCACATTCTAGCTGAGTTCTTAAAGGAGACTCTGAGATACCGGCGGAATATTATCAACGAGTACACTTGAAGGGGACCAGCACTGTCACTAAAGAGGAACGATGTGGTATCTCGCGACGAGCGGGGCAGCTGCATGTAGTACTCGAAAGTGGCAGGCATCCTCGAAGTGAGCTGAGTTTGGCAGACGGATATACTCCATGCCAATTAACTTTTTTATCTTTATATAATGATAATAATAAAAAATAAAGATGCAACAACTACTACTACTACTAAAGCCACTGCGCAACGCCGATGTTTCGTAACCGAACGATCTGGTATCTGGGGACGACCCGGGAAGCCAGGTGTATTAGGTTGTGACAGCAAAGGCGGAGCGTGCGGCGACCGACTGACGGATACAAACCATGGCGATTATCTTTAAATGTAAATCATTTTTTTTGTCTAAATTTTAAAAATGTTGTACTTCTATTTATTTATTCTTGTACATCGATTTCATGTTTAAATTTAATTTAAATAAAGATACTACTACTACTACTACTAATTGAACCGGTTTAAAAATCGAATAGGTTCGACAGTGGCTCAGAGCTATATTTCTGCAGTTATTTGAGCCACGAACTTGAAATTTGGAATGTAGGTCAGTAATATGGAGTTGGATATTTTATGGGTTCAGAACCGGTTTCGAACCGGTTCAAAACTGGTTCGCAGGCATTTCTCAAAAGCTATTTTAGCAAAGAACTTTAAATTTGGTTAGTAGATTGAAAATATGTAGTTGAATACTTAACTGGTTCAGAGCCATTTCTCGTGAATCGACCTTAAAATTTGGTCTGATGGTTGGTTTTATGGAGTTTGATATTTTAATGGTTATAAAACATACCTCAGATATATCTACAAGCTAACAAGTTGATATTTTGTATATAGGTTGGTTATATGGTGTTGGATATTTAAATGGTTCAGAACCGGATTCGAACCGGTTCTAAAGAGTTTCAGAGCCATATCTCGGAAGCTATTTAAGATTCGAACTTTAATTTGGTCTGTAGGTTAAAAATATGGAACTGGATATTTAACGGGTTCAGATCCGGTGGTGAACGGGTTCAAATATGGAACAGGTTTAAAATTGGTTCAAAGCCATTTCGTAGAAGCTATTCATGAATCGAACTTAAAGTTTGGTATGTAGGTCGGTAATGTGGATCTGGGTATTTTATAGGTTCAGAACTGGTTTCGAACCGGTTCAAAAGTGGCTTGGAGCCATATCTCAAATCTATTTAAGCATACAACTTGAAATTTGGTTAGAAGGTTGAAAATATGGAGTTAAATATTTAACTGGTTCTGAACCGGTTTTAGACCGGTTCAAATATGGAACCGGCTTAAAAGTGGTTCAGAGCCATTTTTCAGAAGCTATTCATGAATCGAACACAAAATTTCTTTAATTGGTTTGTATTATGGAGTTGTATATTTTACTGGTTCAAAACAGGTTTCGAACCGGCTCAAAAGTGGTTCAGAGCCATATCTCAAAAGCAATTCAAGCTAAGAAATTAAAATTTTGGTATTATGGTGTTGGATATTTAAATGGTTCAGAACCGGCATCGAACCGGCTCAAAAGTGTTTTAGAGCCATATCTTAAAAGTTATTTAAGCTACGAACTTGAACATTGTTTTGAAGATTGGAAATGTTGAGCTGAATATTTTGCCGGTTCAGTGCCGGTTTCGAAGCTGTTCAAAAATGGACCCAGTTCAAACATGGTTTTGTGCCATATCTCAGAGGTTATTAAAGCTAAGAACCTAAAATTTTCTGTATAGCCTGGTACTATGAAGTTAGATATTCTCCCAGTTTCCAATTATCAAATTAAACCACTACAAAAAAGGTTTAGATCCACACCTTTCGATTGGAAAAGTGTTCTGAAGGTTTAAAATGTGAGTGTTAGACATTTACGAAATTTCAAAATTTACTTAAACTGAAAATATGGTGTGTGGATTGGAAATATGAAGTCATATACGGGGGTGTCCTGGAAATCTCTAGAGATTTTGTCTTCGGTTGGTTTGCAAATCGCTCGAAAAATCCGTCGGTGTCCCAGAACTTCGAGAGATTTCATTTTCTTAGTGGCAAAGAGAATTGGTCCAATTGGGTTCAAAATAGTTGTCCATCTCCCAAAACAGGGCTGCATCACGCGCAAAAAAGCTTCCCTTATATCAGTTTTGAATTAAAATGATGTTAAACGGAAATCTATTAGTTGTGGCAAAAGTTTGTGATTTATGCTAATATCATAAATTGTTTTAAAGTCATCCTATGACAGGGCGGGTAATGTTCCGGCAAAATATGTCATCTTTTTTAGCCTACTGTTTATGTTGTATGTGTGTGCCGTGACAGGCATCTCTAAAAAAATAAAATTTTTGTTGTTTGCCGATCAGTGCAGCTATCAAGGTCGGACTCATCCCTGAATCAGCCGAAAGCTAGCCGGCGACCGATAGTTGGACCCGGGAAAGAAGGTCGGAGCATAACATCGGTTTGTAAGCAAAATAGGCGAAATAATTGGACACGTGGTTTCCCAATTACGGAAAATCCGCCCACAAGAAAAATTCCCGGGAAATTCGATATGCAAAAATCTATTTTTCATCCGATTGACTTGAAATTCGGTTTGTAAGGATAGTAAGTGAAATAACACAGTTCAACAAATATTGGGTCATCGCCGGCCCTCGAATGAAATTATTACCGTTTGACAGAGGGTTTCAAGCTGAATACAAGTCAATTTTCAGAATTTCTCTAGCACGTCAAGTTTAAGAGAAATCAATGGTCAAATATGATAAAAAGGCCTAAAATGTCACTTTTCAAAAAATTTTAAAAAGCCATCTTAAACCGAATGATTCGCTTGAAAATTTAGGTGACGGCAATTAACCAAATTCCTGGTTGTTGGTCCATGATCCATAAATAAATTTTAAAAGAAGAACAATTTATTTATTCCTAACAATTAACCTAAATTAGCGGTGTGTCAGTAGAGTCGTCTGAAAATCAGTGTCTAACTGTCCTCAAATTTAAAGTTGTCTTAAATTCACCGCAAGTTACAAACCAAAGACTCAGTGAATGACCATTAAGCAAACTTATCAAACGGTTTACGAAATGTTCTTTGGGAGTAGTTTGATCAATTTGGACAAATCCTGGGTACCACATGTTATTTGTACAGGCATATTTATTCATTTTAAAACAATGAAACGCTGATTTTAAAAAGATCCTACTGACACACTGCTATTTTAGGATGTTTGTTCGGAAAATATAAATTGTACATCCTTTTTAATTTATTTATGGATCCTGGACCAACCACCAAGAATTTGGTTAATTGCCGTCCAAAGATTATAGTTCCCTCTATGCATCTAAATTTTCAAGCGCATCATTCAGTTCAAGATGGCTTTTAAATCAATTTTTGAAAAGTGCCATTTTATACACTTTTAACAACTTTGATCATTGATTTCTCAAAAACTTGACGTGCTAGAGAAATTCTGAAAACTGTCTTGTGTTCAGCTTGATAAACTCCATCGAACGGTATCAATTTCATTCCCCGGCCCGCATGTACCCAATATTTGTTGAACTGTGTAATTTTGTAATAAAATTTTCTGATGTTGGCAAATTTGACCTTAGGATCGGCAAACTCTGCATGCAAAAAACCTATCTTCTTCCGATTGGTAACGATAACGTTTCGGGAACGGTATTGATAACGAAATCAATAGCGATGTCTATAAGAAAACGGTATCGATAGCGATAACGATAAACGTATCGATAATGATAACGATAGCGATAACGGTATCGATAACGATATCGATAATGATAACGATAACGGTGTCGATAACGATAACGGTAATGGTAATGATAACGATAACGATAAAGAAATCAATAACGATAGCGATAACGTTATCGATAACGATAATGAAATTAATAACGATAGCGGTATCGATAACGATAAAGAATTCAATAACGATAACGATTGATATAACGGTAACGATTTGTCATGGAGTTGCATAATGATAAGTATTTAAGCAACTCAAGTGGACTCGTAGGTCTTTATACATATATTGACCTCATAGCTATTGCTAGGGCCTCCATGTGGTGTCCCCTAGATACCGATTTGATGTAATAAAATAGGGGAAAGTTAACTTCGGCTCGGCCGAAGTTTTGTATACCCTTGCAGCTTCCATTGAAGACAAAAAAGTTTTTCTAACTAAGACTACTTTTTGGACCTTACTTTTCTATGGGATCTATACTATATAGATGTTTGATTTCGACCAAACTTGATGAAATCATGGAAAAGCATAATACACTGTTAATTACGAAATTTGGAGGCGATCCAATTTAAAACTAAAAAGTTTTTCTCACTAGAACTTCTTTTTCGACCGATCATTCATACTGCAGCTATATGCTATAGTCATCCGATTTCTATAAAACTTTAAAGAAATGTTTAAGAAATGCTTGTTTGCCGGCTCAAGGTCAAGTGTGTTTCATGTGCTGCAAATTACTACTTTAAAGAAATTTGTAAAAGTATATAAAATAAGAATATGCCAATAAAAAGGACGTTTTCATTAAAAACAAAAAAGTTTTTCTCACTAGAGCTAGATTTTTGACCGATTGTTCCTATGGGAGCTATATGCTATAGCCATCCGACTTCGACCAAACTTTGTAGAATTGTGTAAAAGTATATACAATAAATGTATGCGAATGATAAGGGCGTTTTCATTAAAAACAAAAAAGTTTTTCTCACTAGAACTAGTTTTTCGACCGATCGTTCCAATAGGAGCTATATGCTATAGTCATCCAATTTCGACCTAACTCAGTGAAATCATGGGAAAGAATAGTAAACTAAGAAATACGCGCTTTCGAGGCGTTTCCATTTAAAACAAAACAATTTTTCTCACTAAAACTAGTTTTTCGAACGATCGTTCCTATGACAGCTATATGCTATAGTCGTCCGATCCGGCCGGTTTCGACAATTGTGCAGCGTATATGTACCAAAAGACTTCGTGCAAAGTTTGGTGAGGATAGCTTTAACTGACGGAGGAGATAGCATAGAAACAGACAGACGGACAGACAGACGGATGGACAGACGGACAAGGCTAAATGAACTCAGATCGTCTTGCTGATCAAGAATATATATACTTTATGTGGTCGGAGATGCACAATTTTATAATACCCTCTGTAAGGGTATAATAATATAGTCGGGAGCAAATGCAAGCGGCGACCCGAACAGGTACACAGTATATTATAGTCGGGCTTGGCCGACTTTTTTTCTTGTTTTTTTTTTGGGGAACATGGAGTAGCTTTAATGATAAGTATTTAAGCAACTCAAGTCGACTCGTAGGTCTTTATACATATATTGACCCCATTGCTATTGCTATGGCTCCATGTGGTGTTTACCGGACCGAACTGGTACAGAGTATGTTATAGTCGGGCTTGACCGACTTTCTTTCTTGTTTTAATGATTGAGGTCCGGGCGATATCCGCGTCAATTCTGCGTCCATTGAGCCATACATTATCAAGGTCTGTCCAGTAGAACATGAGAAAAGGTGTGAACCATTTTGAAAAACGTGCTTTCGAGAAAAACGAGTTTAAAGTTGGCACATTCTTAGAAATTTGGGTCACTAAGATGGCTATATTACCGAAAGTATTCCGAATATTAAAAAATCCTTTTGGGGTAATATTTTTGAATATCTAAGCTAAAACCAAAATGAAAAAAAAATTTGCTAGACCAGAAGAGGGCCTTAAACATTTTGAACTTTTCCAAAACTACGTTTTTCGCGCACGAGAGAAACCAAAGATTTCTGAGGCAGTACAGCGCCTCAGCAGGAGTTGGGTTCGTGTTTGCACCGAATCTACTTCGAATTAAACCAAAGTAGTTTTCGAGTGCATCTTAATTAAATCGGCTTATATACTTAATACCTTCTTCTTCTAAGAAGTTTTTGCAAGTATTGCTGATTTTTTGAAATGTCCAACCAAGATGACTCAAACATTTACATTTTGAAGACGATTTTGACTCATTGTGATCAAGAAAGTGCAGTGTTTTGAGATAACTAATGAACTTATCAATACGTATTTGCGTTTCCCCATCAGCTCCATAAGAGCCCTTGTTCAGCAAGCAACATTCATGGCTTTAAGAAACTTTGCCGTTGCAAGGGCATTTGTATTACCCTTTAAGGTGCCATCTTTATAGCTCAGCTGAGTTGCTTCAATGACTATCCTTGAAAAGACTTGTACAGCTCATTTGACGCTCATTTTTTAAAAATTGTTCGTATTGTTCGGACTGTTTCTCCGACAATTTTGGCGCCAAACCTACTGTCTGGGATTTCTCAACGTCATAAAATTGCCTTATTACCTCCCAACTTACTGTACCATCAGATGTAGCCAGATTGTGGGTGAGAAGGTTATTTCTCATACTCTTGAAAATGTGGACGTAGTCAATCAAAAGTTGAGGACGTGGTTTCTCCAAAAGATTATTATAGATCAATTTGAATGCAACCAAATTTTCAGCTCCACGATTACCGACAATGGCACGAACTTTTAGGGTTACGTCAGTGCAACATTTAACAGCCCTTTGCAGCATTTCAGCATAGTTCGAAGGAGTTAGATTATGGTTCATAAATGTAATTCCTACTAAATACTTCCAATTTGTGAGGAGTCCGCGTACCATGAATGCAAGCATTGCTGTAGCTGGAGAAGAGTACTCCTCGTTGTCACTGAGTCCATCTCCCAGGTCAACGAAGCCAATAGCTTTATCAGCACTTGGCAAATACGTAATTCCTGTCTTTATCCTCATTTCGTCAAAGCACAAGCTGTTGTCTGCTGTCTACTGTTTAAGGAAATGTATGTGCGGGCCTGAAAATCCTGTTCGGAAAGTTTAAATTGGCACACAATTTCCAATGGAGTTAATGCTCGGTAAATTAAAGCCCAGACTCTCACGCATATGCTTATATGCTATCGGACTGCTCATATAAATGTTCATAATAAGAGTTTTTTTTTTCCTATTTACAATGAACTCCACGCTTTGTTTCCAAAATCATGTGGTTTTGAAAGTTTTGGCGCGATGGTTCATTTCAGCTAAGAAAAATCTGTTACCTGAAAAATTTTCTAAATCAGATTTATATTTCTGATTAAATTTGCAAGACAGTTTTCTCCTCTTGCAATTTTAACTTATCGTTCTCTAAGGCTGAACAAATTCTGTTCCTTTTTTGTATACATCCTGAATGCGCACTTAAAACTATGATTTGGTCGGTGAGAGCTTTAACTTCTATCTCATGACTTTCCTTCAAGTATATTCCTTTAATTGTGTCCTTAAGGAAATCATTTTCTTTAACAAGCTGTCTATTTTTGTTTTTGAAATCATGTCAAATTTAATTTTCGGGCATATTACAAAGTCCTCATCTTTTGGCAATATAAGAAGGGTCTCATCATTTTTGGGGAGGATGATTGCACTATCATCTATATTGATGTGTGCACTTTTCTCTGCTTTGGCTTCTTTTGTAGAGACGTGCGTGCATTTTTTCCCGCGTTGGCTTCTTTTATTAAGACGCCTGTACTATCACCTAACATGGTGTGTGCACTCTTGACTGCTTTGGCTTCTTTTATAAAGACGCCTGCACTATCATCTATCTTGATCTGTGCATTT